>PIJE02000494.1:129732-192232 GCA_002895965.2 Coryphaenoides rupestris
AACTCCACTGAACTTTCATTAACTTTACTGAACTGAGCTGAACTTAACTTAACTTAACTTAAGTCGCTCTCGCTGTGTCCTCTTGCCGCCGCCGCCTCCTGCTCCTGCTGCTGCTGTTGCTGCTCCTCCTCCTCCTGCGCCGCCGTCCGCTCTCTGAGCTCCTGGCTTCCCCCGCACACACACACTGGGAGAGCCGCGCCGCGCATGCGCACTGCGCAGCGGTGACGCAAGGAAGAAGGGAAGCAAGTTACAAAGAGAGACAGACAGACAGGCAGGCAGACAAACAGAAAGTTACAAAGAGAGACAGACAGACAGACAGACAGACAGAAAGTTAGAAAGACAGACAGGCAGATATAAAGCTAGAGAGACAGAGAGACAGACAGACAGACAGGCAGAAAGTTAGACAGACAGACAGACAGAAGGTTATACAGACAGACAGAGAGACAGACAGAAAGTTACAAAGACAGACAGACAGAAAGTTATACAGACAGACAGAAAGATATACAGACAGACAGACAGAAAGATATACAGACAGACAGGCAGAAAGTTAGACAGACAGACAGACAGAAAGATATACAGACAGAAAGTTAGACAGACAGACAGGCAGATATAAAGATAGATAGACAGACAGAGAGACAGAAAGTTAGACAGACAGACAGACAGACAGAAAGTTACAAAGACAGACAGACAGAAAGTTTAACAGACAGACAGACAGGCAGAAAGTTAGACAGACAGACAGAAAGTTAGACAGACAGACAGGCAGATATAAAGTTAGACAGCGAGACAGAAAGACAGACAGACAGACAGAAAGTTAGACAGACAGGCAGACAGACAGAAAGTTAGACAGTCTTAAGAGGTAAAGACTTATTGAATGATTTGCGTTGTTAGACTTATTTTGACTGTAGTGTGTTTGACTCTTAACATCAGGAATATTTGTTCGTCGGTTTCAAACGGACAGGGGACGGGGGACGGACACACACACACACACACACACACACACACACACACACACACACACACACACAGGTGGGGTGTGTGTTGGGTGCTGGGAGCAGGTTTCTGTATAAAGTGTAATTGTACATATTGATAATAATAATAATAATGATACATGTGTGGGGGGGGGTGTGGTGGTTTGTACCGACGGTCCGCCCCTCCAGCCCAGCCCCTTTAGACGGGTCTGAACTGGTTTAAACCGCTATCAAACCGCTCTGAACAGGTTCAAACTGGTTTGGTATCGAACCGGTTTTTAACAGTTTTAAACTTGTCTGAACTGGTGTCTTAACAGGTTCTGAGCTCATTCAAACTGGTGTGGTATCCATCTATTTGGTATGGAACCGGTTTGAACCGGTTTCCAACCTGTCTGAACCGGTATTAGCCGGTGTGTTTGTCTGTTTATCCTCTGTGTTGGTTCAGGGTGCTGGGATGCTGTTGGGGGCGGGGTTTAATTCAAGCCAAATGTAAATCAGATTTCTCTTGGTGGTCTACTGGGCACAAGAGGTCAAAGTGCCTTTGGAACTATCAACTATCACCTGAGAGAGAGAGTATCTTATCACCTGAGAGAGAGAAAGAGAGAAAGTTTGTGTGTGTGTGTGTGTGCCCCCACACATGTATCATTATTATTATTATTATCAATATGTACAATTACACTTTATACAGAAACCTGCTCCCAGCACCCAACACACACCCCACCATGTGTTTGTGTGCACGTGTGAGTGTGTACGTGTGAGCGTGCGTGTGTGCGTACGTGTGTGTACGTGTGTGTACATGTGTGTGTGTGTGTGTGCGTGCGTGTGTGCTAGGTGGAGCTGCTCTTGGAGAATTTGGGGTATAGGACTGCTATACAGACAGAAAGTTACAAAGACAGACAGACAGAAGGTTATACAGACAGACAGACAGAAAGTTATACAGACAGACAGAAAGATATACAGACAGACAGAAAGTTATACAGACAGAAAGTTAGACAGACAGACAGACAGAGAGACAGAAAGTTAGACAGACAGACAGACAGACAGAAAGTTACAAAGACAGACAGACAGAAAGTTTGACAGACAGACAGACAGAAAGTTAAACAGACAGACAGACAGGCAGAAAGTTAGACAGATAGACAGAAAGTTAGACAGACAGACAGGCAGATATAAAGTTAGACAGACAGACAGAAAGTTACAAAGACAGACAGCGAGACAGAAAGACAGACAGACAGACAGAAAGTTAGACAGACAGGCAGACAGACAGAAAGTTAGACAGACAGACAGACAGAAAGTTAGACAGACAGGCAGACAGACAGAAAGTTAGACAGACAGACAGACTCATATATCTCATACAGAACATCCACAACCATGTCATATCAAGAACTTCTGAGAGACAGACAGGTCAACATACAGGTGGAGAGACATACAGACAGATAGGCAGGCTGACAATGTATCCAGACAGACAGGTGAGAGACAGACAGACAGGACAGTTTCATGGTGAGTGGTGGGCGTGGCCTGATGATCTCATGCTATGATTGATGATGTCGTCTCAGGAGACAAACAGACCACGTCTCAACATGAGAGCAGAGACTGTATGACGCATACATTCAGACACACACACACACACACACATGCACACACACGATTACTTATCTATGGATAACTGAACTAACTAAAGGTAACTTAAGGTGTGTTATCATAACTTGACTATCCTACTGTTCCAAATGTGTTTAGTTGTGTCACTTTCTACAGTACAGAAATCTGGTATCTTCTGGTATCTTCTAGTCTCTTTACTGGTGTCTTGATGTGGTCTGGAGGCGCCAGTCACATGACCAACAGACCAACAGGTAGACATTAGATGAGCTCACTGGTTCCCGGTGCAGTGGGTGTCAGTAGGTGTCAGTAGGTGTCACAGCGTTAAAGAGCGTTCCGTGTAACCGTGTTGCACTGGAGCGCCTCCGACGTGGACGGCCTCTCATTATGGGATGTGATTCAGAGCACACTACTCATTACCTTTACAAGGTATTTTTATGAGCTGAGGCGAGGGCTGAGGCCGACCCGGCAGAGCCTCGTTAGAAACACAACCTCTCCTACTGTGGAGCCGGTCGGGGTCTCAGCCCGCTAACGATGCTGGTGACCTCAGCATGACGACGTCACGTCAACACACTGGGAGGTTGGGACGGATGAGGACTCCCACCGTCCTCACCGGTCTGGTGCGGATTAGCCCGGGTTGTCATGGTGACCGGTCTGGTGCGGACTAGCCCGGGTTGTCATGGTGACCGGTCTGGTGCGGACTAGCCCGGGTTGTCATGGTGACCGGTCTGGTGCAGACTAGCCCGGGTTGTCATGGTGACCGGTCCAGACTAGCCCGGGTTGTCATGGTGACCGGTGATCCGGTCCAGACTATCCCTGGTTGTCATGGTGACCGGTGATCCGGTCCAGACTATCCCTGGTTGTCATGGTGACCGGTCTGCTGCAGACTAGCCCGGGTTGTCATGGTGACCGAGCTGGATTCATGTTTGAGATTTAACATTGTGGAGATTGTGACGTTAAAATTGGTCCATCTTATAATTGATGCTTACACCTCAGTCGCTGTGACGGAAACATTATTTGTTATGTTATGATTATATTATGAGTGGTATTTGAGTAACATAGTATATTATATATATTAATATTCAATAATAATTATAATAATCTATCATAATTTATAATAATCTATAATAGTGTATAATTATCTATAATAATAATAATTTATAATAATTATAATAATTATAATAATCTATAATAATTATCTTCCTCCTCTCAGGGTGCGCTGGCTAAACAGGTCCCCCGGAAACAGGCACCACATGTAGTTCCGGGGGGGTTCTGCATATTGTCTTATTTATTTATGTATTTATTTATGTATTTATTGATTGATTCACGTCGGTGATTGGGATTATCGGGATATTTAGATTTGGCAAATTATTACACTTCAAATATTGCCAAATAGTTTTTGCGGACTGAATATCTTGAATATCTAATATTCTAGACTTACTGTGAATTTGTACATTTGTTACTTACTTTTTATTATTCTGTTTATTTCTCTATTGTTTTATTCTATTGCTATGCAACCTGGCACAAGAATTTCCTTCTGGATTAATAAAGTTCTATCTTATCTTAAATGCATATATATAAATTAGTGTAAATATTGGTTAAGGTTTATGTTTATATTTACTGTAGTTTCATGTAATGGCTTTACCCTTCGAATGGTTTGGCCCAATGACCTTATATATTGCTCTCGTTCTGTGGTTGTGGTGTGATGTGATGTGTGGACAGCAGAAGAAAACAAGACAAAATAAAGTATTGATTGTTCTCATTTCTCAGGCAATCTCACAACCCCAAGAATTTTTTTTTTTTTTAATGCATATAAAATGTGAACGGTGACGAGATGAAATCTGTGGCGAAGACTTGATGTGTGGTGAATCCGTCTTGACCGCTCGGTGTGTGAGAGGGTGAGAAGAGGAGGGTGAAGGTGAAGAGTGAGGAAGAACAAGAGGACTCGGCTGCTGGTGGGTCAGCATTGCTACAACTTTAATCCCAAAACTCTGCAGAATCATTACATCGTCTCTCTCAGCTCTAAACAGTCTTAACAAAATAAGTCTAACAACGCAAATCATTCAATAAGTCTTTACCTCTTAAATGTACAATTCTCTCTCGACTGTAGTGTGTTTGACTCTTAACATCAGGAATATTTGTTCGTCGGTTTCAAACGGACAGGGGACGGGGACACACACACACACACACACACACACACACACACACACACACACACACACACACACACACACACACACACACACACACACACACACACACACACACACACACACACACACACACACACCACACACACACACACACACACACACACACACACACACACACACACAAACTTTCTCTCTTTCTCTCTCTCAGGTGATAAGATACTCTCTCTCTCAGGTGATAGTTGATAGTTCCAAAGGCACTTTGACCTCTTGTGCCCAGTAGACCACCAAGAGAAATCTGATTTACATTTGGCTTGAATTAAACCCCGCCCCCAACAGCATCCCAGCACCCTGAACCAACACAGAGGATAAACAGACAAACACACCGGCTAATACCGGTTCAGACAGGTTGGAAACCGGTTCAAACCGGTTCCATACCAAATAGATGGATACCACACCAGTTTGAATGAGCTCAGAACCTGTTAAGACACCAGTTCAGACAAGTTTAAAACTGTTAAAAACCGGTTCGATACCAAACCAGTTTGAACCTGTTCAGAGCGGTTTGATAGCGGTTTAAACCAGTTCAGACCCGTCTAAAGGGGCTGGGCTGGAGGGGCGGACCGTCGGTACAAACCACCACACCCCCCCCCCCCCCCCCACCCCACACACGTATCATTATTATTATTATTATCAATATGTACAATTACACTTTATACAGAAATCTGCTCCCAGCACCCAACACACACCCCACCATGTGTCTGTGTGCACGGATGTGTGTGTACGTGTACGTGTGAGTGTGTACGTGTGAGCGTGCGTACGTGTGTGGTACATGTGTGTGTGTACAGTGGTTGGTGTGTTGTGTGTGTGTGCGTGCTAGGTGAGCTGCTCTTGGAGAAGTTGGGGTATAGGACTGCTGCCGTCACAGCAACCATCACCGCGACGATGGGCATCCAGGAACTCCAGCCACCCTGTAGGACACACACACAACACGCAGCACACACACACACACACAAAACACACACACACACACACACACACACACACACACACACACACACACACACACACGTTAGTCAGTCAGTCAGTCAGATAACAGTCAACTCATGTGGACAGCACTTCCCCCGCAGACCGGGGGAGGGGGAGAGGGGGGGAGTGGCGGTAGGAGAAACCAGAGATTAGAAAGAACTGCAACCTCATCCAATCAAAGCATGCCATGAACCAATCAGGAAGCAGCAGAGGAACAAGGGATGAGACGAAGCAGCAAGTTGATAGAGAGAGAGAGAGAGAGAGCGAGAGCGAGAGAGATGATAGTCTTGGTCCTTGGTTCATGATGATGGAGGTCTAGAGGGAGAGGTCATGTGACTGTGTGAAGACAGCTCGACAGACAGACGGGTTAATTAGAAACCACCTCAGCATTCCTCAAACACGCCCCCCCCCCACCCATCCCCCACCACGATGACATCAGAGTCAGCGGAACGCTAGCTCTGGACACGCCCACGGTTATCTCTTGAACCAGGTTAACTAACCACACCAAACCAGACATACAGGCAGACAGACACACAGGCAGACAGACAGGCAGATTAAGTAAAGTATCGGCCGACAGGACGAAGACAAAGATGAAGACACAGAGACGGTGGTGTGAAGGAGAAGCAGTAGGCGGGGCAGCAGCGTCTCAGCCAATCAGAATCCAGGGGCCGGCTTCCACCGCTAACAGAGTTTGGCGTCTTAGGGTCGGGGACCCGGAAGATCACGGGCCTTATGGGCCTGACGGGAGAGGTCCAGCTGTTTTCCCCCTGACCCCAGAGCAGGCCGGACCGCTGACAACATCAGGTCCCTTTGCCTTCTCGACACTAACAGGTTGATGTTTGGACCAATCAAGTAAATGCTAGCTAGCTAGGAGAAGCGGGCCCCCGGATGGCGAGGCGAGCTGCAGGTTCTCCGGCAGCACGTGTTCTGTACGGCTTCGCTACCTAGAACCGGCCCAGCTAGGCCAGTAAGAGCAGGACCCAGGGCCAGGCCCTAGCAGCGAGTGGCTAGGCAGCGGCTGCAGCCTGGAGGGCTAAGGGAGGAATCACAGGAATCAGCCTGGAATCAGCCCAAATCATAACACACATCGATGCCGATTTTCAGCCTAACCTCAGACTTTAAATAGGTCTGCAAATCAGACCTCAAATACAGTACGAATAAGCCAAAGTCAGTATGGAAATCAACTACGGAGGACGAGCGGGGGGGTGGGTGTTGAGGTGGGACATGAAATCAGCTCCAAAATAAGGCATGATGAGTCAACATGAGGTGACAACATGATAGGGGAAGGTTAGAGTGTAGCGCTTGCCAGTGATATGGCTCAAAATCGATAATCACGATTATTTTGATCAATATTGAGATTCACGAATTAATTATCCCGATTATTTTGTTGATTTGAACCAAAAACAAGTTTTTATTTGTCACATAGGCCCGCCCCCCTTTGGTTATAAAATCATGGTTTCACATCCATATGGGTCCTAACATTCCTGCTAATGTACACATTTATGGTGGCATCAAAAAAAAATGGAAAATAATGTTGCTATCTGGGGCTGACTGCTATCTGTCTATGTGAGCTTTCCCTAACGTTTAGGTGGCTACCTCTGTCCTCAGTGGTCTGTCGGTTGTTCGCACTAGAAACTGAATTCTGCGTCGAGTGCTACAGGGCAACCAACCTCTGTTGGCTCATGAAGGCACGTGATCAGACAGTGGTTTACGGAGCGTCAGATGCTTAAAGAGAGACTGTTTTCTCTATCACTCTGAGGAGCGCTAGATTGGCTTTGCAAAAAATAAATAATAAAAACCTTTGATACGGAGCGTTCTATGAACAGAATGATGCATTTTAAATATCGCTCGATCCCGCGAATTGGATCGTGGGAAGCCAAAATCGTGATCGTGATTAAAATTCGATTAATTGTGCAGCCCTAGTTAGGGGTCAGCCTGAATCAGCCTCAAATCAGCAGAGCATGAAGTAGCAAAATATAGTGAGACAGAGATACGACGACATATCCAGATATATGGAGCTGGAACGAGACATAGATAGAGCTCATCATGATATATGTACATCTAGATAGAGATAGATTATATAGATGGAGATAGATGATATAAATACAGCTAGATGGATATATACTACAGATGATAGAGACATATAGAGCTAGACAGAGCTAGATGATAGAGCTAGATAGAGCTAGATGATAGAGCCAGATAGAGCCAGATAGAGCTAGAGTCAGATAGAGCCAGATAGAGCCAGATAGAGCTAGATAGGTCAGATAGAGGCTAGATAGAGCAGAATAGAGCCAGATAGAGTCAGATAGAGCATAGACTAATAGTCAGATAGAGGGCCAGATAGAGCCAGAATAGAGGCTACGAGTCAGATAGGAGCCAGGATAGACGCCAAGATACGAGCTAGATAGAGTCAGATTAGTTCAGGATAGAGCCAATAGATCAGATAGAGCTAGATAGTCAGCATAGAAGCCAGATAGCAGATCAGAGGCTAGATAGGTCAGGGATAGAGCTCAGATAGAGCTAAATAGAGGCTACGATAGGAGCCAGATATGAGTCAGATAGAGGCCAGATAGTCAGATACCGAGGCTAGGATAGTCAGGATAGATAGGAGCTAGATAGAGCCAGATAGAGCAGATAAGAGCTAGATAGTCAGATAGTCAGATAAAGCCAGATAGAGCTAGATAGAGCCAGTGTACTGACGCTGGCGCTGGTCTCCTGCAGGAGGCGCAGGGCGGAGCGGCTGTGCTCCAGCTCCTGGTGGATCAGCTGCTTCTCCTGGTCCGCCTGCTCGTAACGACTCCTCAGGTCCACCAGCTGCTCCTGGGTCTCCTCGTACTGACACACACACACACACAAACACACGCCTTTTATTAGTGTGTGTGTGTGTGTGTGTGTGTGTGTGTGTGTGTGTGTGTGTGTGTGTGTGTGTGTGTGTGTGTGTGTGTGTGTGTGTCTGCGAGTGTGTGCGTGTGTGTGTACCTCTCTCTGCAGGCTGTGTGTGTGTGTGTTGGCCTTGTCCAGCAGGGTGTGGAGGTTGCAGGAGTCCAGGAGGTGCTGGTTCTCCAGGGAGCCCAGCCGCTCCGTCAGCACCTCCTCCCTCTGCTCCACCGTGTGGAGGGAGGAGGAGAGGACCTGGTGCTGCTGCCTGCTGCTGCAGGGACAAACACACAGCGACACATCTAGACACCGTGTCTTGCTCAGGGACACTTAGCTAGGAGGGGGAGCAGGTAGGGTTAGGTGGTGTCTGCTTATCAAGGGGGGGGGGGCATGGCGTGTGTGTGTGTTTGTGTGTGTGTGTGTGTGTACCTGGAGAGCTGGTCCTCTACAGTGTGTAGTCTGTCCAGCAGCGTTGACCTCTCTGACCTCAGGCCTTCACACTCGGCCTGCAGAGCGGCAGCCTGAGCCTGCAGGGAGTCACACTCCCCTGGAGCGCAGAGGAACACGTCAGCACACCAGCAGACCCCCCCCCTCCTCCTCCCCCTCACCATCCTCCTCCAGAACAGTGTTGCGCTCCTCACCTTGCAGCCGCTCGGCCTTCTCCCGCAGCAGTGCATGCTGGGAGAAGGCGTGCTGCAGCGTGTGCACGTCCAGCTGGTAGCGCGCCGCGACGCCGCGCCACGCCTCCAGCTCGCCGCGGACCGCCCCCAGCTCCGCCTGCAGGATGTCCGCCTCCCGGGCCCCGCTCGGCACCCCGCCTCCTCCAGGGAGACGCGCAGGACGAGGACCTATCGCGGCACAGCGCCGGGCGTTAAGGCCCCGCCCACAACACCACCGCCCTCGCTACGCACTTTTCTACTTGAGTCCATTTTCAGCAACTTTTCTCAAATTCACAAATTTGAACTTGCGTGTTTGTGTGTGTGTGCATGTTTGTGCGTGTTTGTGTGTGTGTGTGCGTGCATGCATGTGTGTGTGTTCGTGCGGGTATGTGTGTCTGTGCATGTTTATGTCTGTCTGCCTGCGTGTGTGTGCGCACCTCCTCCTGAACCAGGCTCAGCTCCTCCCTCGTACTGCAGATGGTCGTCTCTCTCTGGTCTCTCAGGGACTCCATGTCCACCTGCAGCCTGGCCAGCTGGTCTACACACACACACACACACACACACACACACACACACACACACACACACACACACACACACACACACACACACACACACACACACACACACACACACACACACACACACACACACACACACACACACACACAAAATAAGCCCCAGCAAACCCCCACAGCCCCCCAGTATCGGACCCCCGCTGGTCTCTCTACCCACTCTGGAGGTACTGGATCTGTTTAGAGGACTCCTCAGTCTGCTGCCTGTTGCTCCTCATCTCCTCATCCAGGAGAGCTACGCACACGCACACACACACACACACACACACACACACACACACAGTTATCATCAGATACATGCTAGATACACACAGAAACGCGTTAGCAGCAGTGCTAGTAGCTAGGTGTTAGCTGCAGTGCTCATAGCTAGGCGTTAGCTGCAGTGTTCCTAGCTAGGCGTTAGCTGCAGTGCTAGTAGCTAGGCGTTAGCTGCAGTGCTGATAGCTAGGCGTTAGCTGCAGTGTTCCTAGCTAGGCGTTAGCTGCAGTGCTAGTAGCTGTAGTGGCGGTAGTGGTGTACCTTGCAGCTCCAGGCAGCGGTGCTTGCCGGTGTTGGCTAGCTCCTGGGCCTGCAGCAGCTCCCGGTGGAGGTGGTGGATCACCTCCTCAGAGTCCTCACGGTCCAGACCGCCGCGATGTAGCTCCTCTGCACCGCGGGCAGCACAACACGCAGTTAGCTTCACAACACGCAGTTAGCTTCACGTAGGCTTCAATATGATGAGAGAACACACCAGCTGGTGACGGGCTAGCTGGTGACAGGCTAGCTGGTGACGGGCTAGCTGATTAGGCTAGCTGAAGATGCCGTTCTATGACAGTGCCGCGTTCAAAGTCACTGAGCTGGGATGAACCATTCTGAATTGTAAATGTTTGTCTGTGGAGATTTCATGGCTATGAGCTTGATGGTATGCACCTGTTAGCAATGGGTGTGGTCTAAACACCTGAACTCAATAATGAGTAGGGGTGTCCACTGAGCTTTAGCCATATAGTGTATCTCTGATTTACCTCGCTAGCATACTGAACTGGTAGCTTCCTAGTGAGAGTGCACAGCAGCGTTTCCATGGTTACCTCTGAGGAGAGCGGATCTGTTCTGCGGTTCATTCAGATCCTGGTCATCCATGTTACCATCTACACACACACACACACACACACACACAGCTGTAATACTAATAGTAATACTATAATACTGCTGTAATACTAATACTAGTACTAATACTGCAGTAATACTGCTACAGTACTAGTAGTAATACTGCAGTACTAACCTGAGGTGTCCTCGCTGCTGCGGTCCTTGCTGGGACTCAGGGTGTCTGACATGTCGGACTCCTTAGCATCTACACAACAAGAGACAGGAGGGTTACAGCCCAACAACAAGAGACAGGAGGGTTACAGCCCAACAACAAGAGACAGGAGGGTTACAGCCCAACAACAAGAGACAGGAGGGTTACAACCCAACAACAAGAGACAGGAGGGTTACAACCCAACAACAAGAGACAGGAGGGTTACAACCCAACAACAAGAGAAGGAGGGTTACAACCCAACAACAAGAGACAGGAGGGTTACAACCCAACAACAAGAGAAGGAGGGTTACAACCCAACAACAAGAGACAGGAGGGGTTACAACCCAACAACAAGAGACAGGAGGGTTACACGCAACAACAAAGAGACAGGAGGGTTACAACCCAACAACAAGAGACAGGAGGGTTACAAACCCAACACAAGAGACAGGAGGGCTTACAACCCAACATACAAGAGAACAGGAGGGTTACAACCAACAACAAGACAGGAGACAGGAGGGTTACAACCCAACAACAAGAGACAGGAGGGTTACAACCCAACAACAAGAGACAGGAGGGTTACAACCCAACAACAAGAGACAGGAGGGTTACAACCCAACAACAAGAGACAGGAGGGTTACAACCCAACAACAAGAGACAGGAGGGTTACAACCCAACAACAAGAGACAGGAGGGTTACAACCCAACAACAAGAGACAGGAGGGTTACAACCCAACAACAAGAGACAGGAGGGTTACAACCCAACAACAAGAGACAGGAGGGTTACAACCAAACACAAGAGAACCAGGAGGGTTACAACCCAACAACAAGAGACAGGAGGGTTACAACCCAACAACAAGAGACCAGGAGGTTACAACCCAACAACAAGAGACAGGAGGGTTACAACCCAACAACAAGAGACAGGAGGGTTACAACCCAACAACAAGAGACAGGAGGGTTACAACCCAACAACAAGAGACAGGAGGGTTACAACCCAACAACAAGAGACAGGAGGGTTACAACCCAACAACAAGTAGACGGAGGGTTACAATCCAACAACAAGAGACAGGAGGGTTACAATCCAACAACAAGAGACAGGAGGGTTACAACCCAACAACAAGAGACAGGAGGGTTACAGCCCAACAACAAGAGACAGGAGGGTTACAGCCCAACAACAAGAGGACAGGAGGGTTACAGCCCAAACAACAAGAGGGACAGGAGGGTTACAACCCAACAACAAGAGACAGGAGGGTTACACACCAACAACAAGAGACAGGAGGGTTACAGCCCAACAACAAGAGACAGGAGGGTTACAACCCAACAACAAGAGACAGGAGGGTTACAACCCAACAACAAGAGACAGGAGGGTTACAACCCAACAAGAAGAGACAGGAGGGTTACAGCCCATAGTGTGTGTGTGTGTTACCTCTGAGTGGGTCAGGGCTAGCCAGACTGTCATCTTCTGCCCTCTGGTTGTTCTGAAGGTGAGCGTCAATCACTTCTGCACACACACACACCACACACACACACACACACACACACACACACACACACACCGGTTGGCAGGTCTCCATGCTGGGAGTACATACACGTACACAATGTGACCGTCCTGTGGGCGAACATACCATCGAAGTTGGACAGTTTATGGATCGAGGTGCCAACAGCCTCCTTCAATTGTTTCACCGCTGGAGAGAGGAGAGGAGAGGACAGGACAGGAGAGACTGCTGTTAGCAACTTTAACAACCAATTCAGCTGATCAGCTAGCGATGTCTGAGGAGAGAGCGTTCGGCGGATCGGCTAGCGATGTCTGAGGAGAGAGCGTTCGGCGGATCAGCTAGCAATGTCGGAGGAGAGAGCGTTCGGCGGATAGGCTAGCGATGTCTGAGGAGAGAGCGTTCGGCTGATCGGCTGTCTGACTTGAGCAGATCATACCAGTGATCTGACCTACAACCTCCACAGAGCTGGTCAGTGTTAGCACGCAACAAGGCTCCTGTCGACCAATCAGAGAGCAGCACCAAGAGGTACAGGCAGCATACTTCCAGCCGGCAAACAGTTTGTCATGATGACCAGTATGATGACCAGTATGTTGACCATGCTCACATGTGTGTGTGTACATGCATGCGTACAGCCGGGGGTAGTCATGTACTCTTGTGTGTGTGTGTGTGTGTGTGTGTGTGTGTGTGTGTGTGTGTGTGTGTGTGTGTGTGTGTGTGTGTGTGTGTGTGTGTGTGTTGTGTGTGTATACATGCATGCGTACGGCCGGGGGGGGGGGGTAGTCATGTACTCACGCGAACACACAATCTGTTGGATTCTGTTGCAGTCACCTCCACTGTTATTAACATGACAGTTATCTGCCAGACAGAGAGAGAGAGCACCGTTACACAGAGAGAGAGAGAGAGAGAGAGACAGAGAGAGCACCGTTACAGAGAGAAAGAGAGAGAGAGAGAGAGAGAGAGCGAGTACCATTACAGAAAGAGAGAGACACAGATGGAGAAAGAGACAGAGAGTACCATTACACAGCAGAGAGAGAGAGACAGACAGAGAGCGAGTACCATTACAGAGAGAGAGAGAGACAGACGGAGAAAGAGACAGACAGAGAGAGAGTACCATTACACAGAGAGAGAGAGAGAGACAGACAGAGAGAGAGTACCATTACAGAGAGACAGACAGATGGAGAAAGAGACAGAGAGAGAGTACCATTACAGAGAGAGAGACAGACAGAGAGAGAAAGAGACAGACAGAGAGCGAGTACCATTACAGAGAGAGAGAGAGACAGACGGAGAAAGAGACAGAGAAACAGACAGACGGGGGGCGAGTACCATTACACAGAGACAGAGAGAGAGTACCATT
The DNA here is from genome assembly GCA_002895965.2 of Coryphaenoides rupestris. Lineage (NCBI taxonomy): Eukaryota > Metazoa > Chordata > Actinopteri > Gadiformes > Macrouridae > Coryphaenoides > Coryphaenoides rupestris. The sequence continues at coordinate 143,700 of PIJE02000494.1, forward strand.
ACAGAGAGAAGAGACAGACAGACGGAGAAAGAGACAGACAGAGAGAGAGTACCATTATACATAGAGAGAGAGAGAGAGAGAGAGAGAGAGAGAGAGACAGAGACACAGAGGGAGAGACTAATGAGACATGGAAGGAGAGAGAGACAGACTGAGAGATGGACAATGCAGCATGCATTTGCTTGGTCTTCAAAATGCTGCTGATGCATCACGATGCAGCGCCCAGACACACCACCAGGGTGCAGTACCCAAATACACCACCAGGGTGCAGCACTCAGATACACCACCAGGGTGCAGTACACAGATACACCACCAGGGTGCAGAACACAGATACACCACCAGGGTGCAGCACACAGATACACCACCAGGGTGCAGCACACAGATACACCACCAGGGTGCAGCACACAGATACACCACCACCACTACGTGGTTTAACCTGGCTTCCTGAATTCTGAAACAACTCGGTATGCATACTAGATAATACCAGAGCACTGGAGACACCACCACAAGCAGCACCAGCACCACCACCAGCACCATCCACCACCCCCATGTTGGCTGACAGGTCAGGCCCTGCTAGCTCACCACCACCACCACCACCCTGTTAGCTCAGGTAACCATAAACCCACCCTCATCTTCATCATCTTCATCAGCCTCATCAGCCTCATCAGCCTCGTCAGTGTCCGTGTCTTCCTCCATGTCCTCCATGTCCTCCTGTAGGTCCTCATCCGTCCTCTCACTCCGGTTGGCTCCCGGAGTTGGCTCCTGTGGTTGGGCCCCTGAGGGCCCCTCTTCTGCCCCCGCTGGGAGAACCAGGAAACACACTGGTCACGTGACCACAACTCCCACAGCCCACCTGACCAGCCGACCAATCGGCTAACGGGTCGAGCCGTGACAGAGCGCCGGCGAAACAGAAGCCTCAGAGGAGTTTTTGTTGCTCAGTGGACCACAGGGAGGAGGGAAAGGGTAACCATGGAAATGGAATAAACCCCAACAGCAGGAAACAGGACAGATCACGCCCCCAAGTTCAACCTTAAACCACACCCACTTCAAGGTCCATCTCCCCTGCTTCCAACACACCAACCTGACACACCCACCCCCCCAACCGTTTCCATGGAGGTGGGGAGAGGGGGAGAGGAGAGAGTAGAGGAGAGGAGAGAGGTGGAGGGGGAGAAGAGGGGAGAGAGGAGGAGGAGAACGGAGAAAGGAGAGGAGGGGTTGGGAGGGAGAGGAGAGGAGGTGGGGAGAGGAGGTGGGGAGAGAGGAGGAGAAAAGACAGGAGAGAGGAGGAGAGGAGGAGAGAGGAGGAGGAGGAAGAGGGGGGGCTCGGAGGGAGAGGAGAGAGGAGGCGGAGGAGGTGGGGAGAGAGGAGAGGTGAGAGGAGAGAGGAGAGGAGGTGGAGGAGGTGGAGGTGTTGTCCACTTGTCAGTGGTGTTCATGTTGTGGCTGATCGGTGTGTACGACAGAAGACAAGCCAACAAAGAATCATCACGCGGTGTGGATAACATCCACATCACAGACAGAGGAGGACGAAAGCGGAAGGCGTGGCGAGCAGAGATACAGGAAGTGGCCGGAAGAAACAGGAAGTTGTCATGCGTGAGTGAGGGTAACAGGAGAAAGAGGTTAGCGGAGAGATGTGAGAACCACTCACCCAGACTGGACGTCTCTTTAATACTCCTCTCCTGCTCTAAACGCACTGCACACATGCACACACACATGCGCACACACACGCGCGCACACACACGCGCAGACACACGTACGTACACAGAGAGAGGTAGCCTTGGTTACCAGATGCTTATTGGCTAGTGTGTGTGTGTGTACATTCTGTAGTGTATATATGTATACACTACATCTAGTCTCTGGTTAGTGAAGTGGTTGTATATATATATCTAGACGTGTTGTGCGTTCAGAAATGCTCTTCTGCAGACCTCGGTTGTAACGAGTGGTTATTTGAGTTACTGTTGCCTTTCCATCAGCTCCAACCATTCTCCTCTGACCTCTGGCATCAACAAAGCATTTTTGCCCCGAGAACTGCCACTCACTGGATATTTTCTCTTGTTCCGACCATTCTCTGTAAACCCTAGAGATGGTTGTGCGTGAAAATCCCAGTAGATCAGCAGTTGCTGAAATACTCAGACCAGCCCGTCTGGCACCAACAACCATGCCACGTTCAAAGTCACTTAAATCACCTTTCTTCCCCATTGTGATGCTCAGTTTGAACCTCAGCAGGTCGTCTTGACCATGTCTACATGCATTGAGTTGCTGCCATGTGATTGGCTGATTAGATATTTGCGTTCATGAGCAGTTGAACAGGTGTAGCTAATAAAGTGGCCGGTGAGTGTATAAGTATATGTGTGTATATGTGTGTATGCGTGTGTATACAGTATGTGTGTGTCTCTACCCTGCAGGGCCGCCAGCCTCTCATTAGTGAAGTCGTTGTCGGCCTGCAGGGCCTCTATCCGGGCCTGCAGCGCCTGCTCCTTCTCCTCCATCTCCTCCAGCCTCCCCTGCAGCTGCCTCTTCTCCTCCTCCCCCCGCTGGCACAGCTCCTCCTGGGCACCCTCCGCCACCTACACACACACACACACACACAGGTTACATGCAGATTGTGTGTGTGTGTGTGTGTGTGTGTGTGTGTGTGTGTGTGTGTGTGTGTGTGTGTGTGTGTGTGTGTGTACCTTGATCTTGTCGGCCAGCTCTCTGATCTGATTGACGGCAGCGTTGTATTTGTTGGCCAGCTCCTGCAGCTCCTCCTGACTCCTCTCCGACTCCTGCTTCAGGTGGGTGCCCTCCTCCTCCGAGTTACTGAGGGAGCGCTGGGGGTGGGGGGAGGAGGAGGTGATGAGGAGGTGATTAGGAGGTCTGTCTCTCTCTCTGTGTGTGTGTGTGTGTTGTGTGTGTGTGGTGTGTGTGTGTGTGTGTGTGTGTGTGTGTGTGTGTGTGTGTGTGGGTGTGTGTGGTGTGTGTGTGTGGTGTGTGTGTCCACGTCCCCTCACCTCCACCTCGGCCAGCTTGCGCACCCACCTCGATCTTCTCCTGCAGGACCCTCCTCAGGGACTCCTTGGCCGTCGTCTCGTAGTTGTGTTTGTCCTCCTGCAGCGACAGCAGCTCCTTCTTCATGCCTTCCTCCGTCTGGGACTGGGGAGCAGGAGCAGGAGGAGGAGGAAGAGCATGAGGAGCAGGAGGAGGAGGAGAAGGAGGAGGAGCAGGAGGAGCAAGAGGAGCAGGAGGAGCAAGAGGAGGAGCAGGAGGAGCAAGAGGAACAGGAGGAGCAGGAACAGGATTGAGCAGGAGGGGGAGCAAGTGGAGCAGGAGAAGGAGCAAGAGGAGGAGGAGGAGGAGGAGCAGGAGGTGTTAGACATGTACTAGTCCTGAGGTCCTCAGGTGGTCTGGCCTCAGGAACCATCAGGAGTCATTAGCTGCCTTCATAAACTGTTCATGCATCAAGAAGGAGGTGTGGCCTATGCTCTGGGACCACCTACTGGTCGCCGTGTGTGTGGACTAGGTGTGTGTGTGTGGACTAGGTGTGTGTGTGTGTGTGTGTGTGTGTGTGTGTGTGTTACCTTAGAGTAAGCTTGTAGTTGACTTCCCATGACCTCCAGTCTGGAGAGGAGGCGGTCCTCATCGATCAGAGCCTGAGACACGCAGGCAGACAGACAGACACACAGACAGACAGACACACAGACAGACAGACAGAGAGAGAGAGAGACAGACAGACAGAATATGTTTAGCCCTGGTCTAGGGATTTGTTGCAGGAGAACAGACTGGACCAAGGTCCAGACCGAGGTTCAGACCGAGCCCCGCCCCCCAGCCCCTCCCTCACCTGCCAGCTGCTCTCTGAGGCCTCCTGGGTGTTAGCCAGCAGCCGCTGTAGCGTGGCTAGCTTCTGCTCCAGCATCTGCTCTCTGTGCAAGGCCTCCTGGACACACACACACACACACACACACACACACACACACACACACACACACACACACACACAACACACACACACACACACACACACACACACACACACACACACACACACACACACACACACACACACACACACACACAGTCATCTACAAGATATGTCTTTAAGCCTCAAGTCTTTCGTCGATTATGTACAAGTACAGTGTAATCCGCTTATAGTGATCACAGATATAGTGATCAACCGCTTATATGGATCAAAAAGCCTGGGACAGAATCGTTCCTATACAAACACTGTTTAAATAATTCGCTTATAGCGATCAAGCAGTCCGCTTAGAGTGATCATTTTGGGTCCTTTTATACATAATATATGTGGGAGAAATTAATAAATTCCGGTAATTTATAGCGGCGTGCACGTCTTCAACGGCTGGTGAGCGCTGGTGCTGCAGCACATCGCACACCATGTCGGGTAAAAGAAAGTCACTTTCTCTGAACGAAAAACGGAGACTCGTCAAAGCTTACAGTAGTCTACTGTAGTGTATTTGATTTATAGCTACACAGTGCAATGCTGTAATTTAATTTGCTACTTGAATCGCGTTTCAAACAGCTGTACTGTAACGTTAATGTACGTACTGTACAGTATTTTTCAGTTAATTTGCTGTAATAAAATCCAGTAAATAGCAAAGCTGTCCGTTTCATTACTTTATACATGTATTAATGTATTATATATACAAATGTCAATTGGATGGCAATGTGCATAAAAAATAAAATTAGAAAATTTCGGTTATAGTAATCAACCGCTTATAGTGATCAATTTGACCCGGACAAACGTGATCACTATAAGCGGATTACACTGTATTGAATTAAAAGACAAAGAGCGACCAGACGGCTCAAAGCGCTGTGTGTGTGTGTGTGTGTGTGTGTGTGTGTGTGTGTGTGTGTGTGTGTGTGTGTGTGTGTGTGTGTGTGTGTGTGTGTGTGTGTGTGTGTGTGTGTGTGTGTGTGTGTGTGTGTGTGTGTGTGTGTGTGTGTGTGTGTGTGTGTGTGTGTGTGTGTGTGCATATCTCCAAAAAAGACGATCCGATACGTATCTAGATACATGGGGTACGATACGATTCAGGGACGATAAATTTTTAAAATAGAACGATTCGGTTCGATTCAATTCAATAGGATTCGATACGATTCAATACGATTTGATGGGATATGATACAATCTGATAGAGTTCCTTGTTTAAAGTAGTGCTCTTTTAATTTACGGTTCTGATCCGGGAGGGGGGGGGGGTGGATATTGGTGGGGACCCACCCCCTCCCCAGCGTCCCCACTAAATTCTACGCCCATGGTTACTACGACAAGTCTCGCGAGAGTTTAATATGTGTGTGTGTGTTGTGTGTGTGTGTGTGTGTGTGTGAGAGAGCGATGCGAGAGAGCGCGCGAGAGAGAGCGAGCGAGAGAGAGAGAGAGAGAGCGCTGCAGACACTGAGCAGACGGAGGATTCAGCAGCAAAGCAACAACATAAAACCGATTCATAACTTTGTGATCGGGCCATCGGCCGGTTCATGCTACGTTTAGACCGATACATTTAGGGCATTTGGCAGACGCTTTTGTGTGTGTGTGTGTGTGTGTGTGTGTGTGTGTGTGTGTGTGTGTGTGTGTGTGTGTGTGTGTGTGTGTGTGTGTCAGAAGGCAGTAGCAGCGCTCCACCACTAGGGGGCAGTGGTTTACCTGCAGGTACTGGGAGAGCTGGAAAAGTTCCTGAGAATACATACTGGGGGTGTTGGCAGCCACCTGGAGAGAGAGAACACACACACACACACACACACACACACACCAGTGTATATCTTACCTTGTCTATGGGTGTATATATATGTATACAGTATATATGTGTATATCTTACCTTGTCTATGGGTGTATGTATATATGTGTATATCTTACCTTGTCTATGAGTGTATGTATATATGTGTATATCTTACCTTGTCTACGGGCAGAGGAAGTGGAGCTTGTATCACACTGGAGGGGAACAGAGACACAGAGTTGGTTACCGTGGAAACACAAGAGGCACTACGACACCTGCCGTCACTATGGCGACAAGAGTCCTTTTTAAAAGGAGGAACGGTGAACTTAAGCACTGCCACATGATCTCACGTCACCATGACAGCCAAGGCTAGAATAACCTTTAGCAGCACGGGTAAAGTTTACACGGTTAATGTGTAGCTAACCAGAGAGAGAGAGAGCGAGAGCGAGAGCGAGAGCGAAGCAATATATTATCTCTGAAAGTTCAGGGTACACACACACACACAGCTGCGTATGCATTGTATAGATAAAGTTGTGTTTGAATTGTGGAAATTAGGGATACAAACACACATGGAAAAAATAACTACTCAAGTAAAACATGAATACTAACGTGAGACGTGAACCTTTACGCGAGACGTGAGCCTTTACGGGAGACGTGACCCTTTACGTGAGATGTGGCCCTTTACGTGACCCGTGAGCCTTGACCCTTTACATGCCTCTCCCTGTGATCTCACTGCTTCCAGGTGAGACATTCACATCCCGTTGCCGTTCACAGGGCATGAGCCCGGGGAACAGTTTCTGGGATGGACCACATGTGTGAAGAGACTGGACAGTCCCGGGGGGAATTGACGCTGCAATTTAAATGCGGGTGAAAATAGGGAGGGGCGTCGTGCTGCGAATAAAGTTGTGTTCGACTCACTCTGCTCGACGACGGGCCTCTAGTCCATCTGGCAGGAAGAGCTTGACGGTCGACACGATGCAGTCATGGGTGACTACACACACACACACACACACACACACACACACACACACACACACACACACACACACACACACACACACACACACACACACACACACACACACACACACACACACACACACACACACACACACACACACACACACACACACACAATGCAATTTGAAGCTGGCCAGGTGTATAGCAGGCTAGCTTCCGTGACGTGTGGTAGTTCCGATGTCATGTGTTCTATGTGGTGCGTTCTATGTCATGTGTTCTATGTCATGTGTTCTATGTGGTGTGTTCTATGTGGTGCGCTCTATGTGGTGCGCTCTATGTGGTGCGCTCTACGTCACGTGTTTTGTGTCGGACCTTTGCGTGTGTTCTCCGTGACGTCCACTCCAAACTGGATGACGTCCCCAGACAGCAGTTCGCAGGGTGGGCTCTCCTCAGACCCCCGGCTGAGACGCTGGCTGTTGATGAAGGTTCCGTTGCTGCTCTTGGTGTCCTGGAGATAGAACTGGAACACGGAACCTCTGGTTAGCGTTGGTGCTGGGGGCCCCCAGGGGACGCACCTCAACACAGGAACCTCTGGTTAGCGCTGGTCTACTAATCTACTGTTACCTACTAGTGAGTACTGATACTAAATAGTCTACTAATCTACTATTACCTACTAGTGAGTACTGGTACAAACTAGTCTACTAATCTACTATTACCTACTAGTGAGTACTGGTACTAACTCGTCTACTAATCTACTATTACCTACTAGTGAGTACTGGTACTAACTAGTCTACTAATCCACACACAACACACAAGAGGTGTGTTCAAGCCCACTCAGATCATTCCCCTCTCTCAACCTCGCTCTCACACACTTCAACTCTCCAGGAACTGACACACACAGGCTGGGGGCCAACAGGAGGCTGGCTGCCTGCTGTTCCAACAGGTAGCCAGGCCTCTCCACACAGGCACACTCCGCTGACCAGTGGCCAGGCCAGAGGGTTGGGCTCCCAGTGAGTCACCTGAGCCAGGTGGACATCCTGGTCACACCGAAGTCTACTGGCGACGAGGACCAGCCAGCCGCAGACACAGCCAGAGACACACCCTCACACAGGTAGCCCTGTTGTCATGGAGACGCACATCCCAGTGTGTGCGTGTGTGTGTGGAGAGGTGAGCCAAGCTGAGGTGTGTGTGTGTGTGTGTGGAGGAAGTGAAGTGGTTGTAACATGACTTGGAGGTGTTTGGCAAGAACGACTTGTGCAACACGCGGAAACAAGGAGAGACAGAGACACACACACACACACGTCAGCTGAGTGCATTCCTGCCCTGCTGTGTGTAGGCGGAGCCAGCATCAGCAGCAGCTTAACAATGGCTGTGCTAGCTAAGCTCCGTGCTGCTCAGCTATTACCCTTGTAAGTGTTTGTGACTAATGATGCAGGTATGTACTCAGGGAGCTGGTCTGGCATCTGACTTTCACACATTCTGTGCGTGTGCATGTGTGCGTCGTGCGTGCATGTGTGTGTGTAAGCAGCAGAGTTTCAATGGCAAACAGTTGAACTTGAGTCTGTGTGTGCGTGCGTGCGTGTGTAAATTAACCACTGAAAGTGTCCCATTATCGTTCCTCCAGGAGGCAGGCTGGTGACCTGGAGTTGACCCCCAGACACCTCCAGGTCACTGCGTGTAGTGTATGAATATTAATTAACAAAATGTCCATTGATTAACTTTTAATGAAACACGATCTGCATCCAACAGACAGTAACAGACCCTTGTCAGCCACACCCTGCCTCACAAGCTCCTCCCACCAGGGTTAGGGCTAGCATTAGGATCGTATCTGGAGGATTTGTTACAACTGAACGATACTGTGAATAATTCCAAACATTTAACGGAAATTAATTTCAAGAGGATGCAATTGAATACTTTAATATTCATCAGATTAACCAGGCTAGTCGTAGTAGTATAGTTGATGTACAGACAGACAGGGCCCCTCAGTAGCTAGCCTGTATCTAGGCTCTTCTATACCACCTTCATCCTTAAGTCGAGACTCTTACTCTGCAGGCAATGGGAGCTAGCAGGGCTACAGTGATGAGAGTGCTAGCAGGGCTACAGTGATGAGAGCTAGCAGGGCTACGCTAGTGCGGCCACAGGAACCATCAGGAATTGTCCCAGTGCCCGCGATGGCCAGTCCACTACTGACAGAAGGTCATAAACATATTAATATTTCCAAGTAAGGATTTGCTTGGTGGTTATACTGAAATGCATTCACACACACACAAGTTGAAGTGTAAAGTGTAGCAGAGGCAGCTGTATGCGTGTTGTGTCGTCGTTTATTTAGATTAGTTTATTTAGACAGAGTGCAGAGCCCCTGTTTCAAGGAGCAGGTCAGGGTGTGTTTATGATGTGACCAGAACTCTGACCCCGGCCGGCACCTCCTGGACCATCACCACTTTCTGCTTCAGAACAGCTGATCTTCAACTCAAGCGACGGCCTCACTCGATCTCGGACAGGCTGAACCTGAAAAAGGCTTCAAAAGCAATCACCCGTGGCACCCTGAACATGTGATCGATCAGGGAAGCGGTCGCGGCTGGTTCAGCGTTCTGATTGGTTGAAGCCTAGTCCGTACTAGGTCACCATGGAAACGCTCTGCCAGTCGAATTGAAGCCATCTAGTGTAGCCAGAGTTTGGGCTGAACTAAGCCCGTCCGCCCATCATAGCCTGAACACGAGGCCGATATTCATCAGTAGTTTACTATACAGCCTGCTGTAGTGACATACTTTGAACATGCATCAACTGCATAATTTGCATTGCAATGTTAATAAAGACAACTAAAAACAACTCTCCTACATCTTAACCTAGGACCAGGACGACATGAAGTCACTCACTGTTCTGACAGCCCTACTGTCCCCAGAAATTTTCCTTCAGATTGTCTTTATAATTCTTGTCACATTTGACAAACAACACAGGGTGCTGGGAAAAGCAAACATTGCTGTGTGTCAGTAATCTCTCTTGTTATTGTCACATGATGTCCGTTCCACACGTGATTGGTTGATCCGCTTATTCTCATAAAAATCAACCTCGTTATGAATAAACAATATTATGCAATATTATGCAGCTTCTCTGCTGCATAATATTCGTGTTCCGTGTGTACTCAAGTACTCATTACAAAAACAACAGTTTGAAAAAATACACTGACATGCAAATTAATCACATAAAAAATGTAGATGCCTTAAGTCTCACGCAGGGACAAGCCACGAGAGCAACCTTCACAAGTGTTAAGGGACGAGATCACCAGTTGACTCCTGCAGGCGTGGGTGTAACATACTACTAACGGATCAGAGAGGCGCATATATTACATCACATTATGCTTCCATTGCTGTTCGAGAGAAACACTAACAAGGAGGAAAAATGGTGTGAAGTTGTTCGTTGCCATTATCTCAACCAATCACAGAGAAAGTGGGATGAAGGCGGAGTCTCGGTGGGCGGAGTTATCTGGGAACCTGTCAGAAGCAGCTCACAACAACCGCGAGCAATCGCATGAGCAGCTCTTGCTCTGCGATGCTAGTTCACTGTTGCCACGGCTATTCAACTCGACTATTACGGTGAAAGTATTCGTTTACAGTGGCTTCAAACTACTGACGTTTATTACGGGACAACTTTCAGAGTTAAAATATATATTATTAATATCAACTGAGCAATTGTACTTTAAAATGCTGTGTGTGCAAACAGTGTGTATATATATCTATACACAAGCATATATGCATGTGTTCCATAGCTGAGGAAAGGATGACTCTGTTTTTGGTCTAATTATAAATAGCGCCACACACACACACACACACACACACACACACACACACACACACACACACAACACACACACACACACACACACACACACACACACACACACACACACACACACACACACACACACACACACACACACCTCCTCTGCTGACACACCTCCTGGGTCAGGTCTAACCTGTTCCCTACACACAGGCTGGGTACAGACAGACAGGCTAGAGACAGGCAGGCTAAGTCAGACAGGCTGAGGATACAGACCACAGAAGAGGTCAACAGACAGGAAGAAGATGGACAGACAGGCGGAGGACACACGTGGTACAGACAGACGGGTCGAGCCAGACCAAGACATATAGACTCAGGAGGACAGCAGAGATTTAATTTGTCTTCTGTCAGCCTCAGGGTCTGACGGGAACAACTAGACACATCTCGGGTCACATCCACACCACAGGAACCTGACACGTGCACGCACGCACACGCACACACACACACACACACAGGTGGGCTCTACCGGGTGTGGTCATGGCGACGGGGGTCTCACCTTGCCCGTGTTGTGGTCGAACCACAGCAGCGCGTGGTTCCGGGACAGAACCTTGCAGTCGAACGTGGCGTTGCTCTGGGCGGGGCGGCAGCGCGCCACCGAGCGGCCGATCTTGACGGGCTCGTCCAGGTAGACATGGCGCTCCTGGAAGGCGTGCGACTTGGGCCGGCAGGCGAACACGGCCAGCGCGGAAGGCATCGAGGAGGGCTTCAGGGTGCTGCTCCAGCCAGAGACGACGGACAAGGTGTCTTGATCCAGAGTGGCGGATTACGGCGCTCACAGTTCCCCAAATAAAAATATAGATCTGTTGTGGGTGTGGGTGTGGGTGGGAGGCGGGGCCCGGGCCCTCCACACCTGTAGCCGGTGCACACCTGGGGGCCACTACTAGCAGGTGCTCATCTCTGCCCTGCGCGTCCTCCAACCTTACTCAGGACAGACGGGGAAGCGGCAGCGCATGGCGGTGGGGGGTCCCCGGCGGGTTCCTGGATGACAGACGACAGACGACAGACATGTGTCACGACATGCACCCCCACCGCCCCCTTTACCCCACGTCCATCAAACCTGCAACTGCAACCCCACACCTGTCACTCATGCACTGCACTGGGAACCAGCCGCTAGCTACCAGCAGGTGGGTCAGACCTGCTGGTTGAGACCTGCTAGTAGAGACCTGCTGGTTGAGACCTGCTAGTAGAGACCTGCTGGATGAGACATGCTAGTAGAGACCTGCTGGTTGAGACCTGCTAGTAGAGACCTGCTGGTTCAGACCTGCTAGTAGAGATTGATGACCAGCAGGTGGGTCAGACCTGCTGGTTGAGACCTGCTAGTAGAGACCTGCTGGTTGAGACCTGCTAGTAGAGACCTGCTGGACAAGACATGCTAGTAGAGACCTGCTGGATGAGACATGCTAGTAGAGACCTGCTGGTTCAGACCTGCTAGTAGAGACCTGCTGGTTCAGACCTGCTAGTAGAGATTGATGACCAGCAGGTGGGTCAGACCTGCTGGTTGAGACCTGCTAGTAGAGACCTGCTGGTTGAGACCTGCTAGTAGAGACCTGCTGGACGAGACATGCTAGTAGAGGACCTGCTGGATGAGACATGCTTAGTAGAGAACCTGCTGCGTTCAGACCTGCTAGTAGAGACCTGCTGGTTTCAGACCTGCTAGTAGAGGATTGATGACCAGCAGGTGGGTCAGACCTGCTAGTTGAGCTCCACATGTGAAGCTGTTAAACCAGTTCCCTCCACACCAACAGCATAGCTTATCAAGAGGCTAAAGCGATGCTAACCAATTGCCAGCCGCTAGTCCCCTTCACAACATTACCACTGATTAAATTTCTCTCTAGTTAGCACACTAGTTAGCACACTAGCCTCGACCAGCTGGAGCCCTGGTTGGTTGTCCCAGTGTTAGCTAGAGATAAGATAGCCGAGCTAACCAAGCTAACCAGCCTAGCCTCTTTGGCGTTAGCTCAGCTATTAGCGTGTGTGAGTTAGCTATGCTAACTAGCCCGGCTAACTGACAGTGAGTGAGCTAGCTATGCTAACTAGCCCCGCTAAATGACAGTGAGTGAGCCAACTATGCTAACTAGCCCGGCTAACTGACAGTGAGTGAGCTAACTATGCTAACTAGCCCAGCTAACTGACAGTGAGTGAGCTTAACTATGCTAACTGACAGTGGTGGAGAGTTTACTTGGCTGCGGTTCCGATCATCCCGTCGGCCCGCTGCTCATCCACCTCCAGAACCTCCAGAAACCGCAGGAACCTCCGGGAACCTCCGGAACTCCAGAACCTCCAGGAGCGGGTCACAGAAGCTCCAATACGGGTCACAAGAAACTCCAGTAGCGGGTTCACAGAAGCGCCAGTAGCGGGTCACAGAGCTCCAGGAGCGGGTCACAGAAGGCGCGGAGCCCCCGGGTCGCTGGTGAGCTACAGCCGCCGTCCTCTCCCTGTGGGCCGGGAGGAATGTGAGAGAAGTTGTCCTCCGCAAGTATCCGCCGCCATACTGTAGGAGGGAGGAGCTGGGGGAGGGTGGCGGGAGGAGGAGCAGGGGGGGGGGGAGGGGGGGAGGAGGAGGAGGAGGAGCAGGAGGGAGGAGGGAGGAGCTGGGGGGGCGGGAGGAGGAGCAGGAAGGAGCCGAGGCGTTGCGCTCACCGGCGTGCACTGTACGCGCTGCACATGCATTCAACGCGCACTGTACTCGCACTGTGCGCGCTCTCTACACGCACTGTATGCACGTTACACACACTGTACGCACATGTTACACACACTGACACGCACTGTATGCACATGTTACACACACTGACACGCACTGTATGCACATGTTACACACACTGTACGCACATGTTACACACACTGACACGCACTGTATGCACATGTTACACACACTGTACGCGCTCTCTACACGCACTGTACGCCCATGTTACACGCACTGTATGCACATGTTACACACACTGACACGCATGTTACACACACTGTACGCGCTCTCTACACGCACTGTAATGCGTGAACTAATCCGTGACTCGTTAATCTTTGGCCGACCCACAGATCACAGTGACCTGACCTGATGCTGGTGTGTTAACACAATATATTATTTATAGTGTAGTAAGATAAGATAGAACTTTATTAATCCCGAAGGAAATTCTTGTGCCAGGTTGCATAGCAACAAAGTACAATAAAACAATAGAGAAATACACAGAATAATACAAATAAACTAACAGATTTACAAATGTACAGTCACAATATACAAATATATCAGCAAGATCGGGTATCCAGACGGCGAAAACAATTTGGCATAATTGAAGTGCAATACTGTGATAATAATAATGGTTGTATTCTGTGTATTAAGCTCCCTGGAGAATAACCACTGGCTGAGGCCAAATCAATGTGAGCCACAATAAGCTACACTGCAGACATGTGAGTTAGTCACTTATTACAGACACTATAGTATGCTGCCCCTCCAGGGGGAGAGCAGTTCTCAACAGCACCCGGGGACCATTAGCTTCAGATCTATCATCTACGTCTTGGTCAGGGACTGGACAGAAGAAGCTATTCTCTGCATGTTTTTAATTGGGGTTCTTTCTGTGGAAGGACACCCACCTGGGAGATGACCTACCTGGGCACCCCAGGCAGGAATCAATCCCAGGACCTTCTTGCTGTGAGGCAGCAGTGCAAGCACTGCACCACCGTGCCCCCATGTGGTTCTAGTTTAGAGGGTTCTCTGTTCTACATGGTTCTTCGGGGGGGGGGGGCAGCTGTCATGTCTCAGGACCGCCAGCTCCAGGAGTTAGTGAGGTGAGGCTCCACCAGACATATGGCTCGTGTACTGTGGGTGTAGTGTGGTTGTAGTGTGGTTGCAGATGAGTTGTAGTGTATACTTCTGCTTCTGCGTGGTTATGTTGTATAGAGACAGAGTCGTGCAACGTGAAAAGGTGTATTTCGTAAACTTGGTGTTAAGTACACCCCAGCATGACATGTCTGTTCTGTCAGGACAACATTCTGACTCCGCGTGAACACATTTTGAATGAATCACTGATTCTGTACTCCTGTAGTTCCTGGACACACCCAAATGTTCAGTCTGAGATGATAAGTACACCATATCTAGTGTAAGCTGATAGAATGAGTCATGCAACACACACACAGTTTACCAGGCCCGATGTATGAAAGTCTCTCTCTCTCTCTCTCTCTCTCTCTCTCTCTCTCTCTCTCTCTCTCTCTCTCTCTCTCTCTCTCTCTCTCTCTCTCTCTCTCTCTCTCTCTCTCTCTCTCTCTCTCTCTCTCTCTCTCTCTCTCTCTCTCTCTCTCTCTCTCTCTCTCTCTCTCACCTGTGGAGCAGTGAGATTCATGACCAGGCGTTAGATAGTTGATGCCCGTCAGCTACTGCCACCTGCTGGTCATTTGGACAAACCGTTTTTTCAGTCACTAATCTGTGGATTTCTCTGGAGAAAATGTACATTTTATATTGTGACCCACGAAGGATACGCCCTTCACCTCACACGAGTCACCCCTGGTCTAGTCGGAGGAGGCACCTCCACCTCGCAGATGACTTGATGCCTTGGTGACTTGAAGCCTTGATACCTTGATGACATGACTTGACTTGGTGACTTGACGCCTTGGTGACCTACACTTTCCCTGCACCGTCAAAATACATTGTAGATAAAAACACACATACACACGTTTGTTTTTAAACCATCTCCATTATACCATTTATTTTCTATCTGCCAGTGTGGACATATGGATCATCACAAAAAACGAAATACATTCTTGTGACACGCACGCGCGCACACACACACACACACACACACACACACAGACACACACACACACACACACACACACACTGTTGAGTCAGTATTTAGTAGAACAAGCCCCGCCCATTATGCACATCAAGTCCCCAGCAGCAGAGTCCGGCCGCCTGCTGATCGCCACGATCAATAATCAATGATCATTGATAAATTACTTCATACATTTTCTGTCAATCAACTATTTTCTGCTTAAAAACGGTTGGCCCATTAGTTCATGGATTGGTTCATGGATATAAAAGTAGTTTAGTTTGTCTTAGCTGCTTGTCAGACAGGGCAAACACATTCAAGAATTCACTTTGGACTGTGACATGACCTGCACCGGACCAGCTGCACCGGACCAGTGATGCATCGTGGGTGTGTGTTTGTGTTCTGCATGCTGGTCTACAGTTCATTATGCTGGGTGCGGGGCCTCCACTTGGGGTGGCGGGTGACATAGTCAGCAGCCTCCAGCACCAGCCTCATGAACTCCTCCACCTGGAATGAGTAGTTGGTGAACTTGGGGTGAGCTCCCAGCGTGGGGTGGTGACCCTGTGGAGACACACCCACCAGGAAGTAAATACTACCTCACATCCTGTGGAAAGACACACCCATCAAGAAGTAAGCACTACCTCACATCCTGTGGAGGGACACACCCACCAGGAAGTAAATACTACCTCACATCCTGTGTGTGTGTGTGTGTGTGTGTGTGCTCCTCCTACCCGGTCCTGGGGGACCACAGAGTCCGGGTCCTGCCAGGTCTGGTACCGGACCCCCCGTAGCCGGGCCAGGTCCCTGTAGCAGCTCTCGTCCTGACAATTATACCTGGAGGACAGACGGACGTCAGCTCTCTCCTCTCTCTCTCTCTCTCTCTCTCCTTGCAGACAAACACACACACACACACACGCGCGTGCGCGTCAGGCCTCACAGTTCAAACACGACAGCCCAGTCTGGGAGGAAGAGGAGGTGGGTGAGTCCAGCTCCGTGCATCCCGATGAAGATGTCAGAGTTGTGGGTGATGGTGAGCTGCTGCAGGAAGGGAACGTCCCTAAACACACACACACATGTGCACACACACACGCGCGCACACACACATACACGCACACACACACACACGCGCACACAAACACACACACACACGCGCACACAAACACACACACACACGCGCACACACACACACGTTAAGACTAACGGTGTAGACTCCACCTCCATCACTTTACATTCCTGTTCTAAGTCCATGATGTGGGTGAGACTGACTTGTATCTGTAGTCCACCACGGTGACGCTGAGTGACCTCTCGGCCTCCAGGGCACGGACCAGCTGGAACACAACAGGTGACCTCTGACCCTTTAAATCACACGCTTGTGGATAGCAGAACACTGGTCAAGGAAAGGGACTATCAAGCTGCATTTCCACTGCAGGAACCAGAAAGAGAGACATAGTAAGAGAGAGAAGGAGAGAGAGAGAGAGAGAGAGAGAGAGACAGTGAGAGAGGGTGTGAGAGAGAGACAGTGAGAGAGAGAGAGGATGTGAGAAAGGGTGAGAGAGAGGGAGAGAGAGAGAGGCAGTGTGAGAGAGAGACAGTGAGAGAGAGAGGGTGAGAGAGAGACAGTGAGAGAGAGACAGTGAGAGAGAGAGAGACAGTGTAATAGAGACAGTGAGAGAGAGAGACAGTGAGAGAGACAGTGAGAGAGAGACAGCAGTACCTCTGGCTGGTTGACGATGCGTCGGTACGGGGTGCTGCGCGACAGCAGGGTGACACGGACGTGGGCCTCCTGGAAGCAGCAGCATGCTAACTGTCAGCATCACTTCCTGTTCCGAGCCACTGCATGTGTTAGCAACATGCTAATAATCAGCATCACTTCTTTTTCCGAGCCACTGCATGTGCTAGCAACATGCTAATAATCAGCATCACTTCCTTTTCCGAGCCACTGCATGTGCTAGCAACATGCTAATAATCAGCATCACTTCCTTTTCCGAGCCACTGCATGTGCTAGCAACATGCTAATAATCAGCATCACTTCCTTTTCCGAGCCACTGCATGTGCTAGCAACATGCTAATAATCAGCATCACTTCCTTTTCCGAGCCACTGCATGTGTTAGCAACATGCTAATAATCAGCATCACTTCCTGTTCCGAGCCAAATCCGCAAAGAGAGCAAAATCCTTTGCGCTCTCACCTACGCGGCTCGGGTTCGATGGATCGAAAAATGTGCCTGCCTACGTACCTTGGGCCGGTCCTGACGGATGCGCAGTCGATGGAGGACATGCTGGGAGAAGGCCCTCATCATCCCCTCGGTGTGGCACTCAGAGACCTGGAACACAAGTCCTCTTCACCTCCATGTACAGACCGATTTAGAAGGGAGCTCAGTGTGGTGTCGGAACACATGATGACCATAGCTTGTACCCCGTTTACCCGACGGCCCACTGGCTCTCCAAATTGCCTGGCTCCCCAAATTGCCTGTTCATGGCCAAACTAAACGTCCGCAGAGCAGGGCAGAACACACTATTGTAAAGCACTTTTGATCTGGAAGTAACCTAATTTTCCTGGCAACATGTCCTGTCAGTGTATACATGCAAGTAGGGTCTCTCTCTCTGTCTCCCCTCCGGCCCACGCTGTAACATACCAAAGGAGTGTTGTAGAACAGGCCATATCTCATCCTGGGGAGGAGAGACAAGATGGCGTCTCTGAAGCACACCTATGAGGAGGAACAGGAAACAGGCAGATTAGCAAGTGTGTGTGTGTGTGTGTGTGTGTGTGTGTTTATGTGGGAGTCATGAAGAGAAAGTAAACTGTGCATTCATATGTGGCTAGTGATGACATCATGTGGCTAGTGATGACATCATGTGGCTAGTGATGACATCATGTGTCATCAAGCATTCGGTTGATTGTATTGATGAGGGACCGGGAGCAGATATATCCTGACCCTCTTTAAATCGTAGGTCTTCAGATGGATGATGTCATAATCAGAGAAGGCCTTCCATGTTTCGGAAAACAGATCTCCATATGCATGAAAACTCTGGAAAAGTACAAAGATAGCAATAAAGATTGTCAAGTTAGAGTCAGTGTTAGGTTCAGTGTCATCGTTGGAGTTATTGGTCAGACATCTTAAGGAACCCTGAATGCAAGAGGAGGGTGTGGGACCCACCGTGTCCCACATGAGGATGTTGATGTCTGTGCTGAAGGAGCTGTTGATGTGCTGGGAGATGTACAAATTGACAAAGTCACAGAAGTGGTGGTACATGTTCACACCTACAAGAACAAGCACAGTGGGGTGCCATGAGCGACTGGAGGTGGACACTATATATAAGCTGTCATGATCTGCACTCTACTCAGTAAGTTTCCACTCTCACCATCAATCAAGTCATATCACCTCCAACTCTTCCCCGTGTCAATTACCCTTCCTATATATGCTCCACCTTTCCACAGGCACACTGCCAGATTGTATCCGAATCCCCGGAGATCACCTCAGCCTTCTGTCCCGACCTGCCATGTCTGATCCCCTCAGCCTTCTGTCCCCGACCACGGATCCTGCCACCGCACTTCCTGGTTCCCATCTGCACATCCCTGTGGCTGTTCCCCGTCTACGACATTGCTTCCTGGCTTCCTGATCGTCCGCTCCTTTGTGGTAACTCTGCCCCGCTGACTGCCACGCAGCTCTGGACACGATACCTCAAAGTTAACATCTTATGCCTCTTCCCTGCCAGTACCACTGCCCCTTAGGGAGGATTGTGTGGGTGTGCGGGAGTTCTCCCATCCTAGCACACTCACTTACTCACCTATCTGACAGAACCTGTTCAAGACCCGTGGATTCCCCCAGCCCCATGTCCCTGGCCATTGGACTATACTATCCTGTGGTACCCTGCACCGTGCACCAAGAACTTTTATTAGGTCAGTAAATGTCTCCTGTGGTTGTGCTGCAATTGGGTCTATATAAGCTGTATATATACAAGCTCTACATATTGTGCTTCCAGTCTGATTTTAAGCCCATAAACTACACTCTTGGCAGTGTGGATGTGTGTTGTCTGATAAGCATCAGTATCAGAACTGAAGGCTGTAGACCCAGAGGTTGTTGCCTACCAGCGTCCAGCTTCATGAGCACGGTGGGTTTATCGATGACCAGGTCACAGAAGCCGCCTGCCATGGGCTGGAAGTCCAGCTCTGTGTAGGTCTGCAGCTCTGCGTACCTGCAGGGCAAAGCACCGTGACTTTACATTTACATTTAAATGACTACAAATGACTTACGTGAACACAACCCTCCTAGAATGTTTCTAACTTGGTATCCAGTCTCGCTAAGTTAGCATCCAGTGTGTGAATCTACACACTGAATGACGTGACACATATGACCTGTAAGTGTCTTTGATATGAAAATATGAAATTCGACATTGAATGTTGTTTAGAGCTAATTGTACGAAACAATGTCACCCTTTTACCCGTTGTAATGCCTCAGCAGTTCAAAAGATTAACTTTCACCTCAAAATGTGGTGGAGGTAAAAGAACCAAACCAGGTGCTATTACTTGTTGTCGGCCAGTGGTGAAATGGATAATGGTAAGACACTAGGGATCAGAAGGTTCTAAGTTTGACTCCTGGCTGGCTCAATATTTTACCTCCATCTGATTCTAATTTGGTAGAGGTCAAAGCACAGAGGCAGCCGGCAAGTGTCCCTTGACGCTCACTGTTTGCCAGTGGCGCAAAACGACAACGAGTCTGACTACGGATCAGGACATTCTAGGTTTGACTCCTTGCTGCCTCAAAGCATATATCTCCTCCACATCAGAATCAGATTTTAATTAGTTTGAGGTGAAAGCACATAGGCAGCCGGCAGGTGTCCCTTGAAACTCACTGTTTGCCAGTGGCGCAAAACGACAACGCGTTTGACTACGGATCAGAAGAGTCTAGATTTGACTCCCGGCTGGCTCGGTGCTTTTATCTTCTCCACATCAGAATCTGATTCTAATTTGGTGGAGGTGAAAGCCCAGAGGCAACCGGCAGGTGTCCCTTGAAGCTTGCTGGCTGCTCGTGGTGCAATGGATAACGCGTCTCACTACAGGTCAGAAGATGCTAGGTTTGGCTCGAAGCTTTTTTCCTTCCAGGTGAAAGCACAGAGGCAGCCGGCAGGTGTCCCTTGAAACACGCTGTTTGCTAGTGGCGCAAATGACAACGCGTGTGACTACAGATCAGAAGATTCTAGATTTGACTTCTGGCTGGCTTGATGTTTCACCGACATCAGAATCTGATTCTAATTTCGGGGAGGTGAAAGCACAGAGGCAGCCGGCAAGTGTCCCTTGACACACACTCTTTGCTAGTGGCGCAAAACGGCAACGCGTGTGACTACGGATCAGAAGATTCTAGATTTGACTCCTGGCTGGCTCGGTGCTTTTATCTTCTCCACATCAGAATCTGATTCTAATTTGGTGGAGGTGAAAGCCCAGAGGCAACCGGCAGGTGTCCCTTGAAGCTTGCTGGCTGCTCGTGGTGCAATGGATAACGCGTCTCACTACAGGTCAGAAGATGCTAGGTTTGGCTCGAAGCTTTACCTCCACAGAATCAGAATCCTATTTGGTAGAAGTAAAAGCATGAGCCAGGCAATGGTGACGTGAAGCTTTTTTTTTTTAAAGTGGTTAGTGGTTAGGATTCGGCGGTGATTCGGCGGCCCCGGTTCGATTCCCGGTCAGGGAACACTGTCTTTTATCTCCACTAACTCCCGTTAGGTTGTGCAATATAAAACCCAAGAATTATGAAATCATGTTCAGTTGTGTTTCTCCAAATCAAAATACATTTGCTCTAAATCTAAAATTCACACTGCAGCTGCTGTTACGCTGACCAATCAGGACCTCACCACTGTTCTACACCCTGCCTATCCCAGGTCACATGGTTCTGTAGGCATACAGCTCCCTGGTGGTCTAGTGGTTAGGATTCGGCGCTCTCACCGCCGCGGCCCGGGTTCGATTCCTGGTCAGGGAACTAGATCTTTCAAGACCATGATCGACAGTGCTACCTTTAACCTTAGAGAGGTCATAGAACTGTGTTCTGGCAATGAAAACTAGTGTTGAGCATTTAGTAACTTCTAGCATATCTGTCTGTCTCCTGGACCCCTACACTTTAACCTGTAACCTTTCCCCAGCGTGTGAGCCGTGTTGTGACTCACCAGGACTGCAGGGGGCTCTTGTGGTGCCGCCCGGCCACCAGCGCAGCGCTGCTCAGGCGACAGCGGCCTCCCAGCTCCCCGGCTCGGATGAAGTCCTCCTTATATCTGCAACACACCAGCTGGCTTCACACAGGGACACAGAAACACACTCTGGAGGTAAACTCCGGGCCTTCACCGAAGTGGTCAACATCGAGCTGTGAGCTGACCTTTCGTCACCTCTGCGCGGCCTTCGCAAGTCCAAGTACAGGTTGGTGGCCTGGCAGAAGCGCATGTGGCTGGTGCACCTTAACGATGAATCCCCCTAGAATCCAAAACACATGCCTGTCATTGAAGTGCAGCCACCTCTCCTCTTCACGTCCACAGAGGAAGAACAGAGAGGACTCACTGGAGGAACAGAGAGGACTCACAGGAGGAACAGAAGAACCGAGAGGACTCACAGGGAGAAACAGAGGAATAGAGAGGACTCACAGGAGGAACAGAGGAACCGAGAGGACTCACAGGGAGAAACAGAGGAATAGAGAGGACTCTAGGGGAGGAACAGAGAGGACTCTAGGGGAGGAACCGAGAGGACTCACAGAGAGGACTCTAGGGGAGGAACAGAGAGGACTCTAGGGGAGAAACAGAGGAATAGAGAGGACTCACAGGAGGAACAGAGAAACCGAGAGGACTCACAGGGAGAAACAGAGGAATAGAGAGGACTCTAGGGGAGGAACAGAGAGGACTCTAGGGGAGGAACCGAGAGGACTCACAGAGAGGACTCTAGGGGAGGAACAGAGAGGACTCTAGGGGAGGAACCGAGAGGACTCACAGAGAGGACTCACAGGGAGAAACAGAGGAATAAAGAGGACTCTAGGGGAGGACTAGAGAGGACTCACAGGGAGGAACAGAGAGGACTCACAGGGAGGAACCGAGAGGACTCACAGGGAGGAACAGAGAGGACTCACAGAGGAACCGAGAGGACTCACAGGGAGAAACAGAGGAACAGAGAGGACTCACAGGGAGAAACAGAGGAATAGAGAGGACTCTAGGGGAGGAACAGAGAGGACTCACAGGGAGGAACCGAGAGGACTCACAGGGAGGAACAGAGAGGACTCACAGAAGGAACAGAGGAACAGAGAGGACTCACAGGGAGGAACAGAGAGGACTCACAGGAGGAACAGAGGAACCGAGAGGACTCACAGGGAGAAACAGAGGAATAGAGATGACTCTAGGGGAGGAACAGAGAGGACTCACAGGGAGGAACTGAGAGGACTCACAGGGAGGAACCGAGAGGACTCACAGAGAGGACTCACAGGGAGGAACAGAGAGGACTCACAGGGCGGCCGGCAGAGCAGAGAGTCCTCATCTCAGAGAGACGCTCCCTGACATAGCCGAAGTCCGCCTGCTTCCAGAAAAGATCCTGGGAGTCCTGCACCGACGGGGCCCTGCAGGACCCACACCACATACACACTGCATACATTATAGTTACGATATACAGTACATATATACTGTATACATTAAATGAATACTATATTTTGTATACATTACACATAGAGTAGACTGTAGAGTGTAGAAGCACCATGCGTAAACCTTATGACATCATTAATGACCCTTTAAACCTTCGAAAGTGCTTTGGATGAGAGCGCTATATAAATGCAATCCATTTGCCACTTCCCATTCTAAAAACCATGCTGTGTTTTGTCAGAATAAAACGTATGAAAACGTATGAGTTTTTCCACCATATCTCATGAAGGTTGTGTTTGGCAAGCTGTCATACGTTTGAGTGATGTAGAGGTTTAAGAGGACGGGAGGGAGGGTGAGGCAAGGCACCGCCCAGCCAGGAGTCGAACCAGCAACCCTCTGGTTCAACCTCGAGTCAGACTTGTTTATTTAATATTCCAGATTTCTTCATTGCCATATGTAACAAGTACACTGGAATGCTTCCTCCCCACTCACTCCTGCAGTATTCTTCTAAACATACATTCTAAAACAACTCGTGGCAAGTGTGAGTAGCAATAATATGGCAGGTGGTGCAAAAATGTAGTAAAGTGAGGTGCAGCAATACTTTTTTTTATAATAGCAAAAAACATAGTAGACAGTAGCAGCAACATGTGCTGATGTAGTATAATGATTCCTGCTCAGTGGCCAGTGCAGTGAGAGAGCCTGCATGGTCCACTGTACCAGTCGTACCATCGGATGTCCGGCCCGGAGCAGACGGGCCGAGAGAATCGCTGGTCTGGAGCGCAGCCGCTCTCGTAGCCCCAGCAGGCGGGCTGCTGCAGCGCTCCCTGCAGGCCACACAGTGCATCATACATGATATCAATATTATTTCTTCACACAAACAAATGGAGGCGTGCAGGCACACACACACACACACACACACAGATACAGCACATACAGACACACACACACACACAGACACACACACAGATACATACACAGACACAGACACACACACACACAGATACATACAGACACACACACATACAGGGCTGGAGTCTTACTTTAAAAGGGCACAGAGGGTCTTGCTGGCAGAGTCGGGCGATTCTCTGGTTGCTGTGTAGGAAGTACGTGATGTGGTCGGGGGGCAGGGCCAGGCTGCTGTAGTTAAACAGGGGCCCTGGGGGCGGGGCCAGGCTGCTGGAGTTAAACAGGGGCCCTGAGGGCGGGGCCAGGCTGTTGTAGTTAAACAGGGGCCCTGGGGGCGGGGCAAGGCTGCTGTCGTTAATCAGGGGCCCTGGGGGAGGGGCCAGGCTGCTGTCGTTAATCAGGGGCCCTGGGGGCGGGGCAAGGCTGCTGTCGTTAATCAGGGGCCCTGGGGGAGGGGCCAGGCTGCTGTCGTTAATCAAGGCCCCGGGGGGCGGGGCCAGGCTGCTGTCGTTAATCAGGGGCCCTGGGGGCGGGGCCAGGCTGCTGTCGTTAATCAGGGGCCCTGGGGGCTCCGGGGACACCACGATGTCCAACGCTAGCAGCAGCAGCAGCAGCAGCATCGTTGGTCAATCCTCCCGAACATCTGAGTTAATATGAGCCCGACTCACAGCACTCTGATGAGAGAGAGACAGAGAAATAAACACCTAAAATAATTTTGAAAACTTAACAAACAACCAAAAACTTTCATATCTGCTGAGCGAGGTACAGGAATGTGCAAACACAGCAGCAAGATTTGTGAGCTGTTGAGACAGGAGAAGGACAGGAGAATACAACCTCCATAAAGACTGTCAATCACCTGTCAATCCCACATTTTTTTTTATTATTATTATGTATATATCTTTTTATTTCATTTCTTTTTGAAAAAACTTTTTTTTTTCTCTTTCTTTTCCATTTTTTCTTTTTTCCTTTTTCTTGTATCTTATTTTTGTATTTTTTTGATATTTTTTACCTATACTGTATATATTTAGTTCTTTATAAGAATACTTTGTATTTACCACTCGCTTTGGCAATGTACGTTTACCATGACAATAAAGATCTTTACATTGAATTGAGATCGAGTTAGAGAGACAGACAGAGAGAGAGAGACAGACAGAGAGAGAGACACAGACAGAGAGACAGACAGAGAGACAGACAGACAGAGACAGAGAGACAGACAGACTGAGACAGAGAGACAGACAGAGACAGAGAGAGAGAGACTCCTGGTTGGAGTCCGAGGAGACCAGAGAGTCTGAGGGTTGTAAGACCGACCAACTGTGTGACGTGGCGTCTTGTCCTCCAGTCTGTCCTCGGTCGGCGGTCGGTTTAACACACAATTACAGTCGAGTCATCACTGATAAATACTTAAAGGAGTATTAATAAAATAAAAGTTTAATAAAAGGTTAGTGATGTAATAACCGAGAGGCTCCTTGTCCCCGAGAGGTGATGGAGCAGCAGGTCGCCATCTTACCGCCATGGAGTACCACAGTGCGCCACCTGAAGGGGGCGCTGTTTATCCTGCAGTACCGCAGTGCGCCACCGGATGGCGCTGTTTGCCCTGCAGTACCGCAGTGCGCCACCGAATAGATCTTTATTAGTCCTGAAGGAAATTCTTGTGCCAGGTTGCATAGCAATAGAATAAAACAATAGAGAAATAAACAGTAGAATAATAACAGATTTACAAATTTACAATAGGTCCTAGTAGAAGTATAAAAATATAGGTGAAGTATAAAAATATAGATAAGATAAGATATTCAGTCCGCAAAAACAATTTGGCAATAATTGAAGTGTAATAAAAGGGTAATAATAATAATAATGGTAAGAGGAAGTATTGCACATGATAAAAAGAATATTAAGAATATTGCACATAATGATGAAAGGTAATGTAGCATGGTAATAGTGCAAGGATAATATTGAGAAGTATTAATATTGAGAAGTATTGCACATGACACTGAAGGAAATGAAAAAAACAAAATCTTCATTTGTATTCATTTACATTTTATACAATTCCAAACTCAAGGATTCTAGATTTAATCCTTCGGGATTAATAAAGTTCTATTTTATCTTATATTATCTTATCTTATCTTATGTATACTTTCATCTGGAAAGATGTTGTGTTTGTAATGTTAAGAATAAAACTTCAAATGATTTTCAAATAATACATTTAAGGAATAATAATTAGCTACATTCTTGTGATTTTAATTGCAGTTCAAAGGTCAGGTCTGGTGTAAAAGCACCGAGCCAGCCAGGAGTCGAACCTGGAATCTTCTGATCCGTAGTCAGACGCGTTATCCATTGCGCCACTGGCCCGCGATGCTCAGCAACTTCCCTTCATTACGTCAGCTCATAGATTAACTCATTAACTATGTCTAGAAGCCTTGAGAATGGATTTTAAAGTGTAAAATATGGTAAATGCATAAATAATAAACATTTATTTGGGTGGTGAATGCTTTGAATTGGTGTTTTCATGCACGGTGACGGTACATTTTATTATTAACTGTTTATTAAAATCAGCATGTGCTACATTCTACCTATATTTCTCAGTCATTAATCGTGCTGGTTCTCCAGTGAGGAACCAGCAGCAGGCTACGTCAGCAGCAGGCTCCATCAACGGCAGGGAGAAGGACTTTATGAGTCATCTCTTTAACAACACATTCTGAAAGACTGGGAAGTCTCCCTTTCCCCCTTAAAACGACCTTTGTTAATCCGAGTGTAAAATAAAAGGTGTAATAATATCTAATGTGTTGCCTGTTCCTAGAGGATGTGCCCTGGACCTCCATGGACAGCACCAGAGGAGAGGGCTGAGGGGAGGAGTCATGCAGGCGGGCCAGTGGCGCAATGGATAACGCGTCTGACTACGGATCAGAAGATTCTAGGTTCGACTCCTGGCTGGCTCGGTGCTTTTACCCGGAGGGCCGTCATGTCCTCTCTAAACTGAAGGCTTTTGAGATATTTGTGTATTCTTTGGAAATGCTCCTCGGCCAGAGCAGCATCCTCATCATATTCACTTAAGTTTGATTTATTGATTTCGGTTTGTGTCCACATTCAAGGAATTTCCAAAGAATACACAAAGATTTCAAAATGCATGGCAAATGAATGTTTTAATGGCAATCAGATGGTTTCCATGGTAGATGGATGGCAGCCGGCTTGTCTTGACTGGCGACACAACACAACATGTCCTCCGTTACACTTCTGGGGTTCAGTTGAGTTTGGAGGGGACATGACGGTCCTCCGGGTTAAAGACTTCCCAGTCTTTCAGGATGTGTTGTTAAAGAGATGACTCAAAGTCCTTCTCGCTGCCGTTGATGGAGCCTGCTGCTGACGTAGCCTGCTGCTGGTTCCTCACTAGAGAACCAGGTGCTGGTTCCTACTAGAGAACCAGGTGCTGGTTCTTCACTAGAGAACCAGGTGCTGGTTCCTCACTGGAGAACCAGCACGATTAATTACTGAGAAATATTGGAAGAATGTAGCATATGCTGAGTTTAATAAACAGTTAATAATAAAATGTACCGTCACCGTGCATGAAAACACCAATTCAAAGCCTTCACCACCCAAATAAATGTTTATTATTTATGCATTTACAATTTTTTACAATTTAAAATAAATTCTCAAGGCTTCTAGACATAGTTAATCTATCACTTTTGTGATTTGGAAGTTGTTGTGAGCAACGATTCATTGTTCAATAAAGCATGTCATTAAAGTAACTTAAAAAGCAAATAATTAACATTGTACAGTGCTAAGACACCCCACCAATTCTTTGAGGAAAGATCAGATAATATTGGAACAATAAATGTTAAATAAGTGTTTTCAATGTCCCAGGATTTGAGAGACATATGAACATTCTTCAGATGTTATGCTATAAAGTAACCATCATCCCATCGATACAAAAATTAAATAACACAACCGCTACAAGACAAACTCCATAAAATAATAAAACAAATCAAGATGACATTTTATTTCTCTTCTTGGAACAGTTGAGGAAGAAGCTCCTCCTCGAGGGTGTCTCGGGTCTCTGTTCTCAGTAGAACCAGTGGGGGGCAGCACAGAGCCCATGAGTTTATTTCTGGTTCTTGAGCAGTTCGTCGATCTGGGTTTTGTACATGTTCTTGACGTCGTCCAGGTCCATCCTCAGCTCCTCCGCCTCCTCGGCCTTCTCACCGTACATCTGGAGGATGGTGTTGTGTCTCTGCCCCAGATCCTGAAACAGACATCACACATGGAGTTACAGCCCTCTGCTCTTAAACAGACATCCTTCGGCCTCAGCACACAAGGTACCTGGCTGTATGCTTTAGTCCTTACCTTCAGCTGGACCTGCAGTTTGGGGAGGTCCTTCACCAGCACGTCCATCTCGTCGTTCTGGTTGGTGAGGCGCACCACCTCTTCGGCCATGACGGAGCGACTCCTCTCCAGTCCGGAGATCTCAAACTGACCACAAACCACAGGACCTCACCAATCACCACCTAGCAGCACCTTTCACCACCTATCATCGCTATAACTGAGTGACATGAAGTCCTACCTGTAGCTGTGCGATCTCCCCCTCTCTCAGTTTGAGCTGAGACTGCAGGTTCTCCAGGATGCTGGAACCTCCAGAGAGCCTGGCCACCTCATACAGGTTGCCTCCACAGAGGGACATGGGCAGGGCCCCCAGAGAGTGGTCCAGGCAGTCCTCCTGAGCTCACAGGACAACACCACAGATCAACAACAACAACAACAACAACAAGGATGCATTAGGCATGAAGATAAACAACCTTCAGTTCTACATGAAGTTCACTTGAGCTGTCATCTATGAATTGTCAGAGATACTTCCTAGGTCATTCAGAGGTACTCCAGACTAGGTCATTCAGAGGTACTCCAGACTAGGTCATTCAGAGGTACTCCAGACTAGGTCATTCAGAGGTACTCCAGACTAGGTCATTCAGAGGTACTCCAGACTAGGTCACTCAGAGGTACTCCAGACTAGGTCATTCAGAGGTACTCCAGACTAGGTCATTCAGAGGTACTTCCATGGTACTTGAGAGGTACCAGCTGGCTATGGCGTAGCGTGGGCGGTGTACCTGGGAGAAGGTGGCGGTGTAGAGGCCGGCGTTGTCTGCTCCACTGACGGAGCTGGAGCGTGACAGGGAGGGGGTGGAGGAGGCTGGGGGCTCTCCGACAGAGTGGACCAACACCTTTCTCTCCTGGGGGAGGAACCACACACCATTATGACGTTGTAGAGATGAGACGCGTGGACATGAGGAGGAGGAGGAGGGCGGACCTTCTCCTTGAGGGCCTCCTGGGCGACGTAGCACTTCTTCTTCTCTTGCTCCACCTTCATCCTCTCCATCTCCAGCTGATTGGTCAGTAGCAGCTGATGGGAGGAGCAACGCAGTATTGTGGTAATATAGCTTTTAAACTACCGTTTAAAATACTCAAAGAATATATAATTAGAGCTTATATTATAATAATAATAATAATATAGAATAATAATATATGAATAAATCTGCGTTGTGTAGATGATTATGTTATCATCTTTAACTCATTCCCCGCCAAAGACGAGTTTACTCGTTAATAGGTGTTTTCAGTGGTTTACACTAGATGGGGCTCTTGCGCACCCTGTGAGTAAATCGGTGACTTCCAGGTAAAAAAACAAGTGGAAGAGACGCGCAATCAGAAGAAGAGAGGTGAGAGGAGTGGGAGGAGCCTGCCGAGAGGACAGAGCCGGCGGGGGATGGGGAACGTGAGAGCCCGGTGGCCAGGGGGGACTCAGGGGGATGTGAGAGCCCGGTGGCCAGGGGGGACTCAGGGGGACGTGAGAGCCCGGTAGCCAGTAGCCAGGGGGGACTCAGGGGGACGTGAGAGCCCGGTAGCCAGGGGGGACTCAGGGGGACGTGAGAGTCTGGTAGCCAGGGGGGACTCAGGGGGACGTGAGAGCCTGGTAGCCAGGGGGGACTCAGGGGGACGTGAGAGCCTGGTAGCCAGGGGGGACTCAGGGGAGCCGGAGCGCCGTATGCCCGGTCCGAGGCGGCGCGCAGAGGAGCGCGAAGGGCGCGTAGCGGGAGGGGAGAGGGGCGGACGTGGAGGTGAGGACGGGGGAGGAGCCTAACAAATGGCTTCAAAAGCACTTTTCTCAGGTTGTTTTTGTTTGCAAACAACCAATGTTCAATTGGTCAAAAATAAACCAGTCAGACCACTGATGACTGATTGTCTGTTTGACAATCACTGCTTGAGTTTCTTTCACAAAAATGCAGTTTTCTCAGCTTCCTGTTCACAGTCTGGTGTTTTCGGTGAAAACGACCGACATTCAAGTGTCAATAACTAATGAACGGAAGAAGGCAGAAACAAACTTTTTTCCCCCTATGAAAGTAGAGGCTCTCTTCTATCTTTTGTGATATTCAGTGTTTCCATCGTCATAGAATAAAATATTCTGTGGGTCTTGGGAGATTAGTCAAAATGATCAAAAACCCTGACAACCCTGTGGCTGGTGACTTTTCCTTTGAACCTCTGGCAGGGAATGAGTTAAAGGCCCTGTATGTAAGACTCATGACTTCCTTCAGGGACTACATGTAGGATTGTACCTGCACAAGGAAGTGACTTGTACGTGCAGATAATGGCAAATATGTATTTATTTTTACAATTAAAATTTTTATATATGTGGTAGGCTGCAGTCCACCTACCGGCCAGAGGGGGGCAGTAACGAGAAGGAACTCATGAGTCTTACACAGAGCACCTTTAATCAGGGATGACGGTAAGGAGGTGCTGGGCGCTGCCAACTCGTCTCTATCTACTGACTCCTTCTTCGCTCTTCACCTATGTGCTGAATTTTCCCACAGATAGCCTCCTACCTCTGTCTCGCACATGTCCCCTCACACACACACACACACACACACACACACACACACACACCACACACACACACACACACACACACACACACACACACACCACACACACACACACACACACACACACCACACACACACAATGCTGTAGTACCACCACACGACCACAAGGCGGGTGTACGGAGAATTTACGTTGAGGACTTACGATAAGGACAGTATGTTTGTTAGTAAGTCGGGCTTAAGTCGGGCTTAGCTGCTGCTGCGCTACCTGCCACTGTCCTCCTCCAGCTCTTGGTGGCGGCTCCTCTGGGCCTCGAGCTGCACCAGGGAGCGAGCCTTCTCCCCGCGGAGCAGCGAGTTCTGGGCCTCCAGGGCCACGACCCGGGAGCGCAGCGCCATCACCTCCTCCGTGGCCGCCCGCTCCGTCTCCACGGCAACCGCCAGCTGCACCTGGGCATCCGCTGGCGCCGCGAGCGGCAGAGCAAATACAGTCAGTCAGCCAGCCAGTCACCCAGACAGTCAGCCAGCCAGCCAGCCAGTCAGCCAGCCACCCAGACAGTCAGTCAACCAGTCAACCAGTCAGCTAGTCAGTCAGTCAGTCAGTCAGTCAGTCAGTCAGCCAGCCAGCCAGCCAGCCAGGCAGACAAAAAGACAGACAGAAAGACTGACAGACAGGCAGACAGACAGCGTCCTCACCCAGTCTGTCTGAGAGGTTCTTCTCCAGCCGCTCCCAGGAGGCCGTCTGACTCCCCAGGGAGGCCTGCAGGTTCTCGATCTGCCGGAGGAGGGGCCTGGTGGCCGAGGTCACGCCCTGACTCATCTCCTGACTCCGGGACTCCGTCTCCTGCAGCCTCTGCACACGCAGATATACACACAATAGAATGACACAGGACATAGAAATGTACAGCATAGAACAATATATTCTATACTGATGCATACATGATATATTCACGACACATGAAACCTTCACAGGGAATACAGAATAATAAATCTAGATCATCAAACTCTATAACTCCTCCCCCCTCTGTGGGAGGGACAGTTGAAATACAAGACAATGAACACTGAGCAATATAATGTGCAATATTATCTTTCAACATCATGTGCATTTTCCTCAGTATTACGTACAATATTAATATTACTGCCCAACATCATGTGCAATACTCTCCATCATCGGCTATATTATTATTATTATTATTATTATGTTATCTCTAAATATTACATGTAATACTACCTCTCATCTCCTCTCATCATCATGTGCAATATTCTTAATGTCATGTCCAATACCTCTCCTACATTACCTTTCAACATTATGTGCAATATTCTTAATATTCTTTCTATCAGGTGCAATACGTCCCCTAACCATTATTATTATTATCACAGTATTACACTTCAATTATGACAAATTGTTTTGGCATAATTGTCTGAATATCTTATCTTGCCTATATATTTTGTAATTTCTATATTTTGACTGTACATTTGTAAATCTGTTAGTTTATTTGTATTATTCTGTGTATTTCTCTATTGTTTTATTGTACTGTATTGCTATGCAACCTGGCACAATAATTTCCTTCACGATTAATAAAGTTCTATCTTATCTTATATTATCTTAGGATGCTTTCTATAGCGAAGCCATGTGGGCGGAGCCTCTCCTACCTGCTGCAGCTGGCTGACCTCCTCCCTCAGGTAGTCCTCCTTCCTGGCCTGGTGCTGCTCGGCCCGCTGCAGCGCCACCCGCAGGTCGCCCACCTGCACCACACAGGGACACACACCTTCAGCCACACACCTTCAGCCACACGGGGACACGCACCTTCAGCCACACGGGGACACACTCCTTCAGCCACACAGGGACACGCACCTTCAGCCACACACCTTCAGCCACATGGGGACACGCACCTTCAGCCACACGGGGACACACACCTTCAGCCACACAGGGATATGCACCTTCAGCCACACAGGGACACGCACCTTCAGCCACACGGGGACACACACCTTCAGCCACACGGGGACACACACCTTCAGCCACATGGGGACACACACCTTCAGCCACACGGGGACACACCTTCAGCCACACGGGGACACACACCTTCAGCCACACAGGGACACGCACCTTCAGCCACACACCTTCAGCCACACTGGGACACACACCTTCAGCCACACAGAGACACACACCTTCAGCTGTCTAACCCTGTAGCATTAAGGGGACACACACCTTCAGCTGTGAGGACGTCTAACCCTGTAGCACTAAGGGGACACACACCTTCAGCTGTGAGGACATCTAACCCTATAGCACTAAGGGGACACACACCTTCAGCTGTGAGGACATCTAACCCTGCTCCACTGAGGGCCGTTCCTCTGAGGAGGACAGTAAGCAGGCTAGCCAGTCAGCGGAGGCATGTACAGAGGCGTGTCCAGAGGCCCGTGGTGTTACCTGATTGGCCAGAGCTTCCTGCTGCAGTCGAGCCTCCTCTTGCACCGCCTCCAGCGTGACGCCCAGCTGCTGGCGGGCCTGAGACTCCCGGCTGAGCGCCTCCTGCTGGGCGGCGCTGTCCCTGCTGGCGCTGGCCTTGTGCAGCTCCGCCAGGTCCCTGGAAACACACAGATTGTTGTAGAGCACATTGTTTACTTGTAAGCGTGTTTATCACAGCAGCTTGTTTACTTGTAAACGTGTTTATCGCAGCAGCTTGTTTACTTGTAAGCGTTGTCCAGGGTGACCTGCAGGCTCCGGTTCTGCTCCTGCAGGTCCTCAGACTCCAGCTGCAGGCGGGCCGAGTCCTTCTCCTGCCGCTCCACCACGCCGCTCAGCCTCCGGATGTTCTCCCGGTGCTGCTGCTCCACCTCCTCCTTCCCGTCCAGAACCTTCAGGAGACGGCGGAGACCAGAGAGGAACCAGACGGTTGGAGACCAGAGAGGAACCAGACGGTTGGAGACCAGAGAGGAACCGGACAGTTGGAGACCAGAGAGGAACCGGACGGTTGGAGACCAGAGAGGAACCAGACAGTTGGAGACCAGAGAGGAACCAGACGGCGGAGACCAGAGAGGAACCGGACGGTTGGAGACCAGAGAGGAACCGGACGGTTGGAGACCAGAGAGGAACCGGACGGTTGGAGACCAGAGAGGAACCAGACAGTTGGATTCCAGAGAGGATCCAGACGGCGGAGACCAGAGAGGAACCGGACGGTTGGAGACCAGAGAGGAACCGGACGGTTGGAGACCAGAGAGGAACCAGACGGTTGGAGACCAGAGAGGAACCAGGCAGACACGTCAACATCAGGCTGTTAAAATGCATTCAGGAGTATGGCAGTATAGAGCAGTATAGTACACATTCAGTAGTATAGACCCTCCTCCAGGTTCTGACCTGCTGCAGCTGTTGGAGCTCCTCCTCCAGCTCCCAGAGCCTCTTGCTGTGCTTGGAGATGCGGCTGTCGCTCTCCTTCTCCTTCACACGCAACTTCTTGATGATGTTGCAGTGTTGCAGCTGCTGCTTGGAGAGCTTCTCCCCTGGACACACAACCACCGGGGCGGAGAGTTAAAGGGTTGTCATGCGTCAGGGTGACAATGTGCTTCTCTGTGGAGGAGTGGGGTGGGGTGGGTGGAGCGTCCTCACCTTCCTCCAGCAGACCTCTGATCTGCTCCTCCTTGTCCCTGATGATCTCCATCGTCTCGTTGGAGTTCAGCCGGGTGGACAGCTCCTCCCGCATGCCCTTGATCTCCTACAGGGGAGGTGAATCCAAACACGTCTTCAACAGAAGTTCAACACCGCCTTCACCCGACGTAGCCTCAACCGCCGGCCCGTCAAGCAGAACGGCGGCCGGCTGCAGGAGAGGAGTGTGGTACCTTCTTGGCGATGTCTCTCTCCTTGCAGGCCACCTGGGCCTTCCTCTCGGTGTCCGCGATGCGCTGCGTGAACTCCTCCTTGAGAGACTGAACCGTTGAGCTCTCCTCCTTCAGGGACACCACCTCACTGGAACACAGACGGGGGACATTAGCGGAAACCACCTCACTGGAGGACAGACGGGGGACATTAGAGCAAACCACCTCACTGGAGGACAGACGGAGGACATTAGAGGAAACCACCTCACTGGAGGACAGACGGAGGGCATTAGAGGCTTGGTTCCTTCTGTCCAGCTTTCTAAAACCTTTAGGGTATTAACATTTTGAGCATTTTCCATACTTGATGAAACTACATGAAATATAAATGCTCCTCTTATGATCCTCTTAAAGTGGTCAAGAATAATCCTCATGAACCGCAACATCAATAGTATTTATATATTACCATAAACTACGGTTAATTCATACGAGCCGAATGACGCCACCATGTCGCTCATTGTGACTGCATCCATTTAACTTGAGTTTAAAACCTATTGATGCCTTTAGTACAAACAGAATGGTGCAAAACGTTGATACAATACAAGGTCATGCATCAAATACTGCTTGCAGTAAAAGTAAAGAGTTGGTCATGCAGCATGTATCGGAGGGCCATTGTATGACTCTTCACGGTTCTGGCTCCGCAGTGGTGGAATGAGCTCCCGGCTCATGTCAGGACGGCCGAGTTGCTCTCCAGCTTCCGCAGGAGACTCAAGACCCACCTGTTCAGAGTTCACCTGGACTCTACATAACCCCCCTCCTTAACAAGAGACTCAAGACCCACCTGTTCAGAGTTCACCTGGACTCTACATAACCCCCCTCCTTAACAAGAGACTCAAGACCCACCTGTTCAGAGTTCACCTGGACTCTACATAACCCCCCTCCTTAACAAGAGACTCAAGACCCACCTGTTCAGAGTTCACCTGGACTCTACATAACCCCCCTCCTTAACAAGAGACTCAAGACCCACCTGTTCAGAGTTCACCTGGACTCTACATACCCCCCTCCTTAACAAGAGACTCAAGACCCACCTGTTCAGAGTTCACCTGGACTCTACATAACCCCCCCCCAGCACTAACCCCGTAGTCTTAACTGTATTCATCTTATTAATGGCACTTAGCATTGTTGTTCGTTCTCAGATGTTGTATCATGCTTAGAATTGCACGCCTGCCCAGCTACTTATGCAGGCAACTTAGCAATCACGAAACTCGTTTGATTCGTCTTGTAACTATGAATGTTCAAAAACAGCTCTATTCTTATCTTCAGGTACCACAGTGATATATTGCCGTCTTCTTCAACAAATGTACTCTTTGTAACTCGCTTTGGATAAAAGCGTCTGACAAATGCCCTAAATGTAAATGTAAAATGTAATGCTGTGACAAACTCACTCTCTGAGGTTGTCACACTGCTCCTCCAGGCGCGCCTTGTCCGTGCTCACTGCCAGCAGCTGAGACTCCCTCTTCTCCAGGCGGCTGGACAGCTCATCGATCACCTGAGGGACGCCCGGCGGGTGCTGCTGTTAGTCACTCCAGCACCGCCACCATCACCCATCACCTCCAAGGCTCCACTTAGCTAAGCTCAGCTTTCATACCACCAAACCTCACATGACTTACCAGCACTTGAAACTTGTTTTAGTAGCCTAGCAACTACGACTGCTTGAAACTTGTTCTTTTCAAATCATTATGTACCACAGTGACGTATTGTTGTCTCACTCATTCGACAAATGTACTTATCGTAAGTCGCTTTGGATAAAAGCGTCAATGCCAAATGCCCTAAATGTAAATGCCATAAATGTTCATAACTTTGTGTTTGTCTGATGTATGTCGGACATCAAACGTGTTGTCTGTGCAGCCCACAGGAGTCGTCTTGATATAAAAGTGAGTGACAGAAGCGACCTGTTGGTTTGGCATTATACTACTTTACTAAAAACACAATACTTCTTATTCATTACTTCTCTACAACAATCTTTTTAAGCGAGGTTAGTCAACAGGCCGAAGAAACAGGACGACTCTATGGCCTACTGCGTTTGGAAACAACAAGGGAATGTTTGCCAAAGGGATTCTGGTCTGTTCGCTCAGCAGTCAACAAGTAACAGCAACACATGAACACCTTGGGAGACGTCTGCAGAGTAGAAACAGGTTCTACACATGACCTTCTGACCATTAGATGAGGCACCATCCATCTGAGAACAGGTTCTGCACATTACCTTCTGCAGCTCCAGGATCTGGCAGGTAGAGACACTCCTCATCTCCTTGGTGATTGGCTGAGGTGGATTCTCCTGCCCCTCTGACACCAGGAGACCAGCATGCTCCTCCATCAGATCTTCAGGCTGTTCGCAGTTCACAGGTGTGGCGCTGCGCCCACTCTCCTCCATCTCATCCAACGACTGGTCCCTCATGGTCTCAGTAACCCCCTCCTCCTCCTCCTCCTCCTCCTCCTCCTCCTCCTCCTCCTCCTCTTCTTCCTCTTCCCCTTCTTCCTCTTCCTCCTCCATTTTACCCTCCTGATCTCCTCTGGGGGCCTCCTCCTCCTCCTGACTCTGAAAAACAGCCGATGGTGTAGCGGCGATGGGTTCCGGGTCGGCGGTGACGGAGGCCAGCGTCCGACTTCCCGGGACCTCGTCGTCGGAGTTGACCTCGCTGACGCTGCGGCTGTCCAGCGACTGCACGCTGAATGAGTCGATGCGCTCGAAGGCGTCGGAGGACGAGCCGCAGCTCTCTGTGAGCTTGGCGTAGTCCTCCAGACGGGCGAAATCCCCGCACGCAGAGGCAGACAGCAGCTGGAAGGAGCCCTGCATCAGGTGGAGGCTGGTCTTCACCTCCGCCGCCTCCTGCCGGGAACTGGCCGAGCTCTCGCTCAGTACGCTCTCGTGGTCCAGAACCTCGATGTCGCTCGTGGTCGAGGTGCCTGAGGAGAAGGCGCTGACGGGAGGCGAGGGGGTGTCGGTCTGGCGGTCTTCTGCCTTGCCGTCTTTAGTTTCCAGCGGTGTCAGCTTGGGGGGCGGGGGCGGTGCCGGGTCAGAAGGGGCGGAGCTCTCAGTTTGATTGGGAGCTCCGGGCGAGTCGGTGACATCGGGGTCAGAGGTCAGCTGTTCCGGGTGAATAGACAAGGGTTCTGTTTGAAGGTCCACGGGTTCTAGAGTGACAGACTCAATTTCTACCCCCTTACGGTTAGTGGGTTCTCCGTCAGACTCAACAGGAGGAACCTCCTGAGATGCAACCAGAGGAACCTCCTGAAATGCAACCAGAGGAACCTCCTGAGATGCAACAAGAGGAACCTCCTGAGATGCAACAAGAGGAATCTCCTGAGATGCAACCAGAGGAACCGGTTGAAGGACAATGGAGTATTCTTCAGGTACTGCAGACTCATCAGGCAGGTTTGGAGAAAGATCTGGATCCTCTTCGAGACATTCTAAATCCACCTCTGTTAGGACCGCAGGTTCTTGGCTCTTCTGAGGCGTCTCCTGCTGTCGCCTTTTGGTCTTGGGCGCTACAGACACTATGTGGATGCTGGCCCCCTCAGGTGCATCTACCGGGGGCAGGAAGGCACTGAAGAAGTTGTCGGTCTCATCGACCACGGTGCGGGTGACGGGTGTGGTGATGGCTTCAGATGACGCTAGAGGGGGGGTGGGCTGCTCTTCCTCCTCCTCCTCCTCCTCCCCCTCCCCCTCCTCCTCCTCCTCCTCCTCCTCCAGGGTGGACTCCCACTGATTGGTTCCCCATCCTCCACTCAGCGGCGCCTTCACAGGTAGATCTAGGAAGCAAGTGAAGACATGGACGGTGTCAGGTGTGACAGTGAGGACTATCTGCTGAGAGGAGGAACAGGTACTGGCTGGGTTAAATGATCTCTCACCCCCATAGGGCATCACTCACCCCCACCATAGGGCATCACTCACCCCCACCATAGGGCATCACTCACTCCCACCATAGGGCATCACTCACCCCCACCATAGGGCATCACTCACCCCCATAGAGCATCACTCACCCCCATAGGGCATCACTCACCCCCACCATAGGGCATCACTCACCCCCCCCCCATTTAGAGCATCACTCACCCCCACCATAGGGCATCACTCACCCCCACAGGGCATCACTCACTCCCACCATAGGGCATCACTCACCCCTGCCATGGGGCATCACTCACCCCCACCATGGGGCATGACTCACCCCCATAGAGCATCACTCACTCCCTCCATAGGGCATCACTCACCCCCACCATGGGGCATCACTCACCCCCACCATAGGGCATCACTCACCCCCACCATAGAGCATCTCTCACCCCCATAGGGCATCACTCACCCCCACCATAGGGCATCACTCACCCCCACCATAGAGCATCTCTCACCCCCATAGGGCATCACTCATCCCCACCATAGAGCATCACTCACCCCCACCATAGAGCATCTCTCACCCCCACCATAGAGCATTTTTCGCCCCCATAGGGGCATCACTCACCCCCACCATAGAGCATCTCTCACCCCCATAGGGCATCACTCACCCCCACCATAGAGCATCTCTCACCACCATAGGGCATCACTGACCCCCACCATAGGGCATCACTCACCCCCACCATAGGGCATCACCACCGTGTCCGCCCACTGGCCGTCCTCCTGGATGTCGAGGACCCGGTCGATGGACTTCTGGGCGGTGGTCAGCGCCTGCTTGGCGAAGGTGGAGAGGTGCGAGGCGTTGAACCAGCTCATGGTGCCCCGCCCCCCCAGCACCACCCCGGGGTGCTGTGTTGTGTGTGAGTGTGTGTTGTGTGTGTGTTGTGCTGTATTGAGTTGTGTTTTGTGTGTGTGCTGTGTGTGTGTGTGTGCCGTGTTGTGCTGTGTGTGTGTTGTCTTGTGTGTGTGTGTTGTGTTGTCTTGTGCTGTGTGTGTGTGTGTGTGTGTGTGTGTTACGTCAACCGACCATGCTCGTCACATGGTCACGTGGTGTTACTAACGCAAAGCCATTGATCCGAAGTCACGTGACGCAGCTATGTGTTGTTGTTGTTGTTGTTGTTGTTGTCGTCTAACGCGTGGCGCTAACGGTACGCAGCTACTTGTTCGCTCAGACCGCTGATTTAGTTCCTTTATTGAGTTATTTCGTGAGTTCGTCGGTTAATTCGTTCGGTGGATAACTAATGTGTCGAACACCGAGAACACC
The DNA here is from genome assembly GCA_002895965.2 of Coryphaenoides rupestris. Classification (NCBI taxonomy): domain Eukaryota; kingdom Metazoa; phylum Chordata; class Actinopteri; order Gadiformes; family Macrouridae; genus Coryphaenoides; species Coryphaenoides rupestris. The sequence goes on from PIJE02000494.1 coordinate 183,326, forward strand.
GCCTCCATGGCGTCGTCGTCGTCGTTGTTTGTTTGTTTGGTCGCTCTTCCTTCCGCTCACATGAACCCGCCCCCCTGGACACTTCCGGTACACGTTGCAAGATGACGTCACGTCTCGACGTCATAGAAACGAAGCAGAGCGGGGTGACGGGTTGTACCGTTACCCCGGTCAGCCCCGAATGCGACATCCGGTTCTCTTACTTTACAGTTTAAAGTTCTCTTACTTTACTGAGAAATTCCCGGATTTTTTTTTTTATTAAAAGCGTTTTCGGTTTTAATTATTTTTTTTAAATCGAAACAACTTTAATTTTTCACAAAAAAATCCGGGAATTTCTCAGTGTTTATTTAGACTACAAAAAAACGGGTGAAAATCGGATTATAAAAATAACAATGCAAAGATCAGGGTGAAAATTTGATTTTAATTCCAAACATTGATAATTTACTGCTTTTCAGTTGCAATTGTTTGTTTAATGAACACTGCTGGAAAAAACTGTTTCTGCTAAATACCAGCACAGGAGACTATAACACAGGAGACTATAACACAGGAGACTATAACACAGGAGACTATAACTCAGTAGACTATAACACAGGATACTATAACACAGGAGACTATAACACAGGAGACTATAACACAGGAGACTATAACACAGGAGACTATAACACAGTAGACTATAACACAGGAGACTATAACACAGGAGACTATAACACAGGAGACTATAACTCAGTAGACTATAACACAAACACAGTAGACTATAACACAGTAGACTATAACTCAGTAGACTATAACACAGGAGACTATAACACAGGAGACTATAACACAGGAGACTATAACACAGGAGACTATAACACAGGATACTATAACACAGGAGACTATAACACAGGAGACTATAACTCAGTAGACTATAACACAAACACAGTAGACTATAACACAGTAGACTATAACTCAGTAGACTATAACACAGTAGACTATAACACAGTAGACTATAACACAGGAGACTATAACTCAGTAGACTATAACACAAACACAGTAGACTATAACACAGTAGACTATAACACAGTAGACTATAACTCAGTAGACTATAACACAGTAGACTATAACACAGTAGACTATAACTCAGTAGACTATAACACAGTAGACTATAACTCAGTAGACTATAACACAGTAGACTATAACACAGTAGACTATAACTCAGTAGACTAATAACCAAACACAGTAGACTATAACTCAGTAGACCTATAACACAGTAGACTATAACACAGTAGACTATAACTCATATGACTATAACACAAACACAGTAGACTATAACACAGTAAGACTATAACTCAGTAGACTATAACCAGTAGACATAACCAGTAGACTATAACACAGTAGACTATAACTCAGTAGACTATAACACAAACACAGTAGACTATAACACAGTAGACTATAACACAGGAGACTATAACACAGGAGACTATAACACAGGAGACTATAACTCAGTAGACTATAACACAAACACAGTAGACTATAACTCAGTAGACTAACACAGTAGACTATAACACAGTAGACTATAACTCAGTAGACTATAACACAGTAGACTATAACTCAGTAGACTATAACACAAACACAGTAGACTATAACACAGTAGACTATAACTCAGTAGACTATAACACAGTAGACTATAACTCAGTAGACTATAACTCAGTAGACTATAACACAGTAGACTATAACACAGTAGACTATAACTCAGTAGACTATAACACAGTAGACTATAACTCAGTAGACTATAACACAGGAGACTATAACTCAGTAGACTATAACTCAAACGTAAGTGAGCTCTAAACTTCTTCGTGTAAATGAGCTCTTTAAACTTCTTTGTGTAAATGAGCTCTTTAAACTTCTTCGTGTAAATGAGCTCTTTAAACTTCTTCGTGTAAATGAGCTCTTTAAACTTCTTCGTGTAAATGAGCTCTTTAAACTTCTTCGTGTAAATGAGCTCTTTAAACTTCTTCGTGTAAATGAGCTCTTTAAACTTCTTCGTGTAAATGAGCTCTCTAAACTTCTTCGTGTAAATGAGCTCTCTAAACTTCTTCGTGTAAATGAGCTCTCTAAACTTCTTCGTGTAAATGAGCTCTCTAAACTTCTTTGTGTAAATGAGCTCTCTAAACTTCGTTTGTGTAAATGAGCTCTAAACTTCTTCGTGTAAATGAGCTCTAAACTTCTTTGTGTAAATGAGCTCTAAACTTCTTCGTGTAAATGAGCTCTAAACTTCTTCGTGTAAATGAGCTCTCTAAACTTCTTCGTGTAAATGAGCTCTCTAAACTTCTTCGTGTAAATGAGCTCTCTAAACTTCTTCGTGTAAATGAGCTCTCTAAACTTCTTCGTGTAAATGAGCTCTAAACTTCTTCGTGTAAATGAGCTCTCTAAACTTCTTCGTGTAAATGAGCTCTCTAAACTTCTTCGTGTAAATGAGCTCTTTAAACTTCTTCGTGTAAATGAGCTCTTTAAACTTCTTCGTGTAAATGAGCTCTTTAAAACTTCTTCGTGTAAATGAGCTCTTTAAACTTCTTCGTGTAAATGAGCTCTTTAAACTTCTTCGTGTAAATGAGCTCTTTAAACTTCTTCGTGTAAATGAGCTCTTTAAACTTCTTCGTGTAAATGAGCTCTTTAAACTTCTTCGTGTAAATGAGCTCTTTAAACTTCTTCGTGTAAATGAGCTCTTTAAACTTCTTCGTGTAAATGAGCTCTTTAAACTTCTTCGTGTAAATTAGCTCTTTAAACGTCTTCGTGTCAATTAGCTCTTTAAACGTCTTCGTGTAAATTAGCTCTTTAAACGTCTTCGTGTCAATGAGCTCTTTAAACTTCTTCGTGTAAACGAGCTCTCGAAACTTGTTCAGCTCCTCAGTTCGCCCTCCTCCTTTAAACGACAGTTTGCTTCCAACGTGCTCTTTAATGCGCCCTGCACGCTGTCTCACACCATTTGCAGTGCAAACACTCAGTTGTTTCGTTCTTCTTGTTTTAACCTTCAAGTGAATCTGATCTGCTGCGTAATCAGCAGCTTGTTTGCGTTTTCTCCCCATTTTGCTCTCCGCTTAGCGACGATCTGCTCTGCTTGTTCCATCCAGCCTCATGTCGCCACAAGAGGACACTGTTACATCATCTCACACGAACACGAACTACTTTTGGATCTGTGGAAACATAAAATCAGTTTAAACCGATCTGCTCCTTTTAAAAAGTCCGGGTATTTTTCGGTGAAAATCTGTAAAAACCGAAATAATTATAAAAATAATAATAATAATAATAATAATATGACAAGAAGAAGAACAACGACGACGACGACAGGGAAAATAAATATGTTTTATCCGCAATATCCGAAACTTTTAATGGAAACGGATATCTGATAGATTCTATATTCTGATAGATATCAGAAGTCCCTCCCAGCCTCTCGCCGCTAAACCATCGCGCTGCTCGAACAGGAAGTCCCGCCTTCTCTGCCCCCAGTAACCCCGAGCAAGACACCACCTAACCCTACCTGCTCCTCCTAGCTAAGTGTGGAGGTGTCCCTGAACAAGACACCACCTAACCCTACCTGCTCCCTCCTAGCTAAGTGTGGAGGTGTCCCTGAGCAAGACACCACCTAACCCTACCTGCTCCTCCTAGCTAAGTGTGGAGGTGTCCCTGAGCAAGACACCACCTAACCCTACCTGCTCCTCCTAGCTAAGTGTGGAGGTGGTACGCAGCCGTGACCACTAGAGGGCGCTGGAACCCTTATTTTAGCAGCTAATCTCCAGAGGCAGGTTCATGTTAAATAAAATCTGTTTTTACAGAAGATATTATCCAGGCAGTGTATAATTTGATACTGTGATAATAGCGAAGAGCATGAAAGTGACTCTTTGGTCATTACAATATAATGAGTCTTATCCTCTGTGAACCTTACCCCCATAAAAATAGCAATTAACTCTAAAACCCATGAACAATTTATGTTGAGAGAGAAAATGGTGTTTCAAGAGGAACGAGACCTTGGGAGCTAATTGGTTGTATTTATTTCTCATCAATCCTCAGCATCATCAAAGATTCAAAGACCTTGTTACTGCGCATCTCTCAGCAGTGGTTCAAAAATCCCTGCTTCAGAGACATCTATTGTACATCAGAATTACCATTAAAAGATCTGAAGTTGGGAAATAAATGATTCAACCAGCTAAGTGTAATGAATAGAATAGGCCAATGAATACGGTATCAGCCGTGTTCCTAACGACCTCGTTAGGGACCTCCATGCGGCCCTAATGAACCTCCAGGTTGGATCTCTAAGTGCGGCTGATTACAGAGCGATGGACGTCTCTTCTTGTGATTTAAGAGACGATGCTCTCCGCACGTTAGCATCATTACTCTAAACGTCTACACCGCTGACTCCATTAAGAAGCCATCGAAGAGTGAACAAGGTCATGCTGGTGGTCACCTGACCCCGCCCACTCTGAGAGGTCGCTGGTTGTGATGAGAGCTGCAGTTTTGTCTTTGTCACCGCACTGCGACATGTTCTCCCCTCCGAGAGCGTTGCAAGTGAGCTTTTTCCCCCCTAAACGTACGGTGCAAGAAAAACACATTCCAGCGCTGACACATATTTATAGATTCCATAGCAACGCAATCCGTCATCCTGCTACGTAGCGGACGGCCGCCTGAACGTCACCACGCGCCTTTCAGACGACCGCAGACGCCATGATCCATCAGCACCAAATACTGCTTAATGTCTCCATGACCTGCTGGTGATGTAGCTGCTAGCTCCAGACAGGTGATGTAGCTCGCTGCTAGCTCCAAACAGGTGATGTAGCTCGCTGCAAGCTCCAGACAGGTGATGTAGCTCGCTGCTAGCTCCAGACAGGTGATGTAGCTCGCTGCTCGCTCCAGACCGGTGATGTAGCTCGCTGCTCGCTCCAGACAGGTGATGTAGCTCGCTGCTAGCTCCAGACAGGTGATGTAGCTCGCTGCTAGCTCCAAACAGGTGATGTAGCTCGCTGCAAGCTCCAGACAGGTGATGTAGCTCGCTGCTAGCTCCAGACAGGTGATGTAGCTCGCTGCTCGCTCCAGACAGGTGATGTAGCTCGCTGCTAGCTCCAGACAGGTGATGTAGCTCGCTGCTAGCTCCAGACAGGTGATGTAGCTCGCTGCTAGCTCCAGACAGGTGATGTAGCTCGCTGCTAGCTCCAGACAGGTGATGTTCTGTTCTCTCTCTCTGTTACAATGTACTCTTTGTAAGTCGCTTTGGATAAAAGCGTCTGCCAAATGCCCTAAATGTAAATGTAAATGTTACGCTATCTCACTCCTAGCTCCTCAGCTTCATCGTGAGGAAGAAGATAAGACATCAGGACAACAACAAGAACAACAACCTGCTGGGAGGAGAGGGGGGGGGGGGCTCCGTGACTGATGACCTCGCCTCGCTAAAGCCTTGATTAAGACCTCAGTGATTTATCACCGTGGTGCACAACATAATTAGGCTCTTTCTATACACACACACACACACACACATACACACAGGCCCGCACTCACAAACACACACACACTCACACACACACAGGCACACACACACACACACACACACACACACACACAGGCACGTACTCACACACACACACACACACACACAGGCACGCACTCACACACACACACACACACACACACACACACACACAGGCACGCGCTCACAAACACACACAGGCACGCACACGTGTGTGTGTGTGTGTGTGACACACCTTTGTTTCCACTAACCCCGCCCCCCCCCTCCATTGACGTGGTTTTAATAATACAGCTGACAACGTGTTTATTACATTATTTCATGTGTGATGATGGATGTGTTTACGTTCTCCAACATGGTCCAACGCTGCATTCACAGAGCTGTGAGAGAATAGATCTGCTCCGCTGTCACATGCATCTCACCAAGAGACAACATCTCTACATCTCATCTCTAGATCTCCTCTCTACATATCATCTCTACAGCCGTTAAGTTTCATTGTCATGTTGTCACATACAGGATGTGGCTGCAGTGAAATTAAAAAGTGGTGATGCCCAGTGGAATGTGCAAAATATCTCTATATGTTGTATCTCTATATGTTATCTATCTATATGTTATATCTCTATGTTATATCTCTATATGTTATCTATCTCTATGTTATATCTCTATATGTTATATCTCTATGCTATCTCTCTATATGTTATATCTCTATATGTTATCTCTCTATGTTATCTCTCTATATGTTATCTCTCTATGTTATATCTCTATATGTTATCTATCTATATGTTATATCTCTATGTTATATCTCCATATGTTATCTCTCTGTTATATCTCTATATGTTATCTCTCTATGTTATCTCTCTATATGTTATCTCTCTATGCTATATCTCTATATGTTATATCTCTATATGTTATATCTCTATGTTATCTCTTTATATGTTATCTCTCTATAATATAGAGAGATAACATATTATGTTATCTCTCTATATCTCTGTATGTTCTAGCCTGATGGAGCCCAGTGTGCTGGTGGCTTATAAGGAAGCAGAACATAATCCCCGTGGCAGGGTAGGGGTGGGGTGCGGGGTCCTTCCTGTTCCTGGTGGGCGGGGCCCCGTCCTCGCGGGCAGTTTGTCCGAGGGACTTCCTGGCTGGAGGGGCGGCGGCGAGACCTGACCTCGCCTGGTGGCTTGTTTTACTTGTTGTTCTGTTCCCAGGAGCTCTTTGGAAGCTGCAGGGGGAAAAAAACGGGTGTTTTGCTTTTTTACACCAAAAAACCACAAGATGAGGTTGTGGCTTCAGCGCCGTGGAGCTCCAGGTCCAGGACCAGGTCCAGGTCCAGGACCAGGTTCAGGTCCAGGACCAGGTTCAGGTCCAGGTTCAGGTCCATGTCCAGGTCCAGGAGGAGGCCGGCGGTGGACCAGCAGATCAGCAGCTGTCTCCCCAGGTCTGGGTCCAACTCCTTCAGCTGACTGCAGACTCAGCTGATTCTGTCTGCAGTCCCAGGAATCCCAGACTTGTCCAGCTTCAGCAGTCACTTCATTAAAAAGTCATGTGCATCGACATGTAGCCACGGAACATGGAAACACAGCAGAAAATGTACATGAGTAAAACAATCTTTCATTTAAAGGGAGTCTTTTCCATAACCATCACTATATTGACCACAACATTACAACATTTGCAGCAATACTTGACGTGCTTATCAAAAGAATACTTTGGTCAACAAGAAGTAAATAAAACAAGTTTGCTTGCCAGCAAATATGTTTATTGGGTGATGAGACAGATGCAGAAATCCATCTAAACAGGATTACCTGAAGAAAGGAAAATCCTATTTTACCGTATTATGAATCATAGCAGGTGTTCATAAAACACATTTTATTGAAGCCCTCAGCCAAATATCTTGATTAACATTCTTCTCAAGTCATAATGTTAATTCACCGGCACATGAACTGAAAAACTATTTAAATGGAAACATAATTTTGAAGTTGACATGCACCGATGGTCTACGGGATGTTAGTGTGAGATGAACGATCATATATATATGCATATATATATCGCTAAATATGATCTATATGCAGATAGATGTATATTCTCTCTGTCCCGAGTCATATGCAGAGACACACTCTGCCCTGCAGCTTGGGGTGTTACCGTGACGACTTCTGAGTTCTTCTCATTCCAACTGTTTATTCCTGACTGAGCTTCCTACGTCTGCTGGTGGTCAGCTGACTTCCTGCTGGGAGACTCCTCCCCTTCCTCCCTCACTATTGTCCCCTCACTCCATGCTGCAGGGAGATTGTATTGTGGAAGCAACATCCATTCTGTCCTCAGTCACCCAAGAATTCTGGTGGGGTGTGTCCAGAACCTTCTGCTGGGGTAGGGACTGGGTTGGTTCAGAACCTTCTGCTGGGGTGGGGCCTGGGTTTGTTCAGAACCTTCTGCTGGGGCGGGGCCTGGGTTCGTTCAGAACCTTCTCCTGGGGTGGGGCCTGGGTTTGTTCAGAACCTTCTGCTGGGGCGGGGCCTGGGTTGGTTCAGAACCTTCTGCTGGGGCGGGGCCTGGGTTGGTTCAGAACCTTCTGCTGGGGCGGGGCCTGGGTTGGTTCAGAACTCTGTCAGGGATGCGGTTGAGGCGGTAAAGGGCAGATGTCCAAAATAATTCCCCCTTCCTCTTCCTCACCATGACTTGGACCCTGTAGGCCTGTAGTCCTGGACCCTGTAGGCCTGTAGACCTGGATGCTGTAGGCCTGTAGACCTGGACCCTGTAGGCCTGTAGACCTGCATATCTGTTAGACTAAATCCATCCGACTGTTGGCTTACTGTTCATGTACTGTTCAATGTACTCTTTGTAAGTCGCCTTGGATAAAAGCGTCTGCCAAATGCCCTAAATGTAAATGTTCTCATCTGACAGTGACGTTTGTGGGTTAAATATGAGAAAGTGTTTTGAAGTGTTCATGATCCGGAAGGTAATCTACTGATACTGTCTTGGTCCAACACGTCATTATGTTCATCCTTCTTCTAACTGACCTGATAGTGATCAAAACACCTCATGAATGATCAGATGTTCCCACTGAGAGTTAATCAAGAGATCAATAGATCAATAGAGTAAATCAATGTCACATTTTATATGCACAGAAAAAATGTGTAAGGTAGGTCGGTAATCCGTGAAGAGTTCTGTTTGTTATGAATGTGATTATGCTAAGATATGCTAACGTGCTACAATGCCACCGAGGCGGCCTGATGGTGAGACCTCCTGCTGGGCGGCTCTCCTCAGGTCTGAGGAGCACATAGACGCTCATCCATCATCTCTCCATGACAGGAGATGTTCACAGAAACTGAGAGGCTCTGAGGTGTCATGGATCTGTCAGCAGCTCTCTCTCTCTCTCTCTCTCTCTCTCTCTCTCTCTCTCTCTCTCTCTCTCTCTCTCTCTC
>PIJE02000494.1:197232-202232 GCA_002895965.2 Coryphaenoides rupestris
GCACACACGCTCCCATCCCATTGTTGCCACGTTAACGTCGTTGGCATCTTCTTAACGGGCCGGCTGTTGACCGCTCACAGCTCGGTTCTGACGCTCACAGCTTGGTTCTGAAGCTCACAGCTCGGTTCTGATGCTGACAGCTCGGTTCTGACGCTCACAGCTCGGTTCTGACGCTCACAGCTCGGTTCTGAAGCTCACAGCTCTGTTCCTCAGAACCGTCATATTAAAGTCATTTTATTCTACTTCTGTCTTCTTTTTGACGTGAAGTTCAGGGTGGGATGGACGTGAGCCTCCAGCCTCTCATGTTGTATGATATCTGCTCCTTAATACCAGATATGATATATGATTACATATGATGATATAGGATATATGAGATATGATATATGATATATGTTTACATATGATCATCATCACGTTGATAATCCAGTTCAGGTCTGACAGCTGACATTAATATATGAGACATATGATCTGCTCTCTGAGAAGCTGATCTACAGCAAAAAAACGGTGTTTTGTGCTGATGTTGGTGGAACCCCCCACCCACACACACACACACACACACACTCACTCACTCACACACACACACACACACACACACACTCGGGGGTGAATGTGCAGATTAATAAATGAGACGTAGAAATTCTACGTCAGCGAAAAAAACAAAACACCCCACAGTGAGTGTGTGTGTGTGTGTGTGTGCGAGTGAGTGAGTGTGTGTGTTCGGGTGGGTGGGTGTGGTGCGTGTGTGTGTGTGTGTGTGTGTGTGTGTGTGTGTGTGTGAGTGTGTTTGGGTGTGTGTGTGTGTGTATGTGTGAGTGTGTTTGGGTGTGTGTGTGTGTGTGTGTGTGTGTGTGTGTGTGTGTGTGTGTGTGTGTGTGTGTGTGTGTGTGTGTGTGTGTGTGTGTGTGTGTGTGTGTGTGTGCATGTGTGAGTGTGTTTGGGTGTGTGTGTGTATGTGTGAGTGTGTTTGGGTGTGTGTGTGCTTTAACAGGTTCTGCTCTCCATAAGTGATGTGTTAAGAGAATGTAGGTCAATATGAATATGAATATGAAGGGTTCCATCGTGACTGGAACCCATCACCAGACAACCAGACCGGGGCGTAACCACGGCAACACAGAGGTGGACGCACACAGAGGTGGTGGTGGTGGTGGTGATGTGGAGGTGGTGGAGGAGTTGGTGGAGGTGGTGGTGGAGGTGGTGGTGGTGGGAGGAGTTATCTTTGTGTAAATGTCTGGCGGAAGAACTAAAAGAAACAACCTCTGTGTGTGTGTCTGTGTGTGTTATGTTTTATGCACACTCTAGCGCTGTAATCGTGAATGAGTGAACACACACACACACACACACACACACAGATGTCATGGTGTGGTGTCATATCTCCCAACAGCCTGATGAAGAATGTATTGTCAAAGAGCTAGGAAATTCCCCAAGTGTGTGTGTGTGTGTGTGTGTGTGTGTGTGTGTGTGTGTGTGTGTGTGTGTGTGTGTGCATGTGTGCATGCGTGTGTGTGTATGTATTTATTGTGTGTTGCTTGTCTTCATGTCATTAATGATCTGCTATTCATATGCTTTTCCTGAGACATTACTGCAGCCTATCAATAACTAAATTTACATTTACATTCATATGCATTTAGCAGATGCTTTTGTCCAAATTGACTTACAATTTGTCCAAAGACAATATATCACCGATGGTACGGTAGGATTAGAATAGAACACGTTTCAAGCACTCAGAAACTCTAGCTTAACCTCACTGGAATACAGCAAGATAGCTAGGATAAGATGCTAGGATAAGATGCTAGGATAAGATGCTAGGATAAGATGCAAGGATAAGATGCTAGGATAAGATGCTAGGATAAGATGCCAGGATAGGATGCTCGGATAAGATAGCTAGGATAAGATGGTAGGACAGGATGCTAGGATAAGATGCTAGGATAAGATGGCTAAGATAAGATAGCTAGGATAAGATGCTAGGATAAGATGCTCGGATAAGATAGCTAGGATAAGATGCTAGGACAGGATGCTAGGATAAGATGCTAGGATAAGATGGCTAGGATAAGATGGCTAGGATAAGATGCTAGGATAAGATGCAAGGATAAGATGCTAGGATAAGATAGCTAGGATAACATGCTAGGATAAGATGCTAGGATAAGATGCCAGGACAAGATGCTAGGACAGGATGCTAGGATAAGATGCTAGGATAAGATGCTAGGATAAGATGCTCGGATAAGATGCTAAGATAAGCTATTGTCTGGCCTGCTGGCTGCAGACCAAACAGAGCTGCACACACACACACACACACACACACACAATGACGCTGAAAGAATTTGTTGTGTTCGTATGGATTACAGTAAAAGAGTAAACATGGACACCGAATCCTCTAGCAGCAGGTCTGTAGCAGCAGGTCTGTAGCAGCAGGGCTCTCACAGTTAGTTGAGGTTTTAGCAACAGTCCTGTTTCGATGTAGAACCTCTAATTAGCAGGGACATTTCCGATGTAATAATCAGCACAATACTTCCTTCTCATGATCCCCATCTCCATAATAATCATCCTGCCTATTGGCCACAAACACCTCAGAAGGTACAGAGGTTATTGGTTGTGCAAAAGGTTTGCGATCAATAAAGTTTGTCAATAATGCCCCGATCAATGTCCCACACTGTGTCTCCAGTCATTACGGAGGTGTGGGTCAGACCTCAGACCCACAGGAACCATCGATATCTGCTCTTAAGACCAGCTCTTCAGAGGGTCACCGCTGTTCTGGACAACCATTAGCCTAGCAGCTAATAACACTTTGTCCTCTCATAGGAACCATGCAGGAAACTCACTTGAATCCTTTTGAAACGGCTTCCCTGGAATCACCTGGAAACACCTGCACACCAGACAGACCTGTCCTGTCTCTGTGTCCTGTCTCTGTGTCCTGTCAGTGTCTCTGTGTCCTGTCACTGTGTCCTGTCTCTGGGAAGAGAGAGGAGTGAGGAGAGAGAGGAGAGAGGACAGAGAGGAGAGAGGAGAGAGGCAGAGGAGAGAGGCAGAGGAGAGAGGAAGAGAGGAGAGAGGATAAGGAGGAGGTGCAGGAGAGGAGAGAGGAGAGAGGACTGAGAGAGGATGAGAGGAGAGAGAGAGGATAGAGGAGAGAGAGGATGAAGAGGAGAGAGGAGAGAGGAGAGAGAGGATAGAGAGGAGAGAGGAAGGGAGAGGAGGATAGAGAGGAGGGAAAGAGAGAAGAGGAGAGAGGAAGAGCCGAGGAGACGAGGATAGAGAGGAGGGAGAGAGGAGAGAGGAGAGAGGAGGAGGAGAGAGGAGAGAGGAGAGAGGAGGAGGCGAGAGGAGAGGAGAGAGGCGAGGAAGAGGAGAGAGGGAGAGAGGAGAGAGGATAGAGAGGAGGGAGAGGAGGAGAGAGGAGAGAGGAGAGAGGAAGAGAGAGGAAGAGGGTAGAGAGGAGAAGAGAGAGGATAGAGAGGAGGGAGGAGGAGGAGAGAGGAGAGAGGAGAGAGGAGGAGAGGGAGTAGAGGGAGAGGAGGAGAGAGAGAGGAGAGAGAGGATAGAGAGGAGGGAGAGAGGAGAGAAAGAGAGAGAGGAGAGAGGAGGGAGAGAGGAAGAGAGGGAGAGAGGAGAGGGAGAGAGGAAAGAGAGGAGAGAGAGAGAGGAGAGAGGAGAGAGGAGAGAGAGGAGAGAGGGAGAGAGGAGAGAGGAGAGAGGAGAGAGAGAGGAGAGAGGAGAGAGAGGAGAGAGGAGAGGAGGGAGAGGAGAGAGAGAGGAGAGAGGAGAGAGAAAGAGGAGAGAGGAGAGAGGAGGGAGGGAGGAGAGAGAGGCCAGAGAGAGCACAACGTTGACGTAACACACAGAATATGTTGTTTACTGTGTTCTGTTTTTGGACTTGTGATTTAACACTCTGATAAAAGACAATCAGGTACTTTGTCTTTATCTTATGATGGTTGTTGTTGCATCAAGTTCACTTTTAGTGGAAACACACAGAGTCCAGGTTCTGCTCTGACTGCAACATTCAGCCTATAAAGAGAGAAGAAACACATTGAGAAGGGTGACGGCCCATCAGTTTTTTAATCTTGAACATTTTGTCATCAGCGTTTTTTATGCATCCATCAATAAATCTGAGTGATTCTGTCTTTATAAAGCGACAGCCCGGTCCAGGCCCACAACATGAGCACTAACGTTGTTGTCCTTACGTGTTCATGGTAACTCATCACATATCAAAGTGTTCCTAGAGAGCAGAGGCGATTAAACAAAGTCGTTAAAGACCTCAAAATAAAGTCCTGATCCCAGGAGTCGCTCCAGTCAATGTTTTCCTTCAGGGGTGGCTGTGGACAACCTCCACCACCTCGCTCAATCCATTGTGGAAAAAGTGGCCGACAAATATTATTTGCTGTTGGATATTTAGGTCGTATCAACACCCAGTGACTCATGCTGCTGAGACGGGACGTTCAACTTATTTGTGTCCTCTGTCCGAAAAACATGTTTTGACCGATTGTGCATCTGGAGGGATATTTACTGCTGAAGCCATTCTCTCTCACTCACTCCGGACACAATCGCTCTTGACAGGTTGTGTTTGCTCGCGCTGCGCAGGCAAAACATATTTTGCACGAGTGAAACGGCCAAAAAAGGTCAGATATGGCCGGTGAGCAGGAGTCTGCAGGAGCACAGCTGACACTTTAACGCTCCCAGCTACCAAGAACACCAAACAGTCTTGCAGATCATCCTGTGGTTTTGAAGCTTCAACACAGAATGCACCAGTTTCACCGTACAATGTGAAACCCCAGATTTGATCTCATGATATGTATTTCATTCTTGTGCCTTCATATTGTATAACACAGCAATACCTGTGCAGCGCTTTACTCCTACGGAAGGTTGGAGCCGGGAGAGCCAGGCTGCATCTGGAGCGCCCGGCCCGGCCATGCGGTGATGAGAAGCCTCTCTGCTCCCCGTCTCTGGTCCCCACGGAGCCCCGCCGACCTTCCGGTGGACGGAGGAGACGTGAAGGACACCTCCTCCCT
>PIJE02000494.1:212232-219732 GCA_002895965.2 Coryphaenoides rupestris
CACCTACTGGCTCTCCTCTCAGCTGACCAGCCAGGGCGGAATGTCTTGATGGCTGATCTGCAGTACATGTGACCTTCCTCAACCCCAGTATCATGACACCAGCATCATGACACCAGCATCATGACACCAGCATCATGAGACCAGCATCATAACACCAGCATCATGACACCAGCATCATGAGACCAGCATCATAACACCAGCATCATGACACCAGCACCATGACACCAGCATCATCACACCAGCATCATGAGACCAGCATCATAACACCAGCATCATGACACCAGCATCAAGACACCAGCATCATGACACCAGCATCAAGACACCAGCATCATGACACCAGCACCATGACACCAGCATCATGACATGATACTCAAAATAATATCTACTGTATACTGTATATATATATGTATATACTGTATATATCTAAATGCCTGGCTGACATCAGCAAATGGACTCCCGCCAACCACCTGAAGCTCAACCTTGACAAGACTGAGCTTCTCTTCATATCAGGGAAAGACTCTCAGACCCTCAGATGGACCTACTGGTCACCATCGAGGACATCGAAGTCTCCGCAGCACCCACTGCAAGGAACCTTGGTGTGGTACTGGATGACCAGTTGTCCTGCAATGCCAACATCACCTCTGTGGCCCGATCTTGTAGAATTGAGAGCAGCACAGATCCTGGTCCAAGCGCTCGTCATCATCACTCGCCTCGACTACTGCAACTCTCTCCTGGCTGGACTCCCCGCCTCCGCAATCAAACCCTTACAACGCATCCAGAACCCAGCAGCGCGCCTCGTGTTCAACTTACCAAACTTCTCCCATGTAACCCCCCTCTTCCACGACCTCCACTGGCTCCGGGTAATCGATCGCATTAGATTCAAGATACTGGTACTGACCTTCATGGCTGTCAGTGGAAGCTCCTCACACTCAGGAGACAGGTTGTTCAGGTAGTCTGGGGAGAGACCAGCACACGGTCCTTAGGAACCACGACTACATCACAGCTTTGTTCAGGTAGACTGTGGGAGAGACCAGTGTGTGTGTGTGTGCGTGTGTGTGTGTGTGTGTGTGTGTGTGTGTGTGTGTGTGTGTGTGTGTGTACCTGTTGAGCAGCATGCGGTACTGCAGAACTCTGACGATAACCTGCAGCAGATGGTGTCTGAGAGGCACCTCCCCTTCTCCTGGGCATCCAGTCTGAGACACACACACACACCACACACACACACACGACACACACATGCACACCACACACACGCACACACACACCACGCGTGCACACACACACACACACCACACACACCACACACACACACACACACACACACACACACACACACACGTTTTCTTTGTATCCACAAAATGAACAACCTGGACTTAGATTTTCCCAATTCCAAGGTCAGAGACTGAGAAGATAGACAGAGAGAATGCATTCTCAATTCAGTTAAATTTTATTTGTATAACCCTTAGGTTATAAGGTGAGCAGAGAGACCTCCTCCCACCCAGAGGACCCGTTCTCCAGGTGAACAGAGAGACTCCTCCCACCCAGAGGACCCGTTTCTCCAGGTGAACAGACAGACTCCTGCCCACCCAGAGGATCTGTTCTCCAGGTGAACAGAGAGACTCCTCCACCCACAGGATCCGTTCTCCAGGTGAACAGAGAGACTCCTCCCACCCAGAGGATCCGTTCTCCAGGTGAACAGAGACTCCTCCCATTCTCCAGGTGAACAGAGAGACAGTAAAAGAGAATCAATCACGGTCTAAGTGTCTAGTGACACGTCTTTATGGCAAACACTCTCTCTCGTCTCTCTCACACACACAGCACACCCACAACACCCCCACCCACACACCTAGTAGACATCTAGTAGGGGGAGGGAGAGAGAAAGGGAGGGAGGGAGAGAGAGAAGGGAGGGAGGGAGAGAGAGAGAGGGAGGGCTGGAGGAGAGAGGGAGAGAGAGAGAGGGAGAGAGAGAGGGATGGAGGGAGGGAGGGAGGGAGGGAGGGAGAGAGAGCGGAGGGAGGGAGGGAGAAGGGAGGAGGAGGGGGGAGGGAGAGAGGGAGGGAGAGAGAGAGAGAGGGAGGAGGAGGGGGAGAGAGAGAGGGAGGGAGAGAGAGAGAGAGGGAGGAGGAGGGGGGAGAGAGGTGTGATGCCACAAGATTACAAACAACCATGTTCGGAAACTAACCCCCCCCGCACACACACACACACACACACACCCACACCACACACACACACACACACTGACAAACACACGTACACACTCGTTGCCATGTGTTCGGGCCAGATGATTTTGCCACCTGTTTTTTCTCACACACACACACTGTGCTCTAATTGGGAGTGCTCCTCTAATTAGCTTGTTGTCGCCTCATTGGCTAGCTGCCTTAACGAAGCGAGAACTCCATCACTCTTTCAGCAAACACCCCCACCCCCCCTCCATACACACACACACACACACACACACACACACACACACCACACACACACCACACACACACACACACACAAACGGTATATTTGAGCGCTAGTGTCCAGAGGCTGGTGGTAGCGGTGGTGGTAGAGGTGGTGGTGGTGGAGAGGTGGTGGGGGTGGAGGTGGTGGTGGTGGAGGTGGAGGTGGAGGTTTAATCTGTAAGCGTTCCAGCAGGGAATGTGATCAGCCTCCATCAACCACTTCATCACTGTCAGCACCACCTCCACAATGAGATTAGAGAGGGGTGTAAGCGCCTCACACCACCCTCACACCACCACCAACAACCACCACCCTCACACCACCCCCACCACACCCCCACCACCACCACCCTCCTGCTCTGTCTTTCTCTCTGTCTCTGGTGGTTCATCTCTTCTCACTCCTCTCTCTTCTCTCATCTTCTCTCTCTCTTCATCTCTCTCTCTCTCTCTCTCTCTCTGTCTCTGGTGTGTGCCTCTCTCGTCTCTCTCTCTGTGTCTCTCTCTCTCTGTGTCTCTGGGTGTCTCTCATCTCCTCCATATATATCTGGGTTCTAGGGGGCAGCTGGTGGTGAATATTCATGAGAGGGAGACAGTTGGTGTCTTGTCAGGTTGAGCTTCCCGGATCAGACACTGCAGGACATGTGACAGGAAGTAGACGGAAGTATACATCATCAAATGCCAAACTTGGTCAATACTTCAAACAAATGTGAAACATTCAGGGCATTTGGCAGATGCTTTATCCAAAGAACATGGGGGAGGTGTTGCTAAAGTCTTGATGACGGAAGCACCTCTACAGTATAACAAACAGACTGTTGAAGAGATGTTTCAATTGGTCTACACAGAGTTCAGAATTCAGAGTTCATAGGTGACTGCGACTCTGTTAACCAGACTACCAGACTCATTGCTAGTGGTCCATCTGGAGTTCACACACATGCATATTCAGATTATTGTCAATGTATAATTCACAGTTATCGTACAACTACAGTACAATGCATTAATAAACATTAGAGCCTTTATCATATCCTCCAGGAGTCGAGGCCTCCCTGTTACCTACAACAGCAAGGCAACTCCTGCTCAGCCTGCAGCCTCCAAATCTTTTACCTCAAACGTCTTGACGACGGCAGCGAAGGCCGGGTTGTTCCGGCTGCTGTCCTCCAGCAGGTACATGCTGCGGTCGTACTCTGAGATGTACGTGTCAAACAAGCCAAAGTCCTCGCGGCGAGACAGCAGGACGTCCACCAACCTCTGGCTGTCCTCCCTGAAGACACGGGGGAGTCAGACCGTGAGGGGGTGAGGAGGTACAGAACTCCACCGTGTCTCTTATTAATGTATAGTAAACAACAATGAAGGTAAGAGTTTTTAATTCTATGTGGGTGGAGGGATCGTGAGGCGGGGGTCCGTACCACTGGCTGATGCGAGCCTCCAGCTCCGCCAGTAGGCCGCTGTGGAGGCTGTAGACCTGCGGCAGCACCCCCAGGATCTCCTCCAGCCTCTGCTCCTCCACCGCCGGCTCTCCCCCCTCTCCCACCGCCTCCTCGGCTGCCCGCCTGAAGTCCTGCACATGAAGAAGACAAGGGGAAAGAAGAGCTGTCAGGACACCAGAGGAACAGAGAGATGAAGACCACGAGAAGTTCAGGAGATGGAGCGACAGGAGGAGTTGACAGGAACCGTTACCAGCGAAGAAGAAGGCGGGGAGGAGGAGGAGGAGGAGGAGGAGGAAGGAACATGGCGGCTAAAACGTGGAGAGGAACGGGCGAGATTCCGGAGAACAAAACCAACGGAAGGAAGGGAGGAAGGTCACATGTTCCTAAACATCCTTCCTCCACCCCCCCCCCCTCCACACACACACGCACGCACGCACGCACACACACACACACACACACACACACAGGCAGCGTCTGTCCAGGCATTCAGGAAGGGAGGCTTCTCCTGCTAACATGCTAGTGCCAGGTGTGGTTGCATAACAAGCCTCTGTCTCTGTGTCCCCGGTGCGTGGACATCAGAGTTCCAGGCCTGACAGGAGTCCTGGGAGGACGTTGGGCAGATGGACGCCACGCCTGCCGCGCGCGACCCTGAGGAGTCATACAGCAACTATCTGTTCTGAAGGTTCCTGATCTCATCCGGTTAATGGAGAGGATAACTTCACACAAACAGACGTTACATCAGGAGCTGTTCAACGAAACCTGATGACACGAATAGCATGAAGCCACCGGCTGAACCCTGGGCCCGGGGACCGCGGGTTGGAGGTCAACAAACAGAGACAACTCTCTGAGTCTCAGGATAGGGTCTAGTCTCAGGAGAGTCTCTAGTCTCAGGAGAGTCTCTAGTCTCAAGAGACACTCTAGTCTCAGGAGAGAGTTTAGTCTCAGGAGAGGGTCTAGTCTCAGGAGAGGGTCTAGTCTCAGGAGAGTCTCTAGTCTCAGGAGAGGGTCTAGTCTCAGGAGAGTCTCTAGTCTCAGGAGAGAGTCTAGTCTCAGGAGAGTCTCTAGTCTCAGGAGAGTCTCTAGTCTCAAGAGACACTCTAGTCTCAGGATAGGGTCTAGTTTGGAAAAGTCACTCTTCAGTGTGGCAGGTCAGCTACATGACACAGGTGGCTGGGTGGGAGACAGAACATCCTTCTTCCACCTCCGTAATATTGCACGACTCCACCCCACCCTCTCCTCCTCAGCTGCAGAAACACTCATCCATGCCTTCATCACCTCCAGATTAGACGACTGCAACAGCATTCTTTATGGTTTACCTTCCACTGTCCTTCAAAAATTTGCAATATGTTCAAAACTCAGCTGCCCGGTTACTCACCCACTCCCGCTCCAGAGAACACATAATCACACCCATCCTCCAACACCTTCACTGGCTTCCAATACAGCAACAAATCCATTTAAAGATCCTCACTTACAAAGCTCTCAATAATCTCGCCCCCCCATACCTGACAGATCTCCTCCATCGCCATCCCCCACTCGCCACCTCAGATCTGCCGATGCCAACCTTCTCACCCCTGACCCCCATCACCAAGACCATCTACCGCACCTTGGGGGGCAGAGCCTTTGCCGTCGCTGCCCCCAACCCTCTGGAATTCCCTGCCTCCTAACATCAGAAACTCTGACACACTCACTTCTTTTAAAAACCAACTCAAAACCCACCTTTTCAAGAAAGCCTACAATATCTGACCTCCACCTCCACCATTCTCTTTCACTCTGCAACCTCTATATTTGTATTTGTTTCTGTATCTGTGTACATTTATGTTATGTTTACTTGTTTATTGTGAAGCGTCTTTGAGTACCTAGAAAAGCGCTATATAAGTCCTATGTATTATTATTATTATTATTATTATACTCACTTGCAGAATCTGTTAATCAGGGGTCAGAGTTCAGAGGTCAGGAGCTAGAGTTGAACCTGTTGTGCTGATGCCGGTGTTGCGAAACCCCAGCATGCGAGCAGCACTGCCTCGCTAGTCCTGGCCTGGAAACACTTTGTCTTATCAAACAATGGAACAATAGACCGTCCCACATTGTCCTCCGATCAGTGTGTGTGTGTGTGTGTGTGTGTGTGTGTGTGTGTGTGTGTGTGCGCGTGTGTGCGTGTGTGTGTGTGTGTGTGTGTGTGTGTGTGCGTGTGTGCGTGTGTGTGTGTGTGTGTGTGTGCGTGTGTGTGTGTGTGTGTGTGTGTGTGTGTGTGTGTGTGTGTGTGTGTATGTGTACGTAGTGCTGACCGATATATGGAAGCCTCACGTGCAGCATTAATAGTAATAATCACAGGGGGACTGAAAGGATTGCTGCTGCATTATACACGGCTCCAATATATTATAATGTTTGTTAGCTTTTAAAACGCTGCACTCCACTCAGATGATGACATCAGAGGTTACATCAGAAGACTTCCCACAAAGTCAGTATCACATGTCCAGCGATGGATTCACCGAAACAGAACAAAACATGTCTCAGGTTCCCCTCAGGTCCTCCTCCAGGGACTCATGGGGTTTTTCACCATTAGGAGGAGGAGTGATGACACTGTCTACATGAGTCAAGTTTATAATTTAACACAGAGCTGCTGTTTCTGCACTCTGACCTGCTGCTCACACACACACACACACACACACACACACACACACACACACACACACACACACACACACACACACACACACACACACACACACACACACGTGTGGCCGTATGACGTCGATCCAGTTTGATCACAATCTGTCATCTGTACTCATCTGAGATGCTCGGTTCTCAGTCCGTCCCACTGTGATGTCTCTCTGCCCCCCCCCCCACCCACAGCTGGACCCCCTGCTGTTTACGTTCCTCAGTGGGACCACCTGACCCGTCTCCACGGTCCACTTCCCGCCAGCCGAGCCAACACAGGATTCTATTGGTGACCTCTGACCTCCAGGTGCCAAGGAGACGCGACGATGATGTGTTGTGTGTGTGTGTGTGTGTGTGTGTGTGTGTGTGTGTTGTGTGAGGACAGTCAGGAGGGCCAGCTCCACCACCACGGCGGCCTGAGAGGGGCCCCTACCTCGGCCAGAGAGGGGCCCCTACCTCGTCCCTCCACCACGCTAGCGGCTCCTGCGTGTCAACGTTGTCAAGGCCAGGAAGCAGAGCTTGGCTGCAACAACACTGATAAACCAGACCAGAGAACAGCCTCTCAGAGAGGAGGAGGAGGAGGAGGAGAGGAGGAGGAGGAGGAAGAGGAGGAGGAGGAGGAGGGACGAGGAGGAGGAGGAGGAGGGGGAGGAGGATGAGGAGGGAGGGAGGAGGAGGGGAAGGAGGGAGAGGAGGAGGAGGGGAAGGAGGGGAACAGACATGGGAGGAAGGAGGCAGAACTGGTTGTCCGTTATGTGGTGCTTACCTCTTGAAGCCGCTGCAGGGAGGTGACATGTCTAAGGGAGGAGAAGCAGAGAGGATAATGAGACGGATAATAAACAGATAAACCGTCAGTTTTCAGAGGATAATGAGACGGATAATAAACAGATAAACCGTCAGTTTTCAGAGGATAATGAGACGGATAATAAACAGATAAACCGTCAGTGTTTAGCAGACGGGATGTGAAGCTAAGT
>PIJE02000494.1:227232-322477 GCA_002895965.2 Coryphaenoides rupestris
CCTCCCCCTACATTGTTCAGGGTGCTGTCTGTCCCTCCAAGTACACAGGAAGTAACCCCCCCCCCAAACATCCTGGACAGGAAGTGAAGCCCTGGAAAACAAGTCCTGGCAGAGGAGGAGGGGGAGAGAGGAGGGAGAGGAGAGAGAGAGGAGGGAGGAGGAGAGAGAGAGGAGAGAGAGAGGAGGGAGAGAGGAGGGAGAGGAGAGAGAGAGAGAGAGGAGAGAGAGGAGAGAGAGGAGAGAGAGGAGAGGAGAGAGAGAGGAGAGAGGAGAGAGAGAGGAGGAGAGAGAGAGAGAGGAGAGAGAGAGGAGAGAGAGAGGAGGAGAGGAGAGAGAGAGGAGAGAGAGAGGAGAGAGAGAGAGAGGAGAGGAGAGAGAAAGGAGAGAGAGGAGGAGGTTGAGGACTCGTTGGGTGGGGTCTCCTCTCCACGTTCCAAGCCTTGGCCTCCACCCCGCCCATCCCAGGAACCAGAGCAACACTTGACCCCCTCACACACACACACACACACACACACACACACACACACACACACACACAGCACACACACAGCACACACACACAGCACACACACACACACACACACACACACACACACATCGCTGTATGTGTGTTCTCATTGTTGTCGGAGAGTTGGGAGCAGACTCGTGGAGATGTTTCAAACAGCTGACAGCACAATAGCATCGTTACAGTGGAGCGGCCCTGGAACTTCTCTGATGACACTGCAGCAGAGATATATAGATCTATACTGATCTATATGTTTCTATACTGATCTATATAGAGCTATATGTTTCTATACTGATCTATATAGAGCTATATGTTTCTATACTGATCTATATAGAGCTATATGTTTCTATACTGATCTATATAGAGCTATATAGAGCTATATGTTTCTATACTGATCTATATAGAGCTATATAGAGCTATATGTTTCTATACTGATCTATATAGAGATATATCGGGTTAATATAAGGCTACATTAAGGCTAATATAAAGCTAATATAAGGCTAATATGAGGTTAATATGAGGTTCATATCAGGTTAATATCAGGTTAATATAAGGTTCATATAAGGTTCATATCAGGTTAATATCAGAGGAGATATGTCTCCAGACAGCCTGGTGACTTAATGTGTATTTCATGTTTAATGAATATCTGACTGCCCCCTCACCGCACTGCAGTGCTCCTAGCTCCTAGCTCCTAGCTCCTAGCTCATGGCTTCCACGCTCATAGCTTCATAGCTCCTAGCTCCTAGCTCCTAGCTTCATAGCTCATAGCTTCATAGCTCATAGCTCATTGATTCATGGCTAATAATTGTAATGTAATCCTGTAATTCATGAATAATTAATTGATGTTACTGCGGCTCTTTACTGCAACGCTTTTCTTCTGTCGTCTTTTTGTTTTATCCTTCTCTAAAAATAAAACCTGATGGAGGATGAAGAGATTAAAGATAAGTCCTGGGTCTTGATAGACGGGGCGTCCAGGCAGAGGTGGTGAGAGAGCAGGTTAGAGCTGCAGCCTCTGGGGAGGACCAGATGAAAGGGATGGAGAAGAGAGGTGGAGATCTAGAGTCCACACAGGCTCTTGAAGGACAGAAGTGCAGGACACCGCCACCCCCTCCCGCTTGATGTTCTGCTTCTGGTGCTTCATGCGTTTCCACTGGACGCTCGGTACTCGGAACCAGAGACCCGACACACTTCCTGCAGGTGTGACTCACAGGAAGTGTGTGACCCTGCAGTGGACCGGTTTTCCTCGTCCAGAGTCTGTGGTGCCCAGCGTACCCGCGGCCGACTCCAGCCTCAGACCTCCACATCTTTAATTAGTGGCTGGAGAAGATGGAATGGTGGATGGATTCATCTGGGATTTTTTCATGTGGATTCTTTGTGGCTGCAAGTTCAACAGCGTCTGACTCAAGTTGGGCCAGAGAGTCCCGGCGCTGCGGTGCGGTGTGGTGGTCAGCCTCCGGCCCTCCGCCTCGTCTCACCACCGGCCAGCCGGGCTCTGCTGCTGTTTGTGTTTGGTGTCTGGGGGCCGGTCGGTCCGGGCCCAGGCCTGCTTCTCACGGTCCGCGGAGCGCCCAGCGGTGCGGTGGCCTGGGAGGGAGGGAGGGAGGAGGAGGCGCTAGAACCCTGGAGAGCTGGGTGGAGACTAGTTCCTGGAGGCCTCAGCGGATGTTTACGGCACACGGGAGGTGTGACCCGTCCCCCTCAAAATAAAATACCTCCTGGAACACAATGGACCTGAAATGGGTTTGGTTTTTTTTAAATGGAAGATCACAATAGTTGAGGTGGGACAAAGTAAATAAACTGGCGGGTTTTTCTTTATGAACACATGAGTTTATTGCCTGGTTACACGGGAATGGGAACGCTGGAAGGAAAGGGAGCGGGAGAGAGACTCGTGGTTCACACCACACTGGTCTCTCCTGTGGAAACGCTGCACCCTTGTGGCCACCGTGGGACATGTTGCATGTCTGCCGCTGCACTTCTTGTCTAGTTGAAATAATGTGTTGATTCTGTGGTGTTTTAAAAGTGTACAACTCTAAACAGACTCTGTTCCTACAGTATGGATGGAGCTGCTCTCATGAGTCTTGTGGTGTTCCTCTTCAGATGAACGACATGATGCTGTACACCTACCCCCAGCAGGACGGCAAGTACCGGCTGAAGAACACCCTGTCTCTCTCTGGAATGAAGGTACGCCTTCTGACCCCAGGGTCACCTGAGGAACACCTCTCACGGGTTCTCAGCCTCCACGGTCTGCTGACGGTGTTCCTCTCTGCCCAGGTGAGCAAGCCCGTCCTGGACCAGGTGCTCAACTGTCTCCGCATCGAGGTGTCAGACGTCACCATCACCCTGTCGGCCAGGTGGGAGTCCCTGAAGCTCCTCCTGTTCTCCTCTCTTGCTCTTGCTGGAGGAACTCTAAATTATGATGAAGGATTTTGAAAGAGAAATTAGATTGTTGAAACGGTTAAACCATCCCGGTTCCACCTGTGCAGCTCTTATGGTGGTTATATTCTCTGTCATGTTTTGCTGGTTAATACTAGTAGATGTTGTCTGTTTGTGTAACTTAATGTCATGACCGTCTTGGTAACAGCAGGATGTTCACGAGGTCCTGGAATAAGAGATGTTGTATCTCAACATGCCATCCTGGTTAGATGAAGGTTCAATAAATACATCATGTCATACAGAATCAGAATACAGAATCAACAATAAGACTTAAAACCTTACAGTCAGCCAATCAGGCCCTTGACCAGGCTCTCTGGGCCTTGGAGGCTCTGGAGGCTCTGTGGGCCCTGGAGGTCCTGGAGGCTCTGGAAGTCTCTGGAGGCTCTGGAAGGCTCTGTGGGCCCTGGAGGTCCCAGAGGCTCTGGAGGCTCTGGAAGGTTCTGTGGGCCCTGGGGTTCCTGGAGGCTCTGGAGGTTCCTGGAGGCTCTGGAGGCTCTGGAAGGCTCTGTGGGCCCTGGAGACTCTGGAGGCTCTGGAAGGCTCTGTGGGCCCTGGAGGTTCTGGAGTCTCTGGAGGTCCTGGAGGTTCGAGAGAGCGGCCAGTGAGCGTCAGTCTGTTTGCAGCTCTGTGGGCGAGAGGGAGGACTGGTTCCACACGCTGAGCAGAGCCATCGCCGACCACGCAGCCGGACTCTGCACGTTTGGGGGGCCCTGCAGTGAGGTGAGACTTAAGACTTGTATTTACTAACCCTGGAGCCAGAGGGGGGAAAACCCGGACACACGAGAAGGCTCATCCTCACTTGCAATTCAAGTTGACCTTCTTAATTTGCCTATTAGCTCAACACAGACGCACACTGCAAAACATGGACCGGAGTTTCACCGTCTGAACCTGGAGTCTGCCTTCACTGTTTATAACGTTGTCTTCTTCTTCCCGCCGGTGTGTGTGTGTGTGTGTGTGTCTGTCTCTCTCTGGAATGAAGGTACGCCTTCTGACCCCAGGGTCACCTGAGGAACACCTCTCACGGGTTCTCAGCCTCCACGGTCTGCTGACGGTGTTCCTCTCTGCCCAGGTGACAAGCCCGTCCTGGACCAGGGTGCTCAACTGTCTCCGCATCGAGGTGTCAGACGTCACCATCACCCTGTCGGCCAGGTGGAGTCCCTGAAGCTCCTCCTGTTTCTCCTCTCTTGCTCTTGCTGGAGGAACTCTAAATTATGATGAAGGATTTTGAAAGAGAAATTAGATTGTTGAAACGGTTAAACCACCCGGTTCCACCTGTGCAGCTCTTATGGTGGTTATATTCTCTGTTCATGTTTTGCTGGTTAATACTAGTAGATGTTGTCTGTTTGTTGTAAACTTAATGTCAATGACCGTCTTGGTAGGCAGCAGGATGTTCACGAGGTCCTGGAATAAGAGATGTTGTATCTCAACATGCCATCCTGGTTAGATGAAGGTTTCAAATAATACATCATGTCATACAGAATCAGAATACAGAATCAACAATAAGACTTAAAAACCTTACAGTCAGCCAATCAGGCCCTTGACCAGGCTCTCTGGCCTTGGAGGCTCTGTAGGCTCTGTGGGTCCTGGAGGTCCTGGAGGCTCTGGAAGTCTCTGGAGGCTCTGGAAGGCTCTGTGGGCCCTGGAGGTCCCAGAGGCTCTGGAGGGCTCTTGGAAGGTTCTGTGGGCCCTGGGGTTCCTGGAGGCTCTGGAGGTTCCCTGGAGGCTCTGGAGGCTCTGGAAGGATCTGGAAGTCTCTGGATGCTCTGGAAGGCTCTGTGGGCCCTGGGGGTCCTGGAGGCTCTGGAAGTCTCTGGATGCTCTGGAAGGCTCTGTGGGCCCTGGAGGTCCCGGAGGCTCTGGAGGTCCTGGAGGCTCTGGAAGGCTCTGTGGGCCCTGGAGGTCCTGGAGGCTCTGTGGGCCCTGGAGGTCCCAGAGGCTCTGGAGGTCCTGGAGGCTCTGGAGGCTCTGGGGGCTCTGGAGGCTCTGGAGGCTCTGGAAGGCTCTGTGGGCCCTGGAGACTCTGGAGGCTCTGGAGGTCCTGGAGGCTCTGGAAGGCTCTGTGGGCCCTGGAGGTCCTGGAGGCTCTGTGGGCCCTGGAGGTCCCAGAGGCTCTGGAGGCTCTGGAGGTCCCGGAGGCTCTGGAGGTCCTGGAGGCTCTGGAGGCTCTGGAGGCTCTAGAAGGCTCTGTGGGCCCTGGAGACTCTGGAGGCTCTGGAAGGCTCTGTGGGCTCTGGAGGCTCTGGAAGGCTCTGTGGGCCCTGGACACTCTGGAGGCTCTGGAAGGCTCTGTGGGCCCTGGAGGTTCTGGAGTCTCTGGAGGTCCTGGAGGTTCGAGAGAGCGGCCAGTGAGCGTCAGTCTGTTTGCAGCTCTGTGGGCGAGAGGGAGGACTGGTTCCACACGCTGAGCAGAGCCATCGCCGACCACGCAGCCGGACTCTGCACGTTTGGGGGGCCCTGCAGTGAGGTGAGACTTAAGACTTGTATTTACTAACCCTGGAGCCAGAGGGGGGAAAACCCGGACACACGAGAAGGCTCATCCTCACTTGCAATTCAAGTTGACCTTCTTAATTTGCCTATTAGCTCAACACAGACGCACACTGCAAAACATGGACCGGAGTTTCACCGTCTGAACCTGGAGTCTGCCTTCACTGTTTATAACGTTGTCTTCTTCTTCCCCGCCGGTGTGTGTGTGTGTGTGTGTGTGTGTGTGTGTGTGTGTGTGTGTGTGTGTGTGTGTGTGTGTGTGTGTGTGTGTGTGTGTGGGCACCGTAGGCCCGTGAGAAGCTGTGGATGGCGCTTGGCGAGGCGGCCCCCGTGCTGGTGCCCGTCTCCCAGGTGGTCATGTGCATGAACTGCACCTCCGACTTCAGCCTGACGCTCCGACGACATCACTGCAACGCCTGCGGCAAGGTGGGCTGATCACATGATCACATGATCACTCACATGATCACATGATCGATCACTTGATCACTCACATGATCACATGATCGATCACATGGTCACTCACATGATCATAAACATGATCACATGATTATTAACATGATCACTCACATGATCACATGATCATTAACTTGATGTTTTTTTACTTTCTGTAAATGTATTGGATCTTGCACTTCTGGTTGGATGCTAACTGCATTTCATGTAATCTAATCTAACATAATCTGATGTAATGTTATGTAATCAAATTCAATCTAATGTAAGGTCATGTAACCTGCTCCCCCTGGCTGTGGCAGGTGGTATGTCGCTCGTGCTCCAGAAACAGGTTCCCTCTGAAGTACCTGAAGGAACGGGCGGTCAAGGTGTGCAACCACTGCTACGCTGAGCTCAGGAAGAGAGGTACACCTCTATATATTCTAGCTCTATACCAGGGGCTGTCCTAGCCTGCTGCTCTAGTTACTAGTTCTATCCCATGCCATGAGACATCCTAGCCTGCTGCTCTCGTCAGAGATAATGTCTCTCTGTGAGCCATCTTTAATGTGTGTGTGTGTGTGTCTGTGTGTGTGTGTGTGTGTCCTCCCCTCCACCAGGGGGCAGTGTGTCCGGGGCCTGTGGTAGCCCCGCCCCCCCCAGAGGGCCAGTAGGCCTCTCTCTGCTGTGTTCCAGAGCCTGCAGACCCCCAGCCTGTGGAGGAGCTGGAAAACCAGCAGCCCTCTGAACCAGGTAGCCCTACCAGTAGCACAGTGGTGTGTGTGTGTGTGTGTGTGTGTGTGTGTGTGTGTGTGTGTGTGTGTGTGTGTGTGTGTGTGTGTGTGTGTGTGTGTGTGTGTGTGTGTGTGTGTGTGTGTGTGTGTGTGTGTGTGTGTGTGTGTGTGTGTGTGTGTGTGTGGTAGCCCTACTGCTAACACAGTGGTGTGTGTGTGTGTGTGTGTGTGTGTGTGTGTGTGTGTGTGTGTGTGTGTGTGTGTGTGTGTGTGTGTGTGTGTGTGTGTGTGTGTGTGTGTGTGTGTGTGTGTGTGTGTCCGACCACACACACACACACCAGGTGGCGCTGGGGGTCGAGGGAGCCACCATCAGTGGCAGCCTGCAGCGGAGGAAGAAGAGCAAGAGACGGTGGAAGAGACTCTGGTTCCTCTTGAGAGACACGGTGCTCTACACGTTCACCAGCCCAGAGGTGACACACACACACACACCATCACACACACACACACACACCATCACCAACACACACCATCACCATCACCAACACCAACGCACCCACGCACTCACTCACTCACTCACGGGTTATGGGTTAGGGTCAGGGGTTAGGGTTAGAGTCAGAGTCAGGGGTTAGGGGTTGGGTAAGGGTCAGGTTTAGGGTCAGGGTTAGAAGTGTTTTTCTCTTCGACTTGGAGTTCATCACTTGGCTGCTGTCAAGTCCCTTCTGTCCGGCGCACACCTAACACCAGACACTTGTTCCGAGGTGCTAGTGTGTGACCTGATGCTTTGACCTTTGCCCTCAGGACAAAGTGGCCTCAGAGAGTCTGCCTCTGCAGGGCCTCACGGTCAAGCTGCCTCAGAGGCCGGAGGACGGAGGAGGCAGCAGCATCTTCCAGCTGTACCACCGCAAGACCCTCTGCTTCTCCTTCAGAGCCGAGGACCAGCAGTCTGCCCGCAGGTCCACACGTCTCTCTGACTGTCTCTCTGACTGTCTCTCTGACTGTCTCTCTGACTGTCTCTCTGACTGTCTCTCTGCCTGACTGTTGATCTGACTCTCTGCTGGTTCTCTGTCTCCTCTGCTGTCAGGTGGGTGAGCGCCCTGGAGGAGGCGACCGTGTTATAGCACCCGAGACTCCTCCCCCCACAACACAGCTACCTGCACCACCTCCACCTCCACCTCCACCCGACATCCACCTCCACCTGCTTGTCAAGCTCCAGGGGCCCCACCACGCAGCGGAGTGTCGCTTACCATCCAGAACCACCAGCCAAGCAGCAGAGCTCCCCGGGATCTGCTCACCACCACCTCCACCTTCAACTCCACCACCACCTCCACCTCCACTCAGCGGGAACATCTTCCTCACACCGAGGTCTTCCTCGTTCTGCTGCTTGTAATCACATGTTACTCTCCTGAAGTTACACTTTTGTAATTAAAGCAAACTGAAGTGAAATTGAAGTGCGTTTTAATGTATGTAAAAGATGTTTGGCATTTTCGACACGTATTGTGCAGATATTACAGATATCCGTTATGTGATGTAACGTACATTAAGTTCCTGCTGTCCCAGAGGTCCATCGTTTCAGCGTGTACGTAGTGTGTACTTTTACTGCCAGTATCCACAAGAATATCTTCTGCTGAGGTACTCTTGGATACCGGAGGGCCCCAGCTTACAGTTTGATGCCACAGATTAAATTCCACATTCTTTCTTTCCTAATAGAATCGTATGGATTACAGGTTGTGGTTAAATGTGAAGGTTTTTAGAACTGCGCTCCTACAATTTCAAAGTGCCAACGACGTACTTACATGAATGCATACCGTTTGCGATGGTAGAAACACACGTGCCTGATATAATGTTGTACTACTTACTCATCAAAGTACTGTAATGCTAGGTTCTCCATGTAGTAAGCTTTTCTACGGTGTATGCTGTACATATATATACTGAACTGTACCTGCAGGAGCTTCACACGGCTTGACCTTTGGCCTTTTCTACGTGTTCTGTCGACTGAGCCGTCCCTCTCAGTATCCGGATACTCTGTAATACTGCAGTACTTTGCAATAGTATTACGATGTCCAAGTTGAACTAGACTACTCTAGAATGATATTTCAGTATTCTATATGTGCTTCGGCAACTTCTGCTCTATTAAATATGTCTATAAACACACAGATCTCCATTGCAGAATGTTTCTCTTGTATGCCTAGTTAACACCATTAAAATATACAGTAGTTAAACCTAGTTAACACCATTACAATATAGTTAAACCTAGTTAACACAATTACAATATAGTTAAATCTAGATAACACCCACTACAATATAGTTAAACCTAGTTAACACCACTACAATACAGTTAAACCCGGTTCAGGCCACTATAGTTCTCTCTCTGAGTCACTGGTTCCTGTGCTCTGGCCCACCAGCCATGTGACACATGGTTCCCAGCGTCACCAGGACCATAAAGCAGTAAACAACATTTATCCCATTTCTTTTACGGCTGCAATAAACTGTAATATAATATAATAAGATAATATAATCACTAACCTGAGTGATGGAAACTGGCGGGAGACTCTGGGTGTCACCCAGCTACAGTCCCATGGCACCTCCGAGCTCATCATTATCATGATTATGAATATGATAAAATCAATGTGACATCAGGGCATGCCAGGAAATACAATGTTGCTCTCAGCGTTTAAAACACCAGTACACTGGCAGCTATTATGCAGGCAACCTAGCAATTATTAAACCTGTTCTATAAACCTTGCAACAATGAACACTTGAAACCTGCTCTATTCTTATCTTTATTTACCACAGCGATATATTGCCGTCTCCTTCAACAAATGTACTCTTTGGAAGTCGCTTTGGATAAAAGTGTCTGACAAATGCCCTCAATGTAAATGTAAATATAAATGTAAATATAAGTGGCCAAATGTAAAACAGATCTAAAGCGAGACAGCAGCAGAGGTGAATGACAGCAGAGGAATGAGGCTGCACTGGTTCTGGCTCCCTGGGGGTCATGACCTTTTCAGTCGATGACAAAAAGGAGGTCAACACAATGGAGACACTCTGACTGACAGAGGAAGAGGAAGATACAGACAGAAGATGAGGATCAGGGCTGAAGGGTTATTATATATATAATATCCAGAACACCGTGATTTGTTTAAATCCAACATGCCAGCAGACACGAGTCACACCACCACCACCACCACCTCAGAACACCACCACCACCTCCTCAGAACACCACCACCACCACCTCAGAACACCACCACCACTTCCTCAGAACACCACCAACACCTCAGAACACCACTACCACTTCCTCAGAACACCACCACCACCTCAGAACACCCACCACCACCTCAGAACACCACCACCCCTGAGCTGCGGAGGCTGGATGTGCAGTGAGAAGGAAGGCACATGGGGAGCGGCTGTTTGCTGTTGACAGGTGGTGTTGTGGAACAGCCGCCTCCACCTCCACCTCCTCCACTCCGCCTCCACCTCCACCTCCACCTTCCTGACACGTGTCTAGGTGGAGGTGTGGTTTCAAGAGAGGTAAACTCATGATTCATATTGTATTAATAGTTAATAGTTCTACATCAGAAGAGCAGCTAAATGACCAGGAGACGCCAAGGACAGCTGGCGGTGTGTGCGTGTGTGCGTGTGCGTGTGCGCGTGTTTGTGTGTGTGCGTGTGCGTGTGCGCGTGTGCGTGTGTTGGTGATCAGCAGACTCATACAAGCAGATAAACCGGAATTCAGTTCAACGGTTAATCATTGATTACAGAGAGCAAGTGGGGCGCATAGAACAGCTCTCAGACACATCCCACCAACACCACCCTCACCACCTCCACCACCACTACCACCACCACCACACCCACAACCACCACCACCACCTCCACCCTCACTACCACCACCACCACCACACCCACAACCACCACCACCTCCACCACCTCCTCCACCACCACCATCTCCTCCTCCTCCTCCTCCACCAACACCTCTACAACCACCTCCACCACCACCACCCTCACCACCACCACCTCTACCACCTCCTCCTCCACCATATCCTCCACCTCCACCCTCACAACCACCTCCTCCACCACCACGTCCTCCACCAGCTCCTCCACCTCCACCACCACACCACCACCTCCACCACCATCTCCTCCTCCTCCACCTCCACCACCACCACCATCTCCTCCTCCTCCACCACCTCCTCCAGGGGTAGGGCTGGGGGGGAGACCATCTGACCAGGAGGGCTGCCCTGTGTGCTCGTGGTGGTGGTGGCGGCGGCGGCGGTGAGTTTAATGTGTTTAATGTTTTTGTGTTTTTGTGTCTGCTGCTAAAAATACACCCGACATGAAGTGTGTGAGGGGGCGGGGCCATGAGTCAGCTCCACGTGGTCGGGCTGGGGGCGGGACAAGAGATGGAAAGTTGTGATGTCAGGGTGGGAATGAATGTGACTTTGAACTGGGAACAAAGCACGCCCATTGGCTGCTCGGAACAAGCAATAAAGTTGGTTCCCCACCAAACCAGTTTGACAAGGTCCAGCTGTGTGTGTGTGTGTTTGTATGTGTGTGTGTGTATGTGTGTTCGTGCGTGTGTGTTTGTGCGTGTGTGTGTGTGTGTGTGTGTATAGGGAGGGGTGTGGCCTGTGGAGGTTTCGGTGAGCCACCTGTATTCCTGCTGAGGGCCGGAAGGGGACACTATATGTACATATAACTTTGGTTAAGCGCTTAAACACACAAACCGAATCATAAAGACTCAAGAGAACGTGTGTAAAATAACAAATTAACGATTAAAAGTATCACAGGTGAGGTAGGAACTCACCTGTGTGACGTCACTACTTGGCTCCTCCTCCTCCTCCCCTGCCAGGCTCCGCCCACACACACACACACACACACTCACTCACTCACTCACACTCCTGAAGCCTCCCGGAGAGAATAGCCCGGCTCTCCGTGAGAAGGTAAGTCTGGTCTCTTCAATATAAAGGTACTATATGTTAAAGGTACTATATGTTAAAGGTACTATAAGTAAGAATCAGCGCATTCTGAGCTCCGTGGCTTGAGACAATAATAACCAGAAACTAATATTAGTTCTAATCATAATTAAACCTTGTACACATTTAGAAAAGCTATGAAATATATCTATATATATATATATATTGATTATCCACGCTTACATGTCACTTTGTTCCTTTTTCCCACGAAATCCGACCAGACTCAAATCTAAGAGAAATCACCCAGAATCTGTTCTACAACAGAGAGAGTCTGGAAGCTCTCATGTTTTAACTTCAACCACAACCTGCTCACAAACTGGTGATTTGAAGAGATTTGTGCTGTAAAATCCTCCATGTAGTCCCTGAACGGATTCATTATTCTTACATACAGCACCTTTAATAGAACGAGTTTCTTAATTGCTAGGTTGTCTGCATAATAGCTGGGATAAGAGCAGACGTGCCATTCTGAGCACGTTACCAACATCTAAGAACATACAATATGTTAAACAATGCTCAGTACTGTTAATAATGCCAAGACGTACAAACACAGGGTTATGCAGAGTCCAGGTGAACTCAGAACAGGTGGGTCTTGAGTCTCTTGTGGTGAGCAACTCGGCCGTCCTGATGTCAGCCGGGAGCTCATCCCACCACTGTGGTGCCAGAACAGAGAAGAGTTGGGACTTGGAAGTGTGATGTTTGACTGTTCTTAGTGAAGGTGGTACCAGTCTCTTAGTGATGGTGGTACCAGTCTCTTTGTGATGGTGGTACCAGCCTCTTAGTGAAGGTGGTACCAGTCTCTTAGTGATGGTGGTACCAGTCTCTTAGTGATGGTGGTACCAGCCTATTAGTGATGGTGGTACCAGCCTCTTAGTGTAGGTGGTACCAGTCTCTTAGTGATGGTGGTACCAGTCTCTTCGTGATGGTGGTACCAGCCTATTAGTGATGGTGGTACCAGCCTCTTAGTGTAGGTGGTACCAGTCTCTTAGTGATGGTGGTACCAGTCTCTTAGTGATGGTGGTACCAGCCTATTAGTGAAGGTGGTACCAGCCTCTTAGTGAAGGTGGTACCAGTCTCTTAGTGATGGTGGTACCAGTCTCTTCGTGATGGTGGTACCAGCCTATTAGTGAAGGTGGTACCAGCCTCTTAGTGAAGGTGGTACCAGTCTCTTAGTGATGGTGGTACCAGCCTCTTAGTGATGGTGGTACCAGTCTCTTAGTGATGGTGGTACCAGCCTCTTAGTGAAGGTGGTACCAGTCTCTTAGTGATGGTGGTACCAGTCTCTTGGTGAAGGTGGTACCAGTCTCGATAGATAGATAGATAGATAGAACTTTATTAATCCCGAAGAAAATTCTTGTGCCAGGTTGCATAGCAATACAGTACAATAAAACAACATGGAAATCAACAGAATAATAAAAATAAACTAACAGATTTACAAATAAGTGGTACCAGTCGTCTAGCCCAAGTTGTTGAGCGGAGCACTCAAGCGCACTTGATGTGTTTTACATTTCAACACAATGTGGACGATTTGACAAAGTCTGTTATTATCCAAAACCAACAGTCGGAGCTGCTGTCTGCTCTCTGTCTCCATCGGCCTCCTTGCTCTGATGCTATTTTTACTCTGGAGATCTGCTTGTTAGTTATTGATCTGCGGGAGTGTGTTGAGCGTTGGTGTCACTGACTGGACGAGAGATGAACCTTCACAGCATCAGGCCCTGCGGCTGAAGCGTGTTCAAAACAACGCGGTCTGGTTGTGTTGTGTTGCACTGGAGGCTCCTGGTTTGTCTGTCAGGGCTCCCGCCTGCTGTGTGTGCTGCCGAGGGTGCGTTCGTTTGCTTTGTACATTAAGTACTTAGTGGAGACATCTGCACACACACACACACACACACACACACACACACACACACACACACACACACACACACATGAACACACACACACTGCGTCTCACAGCATCCAGCTCTCAGGTTGTGAGGAGCTGTAGAAGATTGAACGTGACGCAGCGAATGCGAACCAGCCCAATGGGGTGATTGGGGGGGGTCCAGCACCATGGGGGGGTGAGGGGGGGGGGGACACTCAGTAGCTTGGCTTGGCTGGCAATCTGCAGAGCTCTGTGGAAGTTGTTCAGACAACCCTAACCCCACCCTAACCTCCATCCTAACCTTGAACAAGTAACTCTAGCTGTGTGTGTGTCTCTCTCTATCCCTCCCATCCCTCTCTCTCTCTACTCTCTCCCACCCTCTCTCTCTCTCCTCTCTCCCACCTCTCTCTCTCCCACCCCCCTCTCTCTCCCTGTCTCTCCCATCTCTCTCTCTCTCTCTGATTGAACACCATTTTGTGATGATGTCATCGTTCTCCAGGAGTACATCATGAGTATAGAGATGATGTCATCTTTCTCCACATCACTATCATTTCAGATGAGGCTCACCTGGAGCCTCATCTTCTAATGATGTGTTATTGTCATTCAGTCAACACTCTTCATTTAGATGTGAAACTGCTTCGTATCGTGGAGGCTGGTTTGACCGGTGTGACCTCCCTCAAACCGGTTTGATAACACACACACACCGAGGCTTCGCTGGTGTCCTTTCCTCACTCCTTTTCCTTAACCCTGTTGTGATGTCAAGGAAAGATGAGAAGGAGACTTCATGAGGACTGAGGAAAGGACAACTGTGCTGTACAGAGAACCCGGCTGCTCTTACACTGAGATGCGTCATCGTTATGGACGAGGGTCTGCTGTGGTGGGACTAGAATCATCTGAAGATGGACGACAAAAAGCACATCTTAGATTAGAAATATATTATATTAATTCCAGCGTTGTAATAAAAGGCGACATAGGCGACCAGTATAACAGTCACAGAAGTTAACCGAAATGCTCGTCACGTTGAGAACTTGTGCTGTGTTGTTGTTTACATGATGATTGGCTGTGTTGTTGCAAGGAATTGTGGGATGCCACTATCTCCTTTCCTTTCGTAAAAGGAAGTGTATCCTATGCTAAAGGAGTAATAAAGGAAGCATTGAAGCATTGAAGGGCCACGCAGCCACACACACACACGCACGCACGCACACACGCACACACACACACACACACACACACACACACGCATCCACACACACACACACGCATCCACACACACAAACGCATCCACACGCATCCACACACACTGCCACACACACACACACACCGCCACACACACGCAGCCACACACACACACACACCTGCCTATTATCTTGTGAAGGGAGGTACCTGCTCAGCTCTATCATTATTATCATTATTATTATTGTTGTTATATTTGGCCTGCTAGTCACCGTTCTGTGTGTTTGTGTGCGTCACTGTTATGCACGTTTAGATCTGTCATTTGTCTTTAGCATTCTTTTGCACATTCCGCTGGACAAATACAATTCTAGAATCTTGAATCTGATTGCTATGAATGCTATTCCTGTCGGCTGGTGAGTTTACTATCCGCACATTTATATCACATGCATCAAGTATTACAGTGGAGGATTCAGAGAGGCGTGTTTGTGTGATCAGACATTCGTTGATCTCATCAGAATCAGAATCTGAATTATTGCCGTATTTTTTGCAAACAAGGAATGTGCTTTTGTGCAATTGGTGCCTAACATTGAACATTAAACATTCAATAGAAATGCTAACTAAATGCAAAAAATTCCCCCCCAGAAAAATGCAAAAATTAAATATCATGGGAGCACCTTCAGGTTGTTAGCATGACCAGTCAACAATGTTTTCTATAACCGCTAAAAGGCAGTAGACATTAGAGTGACTGTGCGTGTGTGTAGCGTGTAGTGCAGCCCTGACGGTAGCGTGTGCGGGTAGCGTGTGATCTGCTTGGCGTGCCGGGCTGCATGCCAGCCACGCCAGCGTTCCGATATCCCCGCGTCACGTCTGTCTGTCTCTTCATCGCTCTCCGGAACGTCTGCAGGATGTCATTCCAAGCTGGGAGCGTCATGATGATGCTGCTGATGAGGGGGATTATACGGTGTCTGTAACTTCCTTTAATTACGCCATATTCTGAACCATCGTTATAAATAAATGAATACAGGAGATGCGATAATATAGTCTCACTAGACCCCGTCCTAAAAACATTAATTTGTCTTATCCGTTGTTTCTCAAAGGGTTCAGAGGTCAAATGGAGCTACATTTAGTTGTTATTAAAAGCACAAACAATAGTCCCCCGACGGTCACCCTACAGTCACCCTACAGTCAACCTACGGTCACCCTGTGGTTTCCTATCTGATGGAACTGGTTGAGTATTTGGCACCTGGTGTCTGGTTTCCACCGAGCAGCTGGTTCCCATCACAGCCTGATATTCCGGTTTCTGAATGGATGTGTAGGTAGATGGAGAGATAGATCTATAGATCGGTAGAAGTCTATAGATGGATGGATCTATAGATAGATGGACAGATCTATAGATCTATAGATAGATAGATAGATCTGTAGACAGATAGATAGATGGACAGATAGATCTGTAGACAGATAGATGGACAGATAGATATATATCTATAGATAGATGGATGTCTAAGGTCGAGTGTGCACGGTGCTGATGTGATTAATAATGCCATCCTATTGTCTGTGTGTCATAATACCGTTGCTTCTGTTCTACACAATCCAACATGTCAGCTACTTTCTATTATTAAGTAGCTTGTTCCTTTTTCTCTTCATACTTCCTACATTTAGTCTCCAGGCTCATGAGTGCACCTGCAGATCGTCCTGTGTTTCTATTCTCTAGCACAACACTGTTAAGCTGTCAGTGTGTCTCTGATGACGGCGTAGCATGGAGGGACAGCTAGAAGGCTGTTCTATCAAACACACAACATGGCTGCTCAGGGCTCAGTCCTGCTGGCTGCATGTTTGCTGAACACAGAGAAACATGCATACAGATATAGTTCTATAGATGTATAGATCTGTAGGTAGGTGTATACTGTAGATGATGACACACACACACACACACACACACACACACACACACACACACACACACACACACACACACACACACACTCTTTATGGGGCTGACTTGTAAGACTTGACCCCCCGTGATTGGCTAATTGATAATCATTTATTGAAATATGCATTACATTTATATCTACATTTACAGTTACATTTAGAGCATTTGGCAGACTTACAAAGAGTACGTTTGTTGAAGGAGACATCTTTATGTGGTACATAAAGATAAGAATAGAGCAGGTTTCAAGCATTCATAATTGCGAGGTTAATAGAACGAGTTTCATAATTGCTAGGTTGCCTGCATAATTGCTGGGATAAGAGCAGACCTGACATTCTGAGTGCATTACCAACATCTAAGAACATACAATATGCTAAACAATGCCAAGTACTATGAATAGCATTCGCAGGTTAACATTACTTAGCTCAAGTTTTTCCCTGTAATTCTGTTCTCTGTATTCTGATGACTGGTTGTGATTCTCAGAAGGAACGATAGTTTCTCGGCCGTCAGCAGCCGTGATCCCATCATGCCTCTGTTGACGGCTGGAATGCAGTTCACCTGGTGACTGGTATGTGACCATACCAGTCACCACGCAGATAGGCAGGCAGACAGACAGACAGGCAGACAGACAGACAGACAGACACGCAGGCAGGCAGACAGGCAGACAGGCAGGCAGGCAGACAGGCAGACAGACACACAGACACACAGGAAGGCAGGCAGGCAGGTAGGCAGGTGAACAGACAGACAGGCAGGCAGGCAGGCAGGTGAACAGACAGACATGCAGGCAGGTGGACAGACAGACAGACAGACAGGTGGGACACTAAATGTGTCTATGGAGACGGTGACGCCGCCTCGCTGCGGGTTGAGGATCACATGATGAAAATGATGATGGTGTATGGTGTTCTTCCTCTCTCTCTCTCTCGCTGCAGCCCCACCATGGCTCCGTTCCTGCGTATCGCCGTCAACACGTACGACCCCGGAGAGCTGCTGCCCCCGCTGGTCGGCGAGCCCACCTGCGCCATCAAGATGAAAGAGTCCATCAACACAGGTGGGACACACAGACACAGACACAGACACGGACACACACACACGCACGCGCGCACGCGCGCACACACACACACACACACACACACACACACACACACACACACACACACAGACACACGTGCGCACACACACACACGCACAGCCACACATGCATACACCGTACAGTACTGCTCGCCAATAATGAACATTATACATAATATTATTTACCATTAATAAATCCTCTGTATTATAGTGTAATTATCTCCAGTTTTCCCAGTTGTTGGCTGTCACTACTGTGACCTTTAACCTTGCCCCCCCCCTGCAGAGCGGGGGAAGACCCTGGTGCAGAGGAAGCCCACCATGTACCCGGCCTGGAGGTCTCCGTTCGACGCCCACCTGCACGAGGGGCGTGTCCTGCAGGTTGTGCTGCTGCGCTCGCCGGGGGGGGAGGAGGAGCCGCTGGCCGAGGCCACGGTGGGCCTGGCCGTGCTCGCCGACCGCTGCAAGAAGAACAAGAGCAGCAGCTGCAGCGCGTTCTGGATGGACCTGCAGCCCTCCGGCAAGGTGCAGATGGAGGTGCAGTACTTCGTGGAGGACAGCGACATGGGTGAGAGGCCGTCAACATAAAACTCTTTGGTCTAACCCTAACCCATAAAACACAAGTTCCCTGACCGGGAATCGAACCCGGGCCGCGGCGGTGAGAGCGCCGAATCCTAACCACTAGACCACCAGGGAGCTGTGTTGAGTAGCTGGTGGACCCTCCCTTAACCCCCCCAACACTACTACAGGACAGAACCTCTCACTGTAGCAACAGTCCTGCAGGACAGAACCTCTCACTGTAGCAACAACAGTCCTACAGGACAGAATCTCTCACTGTAGCAACAGTCCTGCAGGACAGAACCTCTCACTGTAGCAACAACAGTCCTACAGGACAGAACCTCTCACTGTAGCAACAATAGTCCTACAGGGCAGAACCTCTCACTGCTGGTGACCAGACTGTCGCTCCGCACGCAGGGAACACTTCTACAAACTAATCAGTTTGTTATCAAACTGCTAAAGCCAGATTAGTTTTAATGAATCATTTATTTTAATAAGCACCACCCTATTCTGCTGCCTCTTCTCACCTCATCCCTCAAAATGTATAGATATATCAGTACTATCTAAAGGATGTATAGATATATCAGTACTATCTGTTCATACTGTTCCTGCAGTGGCGAGCAAGCCCTCGGTGCGGGTTATTTTGGAGGACGGCGTGACTACGCTAACACGCCGCCGCGGAGCCGTCAAGCAGCCCAAGGTCCACGTCGTCAAGAACCACGAGTTCGGGGCGATCTTCTTCAGCCAGCCCACCTTCTGCTCTGTGTGCAGGGAGTTCCTCTGGTGAGCCGAGACCCACACACACCTCTACATATGTATCTACATACAGTATATACATGTTCAATATATGTTCAATTCTTCCTTTATTTCCTTCCAGGGGTCTGAATAAGCAGGGCTACAAGTGTCGACGTGAGTCTTTTTAATTTGTTACTACGTCATACTACTGTTACTAAGTTACTACATACTGTTACTATGTCACTACGTCATAGTACTGCTACTATGTCACTACGTCATACTACTGTTACTATGTCACTATGTCACACTACTGTTACTAAGTTACTACGTACTGTTACTATGTCACTACGTCATAGTACTGCTACTATGTCACTACGTCATACTACTGTTACTATGTTACTACGGTGACTGTTACTCTGGTAATGCGTGTGTCCTCAGAGTGCAACGCAGCGATCCACAAGAGGTGTATTGAGAAGATCATGGGCAGGTGCACGGGAACAGCAGCCAACAGCAGACACACCATGGTAGGACCGTAACCTCCCAGTAACTGTACTTACCTGATCCATCAAACTGTGACTCTGGTGGCCGTGGGTGTGTGTGTCTGTCTGTCTGTCTGTCTGTCTGTCTGTCTGTCTGTCATAGAACAATAACTGTTACCACACATGCCCACAGTGCAGGCTGAACCTCCTGACTTCGTGTTGATGTTGTGATGATCTGGTGTTCAGTTCCAGAAGGAGCGATTCAACATCGACATGCCCCACCGGCTGAAGGTCCACACCTACAGGGGCCCCACGTTCTGCGACCACTGTGGCAGCCTGCTGTGGGGTCTCTACAAGCAGGGCCTCAAGTGTGAAGGTCAGTCTGTCTGGCCTTCTGTTCGTCCGTCCTTCTGTCCGTCTGTCTCCCTCTGTCTGTCTCCCTCTGTCTGTCTCCTTCTGTCCGTCTGTCTCCCTCTGTCTGTCTGTCTCCTTCTGTCTGTCTCCTTCTGTCCGTCTGTCTCCCTCTGTCTGTCTGTCCTTCTGTCTGTTCGTCTATCTATCCCTCTGTCTGTCCCTCTGTCAGTCCCTCTGTCTGTCCTTCCGTCTATCTGTCCCTCTGTCTGTCCTTGACTCTACTTTCACTAGACCTCTCAGTATGTCATGCCCTTATAAACCGTCCGAGTGGTTCAATGCTAATCTCAATATGGGTTCAGATCACTCCACTGAGATCGACAAATCCATCCTGAAATGGAAGTGTTGCAACTCATCTCCGATCTGTTTAGAGCTTGGATTGGCCAAACTCTCACAATCTCTAGTGCGTCCTCTCAGGGTGGACGGCAGGACGATGTTGTCCTTGTATTCCATAGACATGTAGAATAGACCATGTGTCATGTAGCGGTGACCTCTGACCTCTAACCTCTCCCCGGTGCAGACTGCTCCATGAATGTGCACAGCTACTGTCAGGGCAAGGTGGCCAACCTGTGTGGCATCAACCAGAAGCTGCTGGCAGAGGCTCTGTCCTTCATCAGCCAGGTGGGTCTGCTGTTGCCAGGTGAGGATGAGGAGGATGATGTAAGGGGAGGTGTTCACCTGTCCTCTGGCTCCTCCTCCTCCTCAGAAACCCTCCAAGAAGGAGGACGGCGGGTCGGAGGTCGCGATCTACCAGGACTTCAAGAGCGCAGGAGTTGCCGCTGACGGTAAGAGGCTGCTACCGTGACCTTTGGCCTGGCGGTCAGAGTAATATATGAACAATGATAATGTTATGCACACGTTTACTTTGACGTTTATGTTTTTCAAAGCGGATGACAACGGAAATGTATCAGAGGGTTCTTTCCCGGCGGTGCCCCAACCCGGGGCCACGCCCGGCCGCATGCGCCTCAACTTCGACCAGCTGGTGT
This sequence comes from Coryphaenoides rupestris, assembly GCA_002895965.2. NCBI lineage: Eukaryota > Metazoa > Chordata > Actinopteri > Gadiformes > Macrouridae > Coryphaenoides > Coryphaenoides rupestris. Next base: position 247,971 of record PIJE02000494.1, read on the forward strand.
TCCACAAGGTGCTGGGCAAAGGCAGCTTCGGAAAGGTAGGCCGCTCATGTCCCCTGGTGGTGTCTCATGTCCCTGGTGGTGTCTCATGACCCCTGGTGGTGTCTCATGTCCCTGTCAGGTGCTGCTGGCTGAGCTGAAGGGACGGGGAGAGTACTTTGCAGTGAAGGCCCTGAAGAAGGACGTGGTTCTGATGGACGATGACGTGGAGTGCACCATGGTGGAGAAGAGGGTCCTGTCCCTGGCCTGGGACAACCCCTTCCTCACACACCTGTACTCCACCTTCCAGACCAAAGTAAGCCATCCACAAGATCACGCACACTCAACCCTCAAAATGTCTGTTCCCTGACCGGGAATCGAACCCGGGCCGCGGCGGTGAGAGCGCCGAATCCTAACCACTAGACCACCAGGGAAGTGCTCAATGTACAATAGGCTGGGCATAGGACACAGTCTTTACAAGGTCACAGTACATGACAGCTAGTGAGTCAGCGATAACAGAGTCAACCTCCTTTATAAAGAGAACAGAAGGGGACCCAGTACTGAGCCTTGGACGACTCCGGTGTCAAGGGTGCAGGGTCTGGACAGGGAGCCATTAACCATGTGACCTGATAGGTGCGATCTGTCACGTAGGAAGTGAACCAGGATAACGCAGTTCACTTCCACAGTGGTTCACTGTGTCGAACGCGGCAGACAAGTCAATTGAATCTCATATGTATATGATACTTTTTCTATTAACTATTGATAAATGAGGCCCCGGGAATCTGGTTAGTTACAGAATCATGTTTGAAAACATGGCAGTTATTTAGGAGAAGGAGACATAAATGTCTGTTCCCTGACCGGGAATCGAACCCGGGCCGCGGCGGTGAGAGCGCCGAATCCTAACCACTAGACCACCAGGGAGCTGAGAGAAGACTCTCCTGGAATGTCTGACGTGCCGGACAGCTGGCCAAACTGGAACGTTCCGGTTCCCAAATCAATGAAACATCAACACATTTTTTAATTGGTTTAAATCGCCTTGAGACTGTAATTGTGATTAAGGGCCATACAAATAACATTTACTTGACGAAAAACTTGGAATCTGCGGACATTTTGTTTGATTTAGAGAAACACAACTGAACTGACATTTTCTTCTTCATTTTGTAATTCTTGGGTTTTATTTTACACAAGTTAGTTTGGAGATAAAACTCTGTGTTCCCTGACCGGGAATCGAACCCGGGCCGCGGCGGTGAGAGCGCCGAATCCTAACCACTAGACCACCAGGGAGCTGTATGCCTACAGAACCATGTGACCTGGGATAGGCAGGGTGTAGAACAGTGGTGAGGTCCTGATTGGTCAGCGTAACACCAGCTGCAGTGTGTATGTAGCAGACAGAAGTTCTGACAGAACTTTGGTGGAACATCAGCAGATTTTTAAACTGGTTTCAGCCTAAACCAAGTGCATTTTAGATTTAAAGCAAATGTATTTTGATTTAGAGAAACACAACTGAATACATCATCATTCTTGGGTCATCAGATGGCTTCCTAGAGAGGCCAAGACGTCTAAATATTGTGTTGCAGAGATATCTACTGAAGTTAGCAGCTAGCGCCGTATTGCACCTTTTTTAAGATTAATTTCTATTTTGTGTTTTTTGTTTTCACATAGCAAGAAAGAATTATAAATGAAGCTCAATATATGTTAACCTTTTCTAAACAAAGTGTGAATACACCATGGCTTGAAGTTTCTAAAGGAAACAATTATCATTATCTTTCCTTTAACAAAGTGACTCTTATAAATATTAAATAGAAAACTAGAAATGTGTAAAGTGATTTCAGCAGTTTATTTGTGTTTCTGTCTTCCAGGAACATTTGTTCTTCGTGATGGAGTACCTGAACGGAGGAGACTTGATGTTCCACATCCAAGACAAGGGCCGCTTCGACGTCAACAGATCCACGTAAGTAGAGTCCGTCTCCCTGACCAAGACATCACCCATCCATCATCCATCATCCATCATCAACCACCAATCATGTTCCTGTGTCATCTTCTCCTTCTCTCTCTCTCTCTCTCTCTCTCTCTCTCTCTCTCTCAGGTTCTATGGTGCTGAGATCATAGTCGGACTGCAATTCCTCCACTCTAAAGGCATAATCTACAGGTGAGGCTACCTCCACCTCCACCACCACTAGAATCTGCATCACCACTCGCCACTCAATGATATTCTTAACCCGCCCCCCCCTCCAGGGACCTCAAACTGGACAATGTGATGCTGGACAAGGACGGACACATCAAGATCGCAGACTTCGGCATGTGCAAGGAGAACGTGTGTGCGGAGAACAAAGCCTCCACCTTCTGTGGGACTCCAGACTACATCGCACCAGAGGTCAGCTCACCTACAGACTGCTCCCTCCCCCCCCAACCCCAGACCTGCGTGTTTGATGTCCACATAGGAGGAGAGGATGATGCTGGTTTGACTAGTGACCCTCGTGTGTTTAATAATCCATGTTGTCCCCCTCCCCTCCTCCCAGATCCTGCTGGGGCAGAAGTACACCTTCTCGGTGGACTGGTGGTCCTTCAAAATGTCTGTTCGCCGAATCCTAACCACTAGACCACCAGGGAAGTGCTCAATGTACAATAGGCTGGGCATAGGACACAGTCTTTACAAGGTCACAGTACATGACAGCTAGTGAGTCAGCGATAACAGAGTCAACCTCCTTTATAAAGAGAACAGAAGGGGACCCAGTACTGAGCCTTGGACGACTCCGGTGTCAAGGGTGCAGGGTCTGGACAGGGAGCCATTAACCATGTGACCTGATAGGTGCGATCTGTCACGTAGGAAGTGAACCAGGATAACGCAGTTCCGGAGTGGAGAGGAGGATGTGGTGGTTCACTGTGTCGAACGCGGCAGACAAGTCAATTGAATCTCATATGTATATGATACTTTTTCTATTAACTATTGATAAATGAGGCCCCGGGAATCTGGTTAGTTACAGAATCATGTTTGAAAACATGGCAGTTATTTAGGAGAAGGAGACATAAATGTCTGTTCCCTGACCGGGAATCGAACCCGGGCCGCGGCGGTGAGAGCGCCGAATCCTAACCACTAGACCACCAGGGAGCTGAGAGAAGGCTCTCCTGGAATGTCTGACGTGCCGGACAGCTGGCCAAACTGGAACGTTCCGGTTCCCAAATCAATGAAACATCAACACATTTTTTAATTGGTTTAAATCGCCTTGAGACTGTAATTGTGATTAAGGGCCATACAAATAACATTTACTTGACGAAAAACTTGGAATCTGCGGACATTTTGTTTGATTTAGAGAAACACAACTGAACTGACATTTTCTTGTAATTCTTGGGTTTTATTTTACACAAGTTAGTTGGAGAATAATAAACTCGTGTTTACCCTGACCGCAGAGAATCGAACCCGTGGCCGCGGCAGGTGAGAGCGCCGAATCCAATAACCACTAGACCACCAGGAGCTGTATCCTACACGAACCATGTGACCTGGATAGGCAGGGTGTAGAACAGAGTGAGGTCTGAGTGGTCAGCGTAACACCCAGCTGAGTGGTTGAGTAGCAGACCAGAAGTTCTGACAGAACTGGTGGAACATCACAGATTTTAACCGGTTCAGCCTAAACGCAAGTGCATTTAGATTTAAAGCAAATGTATTTGATTTAGAGAAACACATACTTGAATACATCATCTATTCTTGGTCTCAGAATGCTTCCTAGACGAGGCCAAGACGTCTGAAATATTGTGTGTGCAGAGATATCTACTGAAGGTTAGCAGCTAGCGCCGTATTGCACCTTTTTTAAGAATTAATTCTATTTTGTGTTTTTTGTTTTCACATAGCAAGTAAAGAATATAAATGAAGCTCAATATATGTTAACCTTTTCTAAACAAAGTGTGAATACACCATGGCTTGAAGGTTTCTAAGGAAACATTATCATTATCTTCCTTTAACAAAGTGACTCTTATAAATATTAAATAGAAAACTAGAAATGTGTAAAGTGATTTCAGCAGTTATTGTGTTTCTGTCTTCCAGAACATTTGTTCTTCGGATGGGAGTACCTGAACGGAGGAGACTTGATGTCCACATCCCAAGACAAGGCCGCTTCGACGTCAACAGATCCACGTAAGTAGAGTCCGTCTCCCTGACCAAGACATCACCCATCCATCATCCATCATCCATCATCAACCACCAATCATTTCCTGTGTCATCTTCCTCTCTGCTCTCTCTCTCTCTCTCTCTTCTCTCTCTCTCTCTCTGTCTCTGCTCTCTCACGGTTCTATGGTGCTTGAGACTCAATCAGTCGGACTGCAATTCCTCCACTCTAAAGCATAATCACAGGTGAGGCTACCTCCACCTCCACCACCACTAGAATCTGCATCACCACTCGCCACTCAATGATATTCTAACCCGCCCCCCCCTCCAGGGACCTCAAACTGGACAATGTGATGCTGGACAAGGACGGACACATCAAGATCGCAGACTTCGGCATGTGCAAGGAGAACGTGTGTGCGGAGAACAAAGCCTCCACCTTCTGTGGGACTCCAGACTACATCGCACCAGAGGTCAGCTCACCTACAGACTGCTCCCTCCCCCCCCAACCCCAGACCTGCGTGTTTGATGTCCACATAGGAGGAGAGGATGATGCTGGTTTGACTAGTGACCCTCGTGTGTTTAATAATCCATGTTGTCCCCCTCCCCTCCTCCCAGATCCTGCTGGGGCAGAAGTACACCTTCTCGGTGGACTGGTGGTCCTTCGGGGTGCTGGTGTACGAGATGCTGCTCGGACAGTCGCCGTTCCAGGGTGACGACGAGGACCAGCTGTTTGAGTCCATCCGGACGGACTCCCCCCACTACCCACGCTGGATCACCAAGGACTCCAAGGACCTGCTGGAGAAGGTCCCTCTCTCTCTAACCTGAAGCATGCGTGTTGTCTGTCATAATGCTGCTTCTCTGCTTTCACTTTACGGTTCAGCTCAACACGCTTTGGTCACAGAACCCTGCTGTTATAACTCAGTGTTGTTTTATTGACCTATTGTTGCGCGTGTTCCTCTCTAGTTGTTTGAGCGGGAGCCCAGTCAGCGGTTGGGTGTGGTGGGGAACATCCGTTGCCATAACTTCTTCAAATCCATCAACTGGTCCGTTCTGGAGAAGAGGGGGGTGGAGCCCCCCTTCAAGCCCAAAGTGGTACGTTCCTGGGTCCTTGTTCCCTATGCATGATATTACTAATGATGAATTCATATGTTCACACTGGTTTATGTAATATCATGTTGATGCTTATGTATAGCTTTTATATTTAGATAGCATATCAAATAATGCTGCATACGTAATGTTACGTCATTAACATCAATAACAACACAGCTACACTAGCACCACGGTTACACTAGCACCATGGTTACACTAGCACCATGGTTACACTAGCATCATGGTTACACTAGCATCATGGTTACACTAGCATCATGGTTACACTAGCACCATGGTTACACTAGCACCATGGTTACACTAGCATCATGATTACACTAGCACCATGGCTACACTAGCATCATGGTTACACTAGCACCATGGTTACACTAGCACCATGGTTACACTAGCATCATGATTACACTAGCACCATGGCTACACTAGCACCATGGCTACACTAACACCATGGTTATACTAGCACCATGGCTACACTAGCACCATGGCTACACTAGCACCATGGTTACACTAGCATCATGGTTACACTAGCATCATGGTTACACTAGCACCATGGCAAACAGTAGCGTGCTAACAGACCAACCCCTTCTACCCCTGGCAGAAGTCCGCCGGCGACTGCAGCAACTTTGACCGGGAGTTCCTGAACGAGAAACCCCGGTTTCTCCCACGCCGACAAGAACCTCATCGACTCCATGGACCAGTCGGCCTTCGCTGGCTCTCCTTCATCAACCCCAGGACTGGAGCGCATTGATGGGGAAGTGAAGAGTCACAAGGCTCCCCATGCCTGGGTCCCCTTTAACCACCGGACCACCAGGGGGCCTCTCTGGGCCTCCCGGAGGGTCGAGCGGCAGATGAGGAGGCTGCTGAGGCAGTGGGTCCGAGACCCTAACCTGCTGCAGGACCCCTGCTGCTCCTCAGGGCTGTCTCTGTATCACGTGTAGATTATGTCTCGACGATATCGTATATAACCATTACTCTACCTTCAGGCGAAAGGATTGTGACTTTATCCTGATATTGTATTTGACCGATATAAGGTCTCCACACTCCCCCTGCTGGGGAGTCTGAACACACCCAGGGATAACTTGGTAATGTGATGTATTCTAAAGGGAGTATTGTGTGTGATTAGTATTGTGTGTGATGTTAGTCTTCCAGTCGTGTATCAAACGGTGTGTTTCTCTGTCGGTGCAGGTGTTGTTGCTACGCTGTCTATGGGCTGAAGGATTATTGGTGTGTGGGAGCGAGGATCGCTTACTCATGTTTTTAAAATGTGATGTGACTTCAATTGACATGTTTGAACACAACAATAATAATACTGTATATTGACATTTTAATATGTATTATCTTGCACTGGTGGGTGAATTTTGGATGTTGGCCTACCTTTTTTTTTTACTAAATCTTTTATGTCAACACGACTATAAATAAATGCATCTCAACTACACGTGGACTCTCGTCCCCATGTTATATATTTGTATTGTAAATAATATATATATGTAATGTACATTCATCTTTTCAATTGTTTCACACCGCATGTTTTGGGTGGAAGTGCAACGGCGCTTTACCGCCACCTAGCGGCCACATGGCGCCACTACCGCTCCTCCCTCGTCATTGTGTGAGCAGAAAGACATTCCTGCAGTGCGCACTGGGCTGGATGCGGGTTCTGGTCCTGACCCTGGTCCTGGTCCTAGCCCTGGTTTAAGTTCCTACAGATCACAGATATTTCATGTTATTATCATAGGATATATATTTATATATATATTAGTTTATAGATATATATATATATATATATATATTAGTTTATAGATATATATATATTAATTTATAGATAGATATTTTATATATGTTTATACTATCCACTGGGAATTGGACAAAACTAAAACTAAACCATCACGAAGGTCAATATGCTGTCACGTTGTGTGACGTTGTAGGTTTGCATGATAATGGTTACACTAGCACCATGGTTACACTAGCATCATGGTTACACTAGCATCATGGTTACACTAGCACCATGGCTACACTAGCACCATGGTTACACTAGCACCATGGCTACACTAGCACCATGGTTACACTAGCACCATGGTTACACTAGCATCATGGTTACACTAGCATCATGGTTACACTAGCACCATGGTTACACTAGCATCATGGCTACACTAGCACCATGGCTACACTAGCACCATGGTTATACTAGCACCATGGCTACACTAGCACCATGGCTACACTAGCATCATGGTTACACTAGCATCATGGTTACACTAGCACCATGGCAACAGTAGCGTGCTAACAGACCAACCCCTTCTACCCCTGGCAGAAGTCCGCCGGCGACTGCAGCAACTTTGACCGGGAGTTCCTGAACGAGAAACCCCGGTTCTCCCACGCCGACAAGAACCTCATCGACTCCATGGACCAGTCGGCCTTCGCTGGCTTCTCCTTCATCAACCCCAGACTGGAGCGCATGATGGGGAAGTGAAGAGTCACAAGGCTCCCCATGCCTGGTCCCCTTTAACCACCGGACCACCAGGGGGCCTCTCTGGGCCTCCCGGAGGGTCGAGCGGCAGATGAGGAGGCTGCTGAGGCAGTGGTCCGAGACCCTAACCTGCTGCAGGACCCCTGCTGCTCCTCAGGGCTGTCTCTGTATCACGTGTAGATTATGTCTCGACGATATCGTATATAACCATTACTCTACCTTCAGGCGAAAGGATTGTGACTTTATCCTGATATTGTATTTGACCGATATAAGGTCTCCACACTCCCCCTGCTGGGGAGTCTGACACACACCAGGGATAACTTGTAATGTGATGTATTCTAAAGGGAGTATTGTGTGTGATGTTAGTCTTCCAGTCGTGTATCAACGGTGTGTTTCTCTGTCGGTGCAGGTGTTGTGCTACGCTGTCTATGGGCTGAAGGATGTATTGGTGTGTGGGAGCGAGGATCGCTTACTCATGTTTTTAAAATGTGATGTGACTTCAATTGACATGTTTGAACACAACAATAATAATACTGTATATTGACATTTTAATATGTATTATCTTGCACTGGCGGTGAATTTTGGATGTTGGCCTACCTTTTTTTTTTTACTAATCTTTTATGTCAACACGACTATAAATAAATGCATCTCAACTACACGTGATTCTCGTCCCCATGTTATATATTTGTATTGTAATAATATATATGTAATGTACATTCATCTTTCAATTGTTTCACACGCATGTCTGGGTGGAAGTGCAACGGCGCTTTACCGCCACCTAGCGGCCACATGGCGCCACTACCGCTCCTCCCTCGTCATTGTGTGAGCAGAAAGACATTCCTGCAGTGCGCACTGGGCTGGATGCGGTCTGGTCCTAGCCCTGGTTTAAAGTTCCTACAGATCACAGATATTTCATGTTATTATCATAGGATATATATTTATATATATATTAGTTTATAGATATATATATATATATATATTAGTTTATAGATATATATATATTAATTTATAGATAGATATTTATATATGTTTATACTATCCACTGGGAATTGGACAAACTAAACTAAACCATCACGAAGGTCAATATGCTGTCACGTTGTGTGACGTTGTAGGTTTGCATGATAATTGGTGTAATTATTACGTTATTATATTATTGATATTATGATATTATTATTATATTATTATTATTATATATTATTGTTATATTATTATTATATTATTATTATTATATTATTGTTATATTATTATTATATTATTATTTATATTATTTTATTATATTATTATTGTTATTATTATTTATTATTATTATTTATTATTGTTATATTTTATGTTTATAGTTATATTATTTATATTATTATTATTATTATATTATTGTTATTATTATTATTATATTATTATTATATTATTATTATTATATTATTATTATATTATTGTTATATTATTGTTATATTTGATGTTTTATAGTTATATTATTATATTATTATATTATTGTATTATTGTTATATTATTGTTATATTTGATGTTTTATAGTTATATTATTATATTATTATTATATTATTGTATTATTGTTATATTATTATTAATATTATAATATTATTATGATGATATTATTGATATATTATTATTATAATTATATTATTGTTATATTATTATATTATGATGATATTATTGATACATTATTATTATTATTATTATATTATTGTTATATTATTATTATTATGATGATATTATTGATATATTATTATTATTATTATTATTATTATATTATTGTTATTTTATTATTATATTATGATGATATTATTGATATATTATTATTGTTATATTATTGTTATATTATTATATTATGATGATATTATTGATATATTATTATTATTGGTATTGTTATTGTATTATTGTTATATTTGATGTTTTATTGTGAAGACGGAGTGCGCGTAAACCGGCTGCGCATGCGCATTGGCGCCCTGAGCCATATTGGAGCCGAGGTGGTGAAGAAGAGGACCGGAACCTGGACCTGCTGGACCCACTGGACCCACCGGGACCCGCTGGACCCACTGGACCCGCCGGGACCCGCAGGGACCCCGAGACCCGCTGCTGGGACCCGCTGGACCCGAGACCCGCTGCTGGGACCCCGAGACCCGCTGCTGGGACCCCGAGACCAGCTGCTGGGACCCGCTGCTGGGACCCGCTGCTGGGACCCGCAGGACCCGCTGCTGCTGACTGGTAAGATCCGTCCTGAGACGCGGGGCTCGGCTCCTCCCGTCCCGCTGTGGTCACCCGGCGTCTCAGGACCCTGACCTGGACCCTCCGGAGAGAAACCAGAACCCAGAAACCATCATCTGCATTATGCACCTCGAGCCTGCAGGTGCTGCTTCTGGTTCTGGTTCTGGTGCTGGTGCTGGTTCTTCTGCTTCTGCTTCTGCTTCTGCTTCTGCTTCTGGTTCTGTTAATTATTATTAATTATTATTATTATTGTAATTGTTATTATTGTTATTTTTATTGTAACTTTTATTGTTATTGTTATAATTCTGAGGGTAATGTGGATGGATGGATGGTTATGTGTGTGTAAGAGTTATAGTAGGTTATGTGTGTGTAATAGTTATAGTATTATGTGTGTAATAGTTATAGTAGGTTATGTGTGTAATAGTTATAGTAGGTTATGTGTGTGTAAGAGTTATAGTAGGTTATGTGTGTAAGAGTTATAGTATTATGTGTGTAAGAGTTATCGTAGGTTATGTGTGTGTAATAGTTATAGTAGGTTATGTGTGTGTAGTAGTTATAGTAGGTTATGCGTGTGTAATAGTTAGTAGAGGTCTGAGTTGGTCTGGTTGACCCAGGACCTGGTCTGGTCTGACCAGGTCCTCTACCATCCAGACCTCCTCTAGAAGGTCTTCTCTAGCGGTTAGCTCCAGTGAGTCTTGTGAAGAGCCACACGAATCATACTCATATATTATTATCAAACATAATAATTGTTATCCCGATCCACGGTGCAGCTGTGTGTTATTACAACAGTTACTACAAGAGTGTATTTCCTTCATTTTACTTCTCCTTATTTCTTTATTTACTTCATTTATTCTATTGTTCCACGTCTCCCCAACAACAGCGACCCAAAAAGGATTAGGCTAGTGCTCCTCCTAACTTCTGGGTCGTTTTAGTAAGAAGTCTCCCCTCTTCTCAGTGTGCTCCCCCCCCCCACCCCCCAGGGTTGTGTAGTCCAGGCAGGGAGCTGGGGTCTGGGGTGGACCAGCATTGATCCAAGCGGAGGCCAGGGGTCACCTCGGCTGGCAGGGGGGTGGGGGTGGAGGTGACCAACCAACTTTTAACAGAGACATCAGACCTGACAAAGGCGAGTCTGACAGCTGGCTGAATGGAGCCTAGTGACCGGGCGCTGCCTCGCCGTATGGCTGCTGGGACACTATTGTCCAGACCTCCACCCTCCAGGAGACCTTCAGAGACCTCTAAACTCTCCCCTTCAGAGACCTCTAAACTCTCTCCTTCAGAAACCTCTAAACTCTCTCCTTCAGAAATCTCAAAACTCTCCCCTTCAGAGACGTCACTCAGGTGCGTCAGTCACTCAGCTGCATCACTCAGGTGCTCTCCTCGCCTGCTGAGGTGGACAGATCTGCACCTTCAGCCCTTTGGGGTTCCAGCTGTTCCTCCTTCTTATTGATCGGTCCTGACTTTGGCTGAGAACGTTACCACTGCAGTCTCAGAGCTCTCGTCTCCACACTTCTTTTCTTTTAATTTCAATCAAGATTTGAAACAGCAGAGATATTTTTTATTTAAATATTTATAATGTGTTTAGAGTCTGCCTAAATGCCATTTGGTCTCAAAGTTACAATAGAGGACTTTTGCAATTCTCTTCCAATCCCCCTCTTGTAACAAAAGAGCTTTGGGGTCAGGAGTCGCATCAAGCTGTTTACCAGGCTTGACGGTAGCTAGCTAGCTGTCTGTCGGTAGCTACCAGAGACAGGGTTAGCTGTCTGTAGCCGAGGCTCAGCACCGCCGCTAAGTGACCGAGCGCCTCGACAAACAAATTAACTTTTCACAACATGATGTGAATGTGACGGTACAATTAGCCTAGTAACAGTAATTAACGACCTAAACCATCCGTCCTAATAATAATCCTCTTCTCTTCTGCTGCTCTCCAGCACTCCCAGACCTCGCCTGCAGGGGGCCCCACCATGAGCCAGGAACCACTGGAGTCCGGTACGTCTCCTGGTAGTCAGCAGGTCTGCTCAGCAGGTGGTCAGACCAGAAACTGAACTGAACTCTGGGGTTGTGTGTGTGTGTGTGTGTGTGTGTGTGTGTGTGTGTGTGTGTGTGTGTGTGTGTGTGTGTGTGTGTGTGTGTGTGTGTGTGTGTGTGTGTGTGTGTGTGTGTGTGTGTGTGTGTGTGTGTGTGTGTGTGTGTGTGTGTCCAGACAAGGACTCGGGTCAAGATGTGTCGGACTTCAGCTGGGACGACTACCTGGAGGAGAGCGGGGCCGTGTCCGTCCCGCACCACGCCTTCAAACACGTGGACCAGGGCCTGCAGACCGGCCTGGCCCCCGGCATGAAGCTGGAGGTGTGCGTGCGGGCGGAGGCCGACGCCCCCTACTGGGTGGCCACCATCATCACCACCTGCGGCCAGCTGCTGCTTCTGCGCTACCAGGGTTACCACGACGACCGCCGCGCGGACTTCTGGTGTGACATCACGACGGCGGACCTCCACCCGCTGGGCTGGAGCCGCCAGCACGGCAAGACCCTGAGGGCCCCGGAAGGTGAGGAGGGAGGGGCCTGGTGGGGAGTATGTCCTGGTCTGGGGCTCCCGGGCATCTCTGTCCTGGTCTGGGGCCCCCGGGGACCTCTGTCCTGTCTCAGGGCTCTTAGTGTCTCGGCTCTATAAGTGTCTCTGTGTCTCAGGGCTCTATAAGTGTCTCAGGGCTCTATAAGTGTCTCAGGCTCTATAAGAGTCTCAGGGCTCTATGTGTCTCAGGGCTCTTAGTGTCTCAGGGCTTTATAAATGTCTCAGGGCTCTTAGTGTCTCAGGGCCTTATAAGTGTCTCAGGGCTCTTAGTGTCTCAGGGCTCTATAAGTGTCTCAGGGCTCTAAGTGTCTCAAGGCTCTATAAGTGTCTCAGGGCTCTATAAGTGTCTCTGTGTCCCAGGGGTGCGCGAGCGGCACCAGGACTGGGAGGTTTTGCTGGAGACCCTCGCTGAGGACCTCAGCGCCCCGGCTAGTCTACTGGAGACGGTGAGAGAGAGAGGAGAGAGAGAAAGAGGGGTGTGTGTGTGTGTGTGTGTGTGTGTGTGTGTGTGTGTGTGTGTTGTGTGTGTGTGGTGTGTGTGTGGTGTGTGTGTGGTGTGTGTGTTGCTAAATCAATATTGTAAACCGATGTGCGAGTTAATTCAATAAGTTATAATAAAGGTTTTATTGTCATCTCTGCGTTCACGTCAGTCCCTTTTGGCCCCGACATCGGTACCTTAACACCAACACTGAATACAAACACAGACTGAGTTTGTTGATAGATAGATAGATATATATATATATATATATGAATAGAGAGACAGAGAGATCCCTGGCCTAACGAAGGTCACACCTCCACCCTCTCTCTCCTCTCTCTCTCCTCCACCCTCCTCTCTCTCTTCTCCACCCTCTCTCTCCTCCCTCTCTCCTCCTCCCTCTCTCCTCCACCCTCTCTCTCCTCCCTCTCTCTCCTCCCTCTCCTCCACCCTCTCTCTCCTCCACCTCCAGCCCCAGCGGCGGAGGGACCCGACGGAGCTGCTGTGTGCAGGCTGCTACGTGGAGCTGCAGGACTCCACCCACCCGGAGCAGGCCTGGGCGGCTGAGGTGGAGGAGAACGTGGGCGGGAGGCTGAAGCTCCGCCCGCTTGGCACCGAGGGGCTGGCCGACACGCCCTCCACCCTCTGGCTCTACTACCTCCACCCCCGCCTCCACCCACCCGGCTGGGCCCAGCGCAACGGCTACACCCTCAGGCCGCCCGCAGGTCAGCCGCCTCCACCTTGATGTTCACCCAGCATGCATTGGGGTTTAGGGATTTCGTGTTGGGTGGTGTCCCCTGGGTGGTGTCCCCTGGGTGGTGTCCACCGGGTGGTGTCCACCGGGTGGTGTCACCTAGGTGTGTCAGCCTCTAGTCCCAGCCTGTAGTCTCAGCCGCTAGTCCCAGCCTCTAATCTCAGCCTGTAGTCTCAGCCTGTAGTCTCAGCCTGTAGTCTCAGCCTCTAGTCTCAGCCTCTAGTCTCAGCCACTAGCCTCAGCCTGTAGTCTCAGCCTGTAGTCTCAGCCACTAGTCTCAGCCTCTAGTCTCAGCCTGTCGTCTCAGCCTCTAGTCACACCCTCTAGTCTCAGCCTGTAGTCTCAGACTCTAGTCTCAGCTTCTAGTCACAGCCTCTAGTCACAGCCTCTAGTCTCAGCTTCTAGTCACAGCCTCTAGTCACAGCCTCTAGTCTCAGCTTCTAGTCACAGCCTCTAGTCACAGCCTCTAGTCTCAGCCTCTAGTCTCAGCCTCTCGTCTCAGCCTCTCGTCTCAGCCTCTAGTCTCAGCCTCTAGTCTCAGCCTCTAGTCTCAGCCTCTAGTCTTAGCCTCTAGTCTCAGCCTCTAGTCACAGCCTCTAGTCACAGCCTCTAGTCTCAGCCTCTAGTCTCAGCCTCTAGTCACAGCCTCTAGTCTCAGCTTCTAGTCACAGCCTCTAGTCACAGCCTCTAGTCTCAGCCTCTAGTCACAGCCTCTAGTCTCAGCCTCTAGTCTCAGCCTCTAGTCTCAGCCTCTAGTCCCAGCCTCTAGTCACAGCCTCTAGTCTCAGCCTGTAGTGTCTCCTCTCCCAGAGCTGGTGTCCCTGCGGACGGTGCAGGAATGGGAGGAGGTGAGGCAGAGGATCCAGCAGCTGCCACAGGATGAGGCTCTGGATGAGCTCTTCCCCAAGGTACCCCCACCCACACCTGTGTGTGTGTGTTCGTTCCAGGACTACAGTGTGTGTGTGTGTGTGTGTGTGTGTGTGTGGTGTGTGTGTGTGTGTTGTGTGTGTGTGTGTGTGTGTGTGTGTGTGTGTGTGTGTGTTCCAGGACTACAGTGTGTGTGTGTGTGTGTGTGTGTGTGTGTGTGTGTGTGTGTGTGTGTGTGTGTGTGTGTGTGTGTGTGTGTGTGTGTGTGTGTGTGTGTGTGTTCCAGGACTACAGTGTGTGTGTGTGTGTGTGTGTGTTCCAGGAGCAGCAGCCAGTCTCTCCTCACTGTTTCCAGGAGGGCATGCGGCTGGAGGCGCTGGACCAGGCCGCACCCCTCTCCATCCGCCCGGCAACCGTCACCAAGGTAACGGGGCGGGGCCACCTCCAACATATAATAATCATATGTTATATCCCCCTCATCCTCCATCACTACACTGTTAGTTTACACTTCAATTATGCCAAATTGTTTTCACCGTCTGAATATCTTATCTTATCTATTTTTATATTTTGACTGTACATTTGTAAATCTGTTAGTTTATTTGTATTATTCTGTGTATTTCTCTATTGTTTTATTGTACTGTATTGCTATGCAACCTGGCACAAGAATTTCCTTCAGGATTAATAAAGTTCTATCTTATCTTATCTTATTTTATCTTAGACACATGATTACCAAGTGAAACACCAGCACCTTGCTGATGGAAAATGCTACATAACTTTGTCAATAGTTGAGGTGATTTAGTTCTCTTGTCTCTCTGTCTCTCTGTCTCTCTCTCTGTTTCTGTCTCTCTGTCTCTCTCCCTCCCTCCCTCCCTCCCTCCCCCAGGTGTTGAGTGATCTCTACTTCCTGGTCCAGATGGATGACCTGTGTGGGATGGACGAGGGCGACAGCGCGGCGAGGTCCTTTCTGCTGCACCGCGACGCTCCCGGGATCTTCCCCGTCCACTGGAGCCTCCGCCACGGCCTGCCGCTCGCCCCCCCGCCGGGTGGGTGGGCTCTCTCTCACACACGCACGCACACACACACACACACACACACACACACACACACACACACACACACTCACACTCACACACACACACACACATACGTCTGTAATGCGCGGTGTGTGTGTGTCTCCCAGGCTACCAGGGGCAGGACTTCCACTGGGCCGACTACCTGAAGCAGAATGAGGCCGAGGCTGCTCCACAACACTGCTTCTCCTCGGTACCCTCTACACCTGTCTGTCTGTCTCTCTGTCTGTCTGCCTGCCTGTCTCTCTGTCTGCCTGTCTGTCTGCCTGCCTGTCTCTCTGTCTGCCTGCCTATCTGTCTCTCAGTCTTTGTCTCTGTCTGCCTATGTGTCTCTCTGTCTGTCTGTCTGTCTCTCTCTCTCAGTCTGTCTCTCTGTCTGTCTGTCTCTCTCTCTCTCTCTGTCTGTCTCTGTCTGTCTGCCTGTCTGTTATAGTATATTATAGTACATTATGAGTATATTATAGTATATTATAGTACATTATAAGTATATTATGAGTATATTATAGTTATTATGAGTATATTATAGTATATTATAGTCCATTGTGGGTATATTATAGTATATTATAGTCCATTATGGGTATATTATAGTATATTATGTGATGACGGGTGGTGCAGGCGGTGCTGGGCGGTCCGGAGGTGTCGGAGCAGCGGGGGTTCAGGGAGGGCATGAAGCTGGAGGCGGTGAACCCTCTGTCCCCCGAGAACGTCCACGTAGCCACCGTCAGCAAGGTCAAAGGGCAACACATGTGGCTCCGCCTAGAAGGTGAGGACAGCGAGACAGCTGGGCAGTGTGTTCTGTGTGTGTGTCTGCCTCTCTCTGTCTCTCTCTCTCTCTCTCTGTCTCTCTTTGTCTCTCTGTCTCTCCCTCCTGTCTCTGTATCCATCTATAATGTAAATGTTAGCGGCCCGTTAATATAATATAATTATCTACTAGTAATAAAGACAATCAGGACTTTGTCCACAAAAACAATGTTGCTTGGCATTTGAAATTGTGTTGTGTGTGTGTGTGTGGTGTGTGTGTTGGTGTGTGTGTTGTGTGTGTGTGTGTGTGTGTGTGCAGGCTTGAAGCAGCCCATGCCAGAGGTGGTGGTCCACGTGGACTCCATGGATATCTTCCCCATCAGTTGGTGTGAGACCAACGGATACCCACTGGTCTACCCCATCAAGCCGCCAGGTAGACTCCGCCTCCTGGCTCACCTGTCACCTGTTTAACCAGGTGTCCTGGACTCTGGCGTCCATGGTGCTAAAGAGCTGAAATGTAATTATCTCTCCCTCTCTCTCTCTGTCCCTCACTCTCCGTCCCTCTCTGTCTCTGTCTCTCTCTCTGTCTCTGTCTCTGTGTCTCTCTCTCTCTCTGTCCCACTCTCTCTTTGTCTCTGTCTCTGTCCCCCTCTCTCTCTCTCTCTGTCTCTCTCTCTCAGTGGATAAGCAGAGGAGGACAGCTGTGGTGCAGCCAGAGAAGCGGTCAGTTGAACACTGGACTATACATGTAGTTTTGCTGTCGTCTGTTTTTGTATTTATTGCTTGATGTCTTCCAGTAGGACCTCCCCCGACTCTGAGAAGCAGCACCTGGGCAGCCAATCAGAAGCAGTGAGTTTTGTAGAGGCCCATGCGGTTTGCATGACGGGAAGTGTATGTCTCTGTTCCTACGACCCCGCTTGATGTGTGTCTCTGGTTCCTGATGCCTGTTCTGTCTGTCATGTGATCGTGCGTCTCAGGATCGTGTCTCTCTTGTGTAGCTGTCATGCCATCGCCTCTCCTCTCTTGCTCTTTCTGTCTGGTCTGCTGTCTGTTCGTGCCTCGATCGTGTTTGTAGTATATAGTGCTAGTTCAGACCGCCGTCGGGTGACTATAGGATAGTGCACAATAGTTGTAGTCAAGATCGCGTCCGATGCTCTATATAGGTAGTGACCTAAATGATTATGAGGTACGATGATATAGATAGGTCTAAGTCAGTCATATATACTCAATGGTATGGATTTTATTCAATTATTATTGTTGATTCATGAGTATATTTAGATATATTAATAGTCCACTGTGGGTGTAGTCAGACCGCCGTGCGGTGCATGATGGGAAGTGTAGTCAGTCATCAACACGTTGATTTTCATTCATTTTATTGCAGCAACGTCTGAAATAACAATCGGGGACTCATAAAGGAAATTAATTTCATTTAATTTGCTTTCTGTACAACTGTTCTTTCACACAAATCAAACACCACACATGAATAAAACTGCTCCTTCACAATTATGAAGTTCTTTTTTAGCATATTAATTGCTGTGCTGCCCAAAATATCAATTTATTGAGCAATGACCTAAAATGAGCAGGGCGGTCCGGAGGTGTCGGAGCAGCGGGGGTTCAGGGAGGGCATGAAGCTGGAGGCGGTGAACCCTCTGTCCCCCGAGAACGTCCACGTAGCCACCGTCAGCAAGGTCAAAGGGCAACACATGTGGCTCCGCCTAGAAGGTGAGGACAGCGAGACAGCTGGGCAGTGTGTTCTGTGTGTGTGTCTGCCTCTCTCTGTCTCTCTCTCTCTCTCTCTGTCTCTCTTTGTCTCTCTGTCTCTCCCTCCTGTCTCTGTATCCATCTATAATGTAAATGTTAGCGGCCCGTTAATATAATATAATTATCTACTAGTAATAAAGACAATCAGGACTTTGTCCACAAAAACAATGTTGCTTGGCATTTGAAATTGTGTGTGTGTGTGTGTGTGTGTGTGTGTGTGTGTGTGTGTGTGTGTGTGTGTGTGTGTGTGTGTGTGTGTGTGTGTGTGGCAGGCTTGAAGCAGCCCATGCCAGAGGTGGTGGTCCACGTGGACTCCATGGATATCTTCCCCATCAGTTGGTGTGAGACCAACGGATACCCACTGGTCTACCCCATCAAGCCGCCAGGTAGACTCCGCCTCCTGGCTCACCTGTCACCTGTTAACCAGGTGTCCTGGACTCTGGCGTCCATGGTGCTAAAGAGCTGAAATGTAATTATCTCTCCCTCTCTCTCTCTGTCCCTCACTCTTTTGTGATGGTCCTTGGACTCTTTCTCCATGATGAGGTATCCATAGGATTCTACCATACACACTGATATGGATGCCTCGCCAAAAGAATTTAGTAGGTAAATTATAGTGACACTATGTTTCAAAAATATCTTTCACTCACTCCTCCTCTCGTCGTCCTCGTACCTCTATTCTGTTCTGTACACGTCTGTCTTATTAGTACAGAGTTCATCTTGTGCTTTCAACATAAGAGCCATCCCGTTGTCAACAGCTCAGTGTAATTATGAGCTGTCGCCCCAGATTAAGAACAGATTGGAGATTAAACATCTTTACATCCACACCTGCCAGGTATTTTACGTATAAACAGAATGAAAAAACAACCTTTTTTGTCATTAAGCAAAATCACAATCTCCATGCAACTCTGCTGAACTCAAGAAAGTAGATTGTGATTAATTTGTGATCCCAGCATAATATTTAAGAAGCTTGACCATTTTGTTTGCAATCTTGCACGTGTGTAATACAGTGTGTCCAACTTAAAAAAGTGTCGAGAGATGTCTCGTCTCGTGGAATAAGACTACATTGAAGGGTTTTCTTACGAGGCAAGTAAATGTGATCATTACATGTTTTATAGTTTCTTCAGAAGCTATAGAACATGTGATGGATAAAAAACATCGACAACAAAATACAGCGGAGCGTTCTTCAGCTCATGTTCAGCATTCTCTCTGTTGAGCTTAAACGCCAACTTTGTAACTTTTTAAATCAAAGCTCTGAAAGAGATCCAGGAGGGTGATCCGCCCACATTCATGAAGACCAATGAACAACAACAATAGAGCTGATGGTTGTCATGGCAACACTCAATCTCCTCCAATCAGGAACGCTTTGACATTCTGTGAAGTGAAAGAAGGAGGATTCCAAAACACAACCTCATTAACATAGCCTTGTTAACGTGACCTCATTAACATAACCTCCTTATCATGACCTGTTGATGTGACCTTGTTAACATGGCCTCATTAACGCAACCTCATTAACATGGTCTCGTTAACACAACCTCGTTAACATGACCTCATTAACTCAACCTCGTTAACTCAACCTCGTTACCATGAGGACGGCGGGGAGCCACTGTCCGCCTGCTCCTCATGTTAACAAGGTTGTGTTAACAGAACCTGTTAACACACCCTCGTTAACATGGGGAGCACGGCACGCGCTCGCGGGGGGGTGCTGTCCTCTGCTAGGTGGCAAACTGCTGGTAGAAGGCCAGCTTCACCCTCTCGATGTGGTGGCACAGCTTGATGGCCGGGCCCAGCTTCAGGTCCATGCACTCCTGCACCGTGGGCAGGTTGAGCAGCAGCAGCGCCTGGCCGTCGATCTCCTGGAGACGGAAGCCCGCCATTACACCCATGACCCGCCGGTCTGCCTGTGTGTGTGTGTGTGTGTGTGTGTGTGTGTGTGTGTGTGTGTGTGTGTTTGTGTGTTGTGTGTGTGTGTGTTACGTGTCCAGGAAGATGCGGGCCAGTGGGGCGCAGTCGGTCGTCCTGATGAAGTGGACCACCTCCGTGACGCTCCACTCCAGGGGGCTGGTGGCCAGACTCAGCTCTGGGGGGGGGTCTTGGCGCACGGGGACAGACACACACACACACACACACACACACACACACACACACACACACACACACACACACACACACCGTTGTTGAGAATGAGACCTATATATAAACTGTATACAGTGTATATATACTGTATCTATATATATATATATACTCTAACTACTGTCTACTGTATATAACAGTATATATACAGTATATACTCTAACTAGCACTACAGCGTTAGCATCGTGGTACCTTGGGTGACGGTGGGTGGTTCCTGTGTGCAGGGCCGGGCAACGGGAAGTACTGCTGTCCTAAGATCTACTTCAACCACCGCTGCTTCTCGGGGCCCTACCTGAACAAGGGCCGCATCGCCGAGCTGCCCCAGTTCATCGGACCCGGCAGCTGTGTGCTGGTGCTGAAGGAGGTGGGTCGTGACCTCCTGCTTCTGCTTCTTTGAGCGGCTTCTTGGTGTCATGAGGGGACGGGTTCAACGTATGGCATTTCTGTGTGTGTGTGTGTGTGTGTGTGTGTCTGTGTGCTGTGTGTCTGTGTGTCTGTGTGTGCTGTGTGCTGTGTGTCTGTGTGTCTGTGTGTCTGTGTGCTGTGTGTCTGTGTGTCTGTGTGCTGTGTGTGTGTGTCTCTGTGTGTCTGTGTGCTGTGTGCTTTTGCAGACAAATGTATTTAATGAATCAGTCAGTAAAAAAATAAGAAGCCAACCCCGCAAGCCGCGGGCTATGGGGAACCCGGTCTGCAAGGTTCGGCATCCCAGCCCAAGACCGCGGCACGAGTGGAGCAGCCACGCCGGGGAGCCAGACAACCCGTGATTTGGCTGGGAAGCAGGCAGTGGAGCGGGTGCTACGGAAGAACTCTCATATACTGCCCAAAAGTGAGTCTCTTGGAACAGAGCACGGTGGCTGTCAGGTGCACTCGCGTCACAGACATATAGGAGAGGGCATTCATTGACGTAGTATTATGAAGAAGTCACCCAGGTGGAAGATATGCGGGGTGTCGACCTACTAGTAGAAGAGTAGCTAAAGGAGAACTGCTAGAAGAATGCTAGAGAAATCTTGTTAGAGAAGCTTACGTGAGACTGTAGTGAAAAGTAAGCAATGCTGGTAGACCACTTAGTAAGAAATAGATCTGAGTCAAGTATCTTGCTCAGCTGAACCTGGTGGTGTTTTGCTCTCAGGTACAAAGGGAAGACCTACCGCGCCACCGTGGAGATGGTCCGCACTGCAGACCGCGTCGCAGACTTCTGCAGGAAGACCTGCATCAAGCTGGAGTGCTGCCCCAACCTGTTTGGGCCCAGGATGGTTCTGGAGCGCTGCTCGGAGAACTGCTCTGTGCTCACCAAGACTAAATACAGTAGGTCCTCCTGCCGCCCGACCAGAACCTTGCGTGACCCCGACCCGAACACAAAGCATCTCCCAGTAGGCTGTTTAGCTGACCAGTGATCTACACTGAAGTACTGGGACATTTAGCTGACCAGTGATCTATACTGGAGTAATGAGACATTTAGCTGACCAGTGGTCTATACTGGAGTAATGAGACATTTAGCTGACCAGTGACCAGTGATCTATACTGGAGTAATGAGACATTTAGCTGACCAGTGCTCTATACTGGAGTAATGAGACATTTAGCTGACCAGTGACCAGTGATCTATACTGGAGTAATGAGACATTTAGCTGACCAGTGCTCTATACTGGAGTAATGAGACATTTAGCTGACCAGTGATCTATACTGGAGTAATGAGACATTTAGCTGACCAGTGATCTATACTGGAGTAATGAGACATTTAGCTGACCAGTGATCTATACTGGAGTAATGAGACATTTAGCTGACCAGTGATCTATACTGGAGTAATGAGACTTTCGACAAAATAACGGGAACGTAACCACCCTGAGTCGCAAGGCTGATTTAATTTCACGCCATATCCTAGGGCGCGATCAAAATAGAGTAAAACTACATAAAATACGTAAATGAAATCTAAAATGAAATGGAATATACAGTAAAATATCCATACACATATAAATCGATGTACTAAAATATACATTGTTATATGCTGTATGCTGACATTCACAGAATGTCACGGGATACCTTCCCAGACAGTCGACACAACACTAGCACCAGCAGTTGGCACCAGGACTAGCACTAACACCAGCACCAGCACTAGCAGTAACACTAGCACCAGGACCAGCACTAGCAGTAACACCAGCACAGCACTAGCACCAACACTTAGCACTAGCATTTAGACATTGATGCCGAACTTGTTCAGCAGCCTGATGGCCTGACTGTGGAAGCTGTCTCTGAGTCTGCTCGTCACTTGATACTGCGGTATCGCCTGCCTGACGGTAGAAGTGTGTACAGTTCGTGGCTGGGGTGGTTATTGTCTTTAATAATCTGTTTGGCCTTGGCCAGCACCGCCTGGTGTATATATCCAGGAGGGAGGGAAGCTCACCTCCAACGATGTACTGGGCCGTCCGCACCACCCTCTGTAGTGTTCTACGCTCCAGTGCGGTGCAGTTCCCGTACCAGACGGTGATGCATCCTGTGAGAACACTCTCGATGGTACAGGAGTAGAATGTTCTGAGGATGCGGGGGCACATGTTGAATTTCCTCAGTCGCCTGAGGAAATACAGGCGTTGTTGGGCCTTTTTCACCACGTGTGTGGTGTGCGTGGTCCATGTGAGGTCCTCGGAGATGTGCACGCCGAGGCACTGAAGCTCGATGGAACTGAAGCGGGGCGTGCTCTCCTCATGAACTAAAGCTGGATGATTGCGTGCGTGTTCATATCCAGTCCAGTGGTGCAGTGAGCCTCAAGTCTTTGCTGGGTTCCGGTGATCCCTGGAAGTAGCTTGATGCTTACTGTGCCCGATTCCACTGGTGCTGGAGTGTATGCCACGCGAGAACGATGTAATTGACCTAGCAGTGTAACACTTTGACCTCGCACTCGCTTGTGGACTTCGCGCCTTCAAAGCCGTCGGACTAGACGACATAATGCGCGTGGAGAAGAGACTCTTATTGTGTGTGCGCTCTCCAGCACATAACCCAGGTCTCGGACGTCATCCCCGGCGGACTGTCTTATCCTATCCTTGTGCGTGGGATTCTCTTCAATAAGCGCGTACCTTGAAGATTAAGATGTCTCGCGAAGTGAGGTCTATCCTACAATCTAAGCACCAACGGGGCTAGGATCGAACTCTCAGTGTGGAATTCACTGTCCACACCCCTTCCCGGTGCCCACGCTACAAGGTCGCCTCCTCCACCGTCCGTTTACGGCAACAGTCGTGCACGATCATGCACCCGCCAATCGACATGTTGCATAGATCGATCGTACATCCACGTCTCGAGAGATGCTAAGAACGTATTGCGCGAGTCGCATGACCAAATGCAGCTGTGCTCAGTGATAGGGTAGGTCCTCTCAATAGCAGTGGGGTCGGACCGTTCGAAGAGGTACTGGATGGCTTGCAACACGCAATGCGCACTGCGTATGGGATTCTCACGTTGGAGGGTCAGTCGGGAGTGGCGTTCTGGAGATTTGCGGTCGGTGACGCGACCCATAATCAACCATCACGCGGTGAGGCGGCTCGGACGCGTCCTCAGCTCCGGACAGGGAGTTCATTTGAAGTCTAGGCATATCGAATGCCACGTGCTTGCACATGGTCGGGATGCAGGCATAGATGACGTTGTTCCTACTAAGTCGGTTCGGATTTATCCCAACCAGAAACCATGGATTAATGGCGATGTTCGCGCCGCACTCCACACGCGTAACGCCGCATTTGACATATACGATGTCTGGCTCCCCTCACAGGTTGAGAGGGGCCAGTGTGAAAGTCCGTATGGTGGAATATAGCGCGAAATGGCGTCCGGTCGTGATGCGACTCCTCTCTCTGACCGTAAGCAACACATTTGCGGCCTCTGCGCGAGCGGTCCAAGTGTATAAGCAGTTGGACGAGGTGGAGGACACATTCAAGCAGCTCGCCGCAAGACACGTAGAATTGGTGGATGAGTTGTGGTAAGGCCGGCTTGCAGACCACGTGTCACGGACCTTCGATCGTCGAGAAGGCAAACTCAGCCGTGTATCTGGGCAATCGACGATCCTTCTACCTTCCCTCCCTGGCGAGCTAAACACCTTCTTCGCCTGGTTCGACGTGAACGGCAGCCCGCCGAAGTCAGCGCTGCCTGAGGAGGCCAGCCTGCTGAACATCTCAGAGGCTGACGTGCGCAGAGCCTTCATAGAAGACACCTGGCGGCGATGAAACACCTTCTGCTCACGTGAACGGCAGCCCGCCGAAGTCAGCGCTGCCTGAGGAGGCCAGCCTGCTGAACATCTCAGAGGCTGACGTGCGCAAGCCTTCAGCGGAGTGGACATCCGGAAGGCGGCGGGACAGACATCGGAGCGCGTCCTCAGAGCATGCGCAGACCAGCTGGCAGGAAGTCTTCGCAGACATCTGTCAACGTGGTTCCCTGTCCGCAGGCGCTGTTGTTCCCGTGACAGGAGGTCTTCAAGATGTCATATAGATAGAACCGTGTCCCGTGAGAGAGAAAGGTAACCTGCCCGCGGATGACTGGAGATCTGTAGCCCCTCACCTCTCGGGATTGCCAGTAAATGCTTCGAGAGGGCTGGTCAAGGACTTCATTTGAGTTCCATGTTGCCTTGCCACGCTGGACCCCATGGCAATTTGCTTACCGTCAAAACAGATCCACCGCGAGCCATTGCCATGGCACTTCACACTGCCTCTCTCACCTGGAGGGAAGAACGTTGTGTGAGAATGCTGTTTGTGGACTTCAACTCAGCGTTCAACACCAATAGTTCCTGCAAGTCGACACAAGCTCAAGGAGTCTAGGCCTGCACCCGACCATGTGCAGCTGGATACTTGGACTTCCTGTCGGGCCCGCCGCCAGGTGGTGAGGATGGGCAGCACCAACCTCAGAGCCGCTGACCCTCAAACACTGGAGCCCCTCAGGGATGCGTGTTGAGCCCTCTCCTCTACTCCCTGTACACCCACGACTGCATGGCTATGCACAAGCTCCAACGTCTTCATCAAGTTGCTGACGACACGACAGTGTTGGGTCTGATCGCCGACGACGACGAGACAGCCTACAGGGAGGAGGTTGGATCACTGGCACAGTGGTGCCAAGAAAACAACCTCGCCCTAAACGTCAAGAAGACCAAGGAGCTGATCGTGGACTACAGGAAGCGGAGAGGAGAGCACGCCCCCATCTCCATCGACGGAGCTGCAGTGGAGAGGGTCAGCAGCTTCAAGTTCCTCGCGTGCACATCTCCGAGGACCTCACATGGACCACGCACACCACACACGTGGTGAAAAAGGCCCAACAACGCCTGTATTTCCTCAGGCGACTGAGGAAATTCAACATGTGCCCCCGCATCCTCAGAACATTCTACTCCTGTACCATCGAGAGTGTTCTCACAGGATGCATCACCGTCTGGTACGGGAACTGCACCGCACTGGAGCGTAAAACACTACAGAGGGTGGTGCGGACGGCCCAGTACATCGTTGGAGGTGAGCTTCCCTCCCTCCTGGATATATACACCAGGCGGTGCGTGGCCAAGGCCAAAACGGATTATTAAAGACAATAACCACCCCAGCCACGAACTGTACACACTCCTACCGTCAGGCAGGCGATACCGCAGTATCAAATGCCACACGAGCAGATTCAGAGACAGCTTCCACAGTCAGGCCATCAGGCTGCTGAACAAGTTCGGCATCAATGTCTAAATGCTAGTGCTAAGTGTTGGTGCTAGTGCTGTGCTGGTGTTACTGCTAGTGCTGGTCCTGGTGCTAGTGTTACTGCTAGTGCTGGTGCTGGTGTTAGTGCTAGTCCTGGTGCCAACTGCTGGTGCTAGTGTTGTATCGACTGTCTGAAGGTATCCTGTGACATTCTGTGAATGTCAGCATATAACAATGTATATTTTAGTACATCGATTTATATGTGTATGGATATTTTACTGTATATTTACTGTATTTACTGTATTTTACTTTAGATTTAATTTACTTATTTTATATAGAATCCTATATATAGTTCTATTTCTATTTTGTAATTTCTTATAATTACTATTCTTAGAATTACTGTCGGCTGTCGGGCGTTTTGCACATAAAGTTTTTAACTCATTGCTTATACTAACGTGTAAACTGTGAAGTTACAATAAAAATACTTGACTTGACTTGACTAGTTTCAGTCCCTAGTTTTGTGCTAATGCTAAAAGGTTGGACTACATTGTGTGAGAGGCCTTGGTCATATTCCCACGATTATAATCCTGGTATTTTGTTCTATCCCAGCGTATTACCACGGCAAGAAGAAGAGCCGGAGGGTGGGGCGCCCACCGGGGGGCCACTCCAACCTGGAGGGGGGGGTGAAGAGGAGGGGCAGGAAGAGGAGGAAGCCACACTTCGTACACAAGAAGAGACGATCTTCAGCCTCACTGGACAACACACCGGCCGGGTCGCCACAGGTACTGAGAGAACCCTCATCTCTACTCAGAGAACCCTCATCTCTACTCAGAGAACCCTCATCTCCACTCAGAGAACCGTCATCTTTACTCAGAGAACCGTCATCTCCACTCAGAGAACCCTCATCTCTACTCAGGGAACCCTCATCTCTACTCAGAGAACCCTCATCTCCACTCAGAGTACCCTCATCTCCACTGAGAGAACCCTCATCTCTACTCAGAGAATCCTCATCTCTATTCATCATAGTCTAGCGGTGGCTAATGTCTGCGCGGTGGCTAACGTCTGCACGGTGGCTTACGTCTGCGCGGTGGCTAACCTCCGGTGCGTTCCGCAGGGCAGTGGAGACGAGGAGGACCTGGACGACGAGGAGTCCCTGAGCGAGGACTCTGGCTCGGAGCCGCAGGATGACTCGGAGTACTCTGTGGGGAAGTCCCTCCCGGCCACGCCCTCGCCCTCGCCGCCCGCCACACCCCGCCCCTCACGCCGCCGACGCAAGCCCTGCTCGCCGTCGTTCTCCGACGACGAGAACCGCCCACCGTCACCCAAGGTACCACGATGCTAACGCTGTAGTGCTAGTTAGAGTATATACTGTATATATACTGTTATATACAGTAGACAGTAGTTAGAGTATATATATATATATAGATACAGTATATATACACTGTATACAGTTTATATATAGGTCTCATTCTCAACAACGTGTGTGTGTGTGTGTGTGTGTGTGTGTGTGTGTGTGTGTGTGTGTGTGTGTGTGTGTGTGTGTGTGTGTGTTCTCCCAGAGCGCCAAGACGGAGCCCCCCCCCCAGAAGCTGAGTCTGGCCACCAGCCCCCTGGAGTGGAGCGTCACGGAGGTGGTCCACTTCATCAGGACGACCGACTGCGCCCCACTGGCCCGCATCTTCCTGGACCAGGTACACACACACACACACAGACACCAAGACACACACACACACACACACACACACACACACACACACACACACACAGGCAGACCGGCGGGTCATGGGTGTAATGGCGGGCTTCCGTCTCCAGGAGATCGACGGCCAGGCGCTGCTGCTGCTCAACCTGCCCACGGTGCAGGAGTGCATGGACCTGAAGCTGGGCCCGGCCATCAAGCTGTGCCACCACATCGAGAGGGTGAAGCTGGCCTTCTACCAGCAGTTTGCCACCTAGCAGAGGACAGCACCCCCCCGCGAGCGCGTGCCGTGCTCCCCATGTTAACGAGGGTGTGTTAACAGGTTCTGTTAACACAACCTTGTTAACATGAGGAGCAGGCGGACAGTGGCTCCCCGCCGTCCTCATGGTAACGAGGTTGAGTTAACGAGGTTGAGTTAACGAGGTCATGTTAACGAGGTTGTGTTAACGAGACCATGTTAATGAGGTTGCGTTAATGAGGCCATGTTAACAAGGTCACATCAACAGGTCATGATAAGGAGGTTATGTTAATGAGGTCACGTTAACAAGGCTATGTTAATGAGGTTGTGTTTGGAATCCTCCTTCTTTCACTTCACAGAATGTCAAAGCGTTCCTGATTGGAGGAGATTGAGTGTTGCCATGACAACCATCAGCTCTATTGTTGTTGTTCATTGGTCTTCATGAATGTGGGCGGATCACCCTCCTGGATCTCTTTCAGAGCTTTGATTTAAAAAGTTACAAAGTTGGCGTTTAAGCTCAACAGAGAGAATGCTGAACATGAGCTGAAGAACGCTCGCTGTATTTTGTTGTCGATGTTTTTTATCCATCACATGTTCTATAGCTTCTGAAGAAACTATAAAACATGTAATGATCACATTTACTTGCCTCGTAAGAAAACCCTTCAATGTAGTCTTATTCCACGAGACGAGACATCTCTCGACACTTTTTTAAGTTGGACACACTGTATTACACACGTGCAAGATTGCAAACAAAATGGTCAAGCTTCTTAAATATTATGCTGGGATCACAAATTAATCACAATCTACTTTCTTGAGTTCAGCAGAGTTGCATGGAGATTGTGATTTTGCTTAATGACAAAAAAGGTTTGTTTTTTCATTCTGTTTATACGTAAAATACCTGGCAGGTGTGGATGTAAAGATGTTTAATCTCCAATCTGTTCTTAATCTGGGGCGACAGCTCATAATTACACTGAGCTGTTGACAACGGGATGGCTCTTATGTTGAAAGCACAAGATGAACTCTGTACTAATAAGACAGACGTGTACAGAACAATATGTGGCGACGGATGTAAAATGTTTGTACATAGTGTACATAATCTCTAAATTCTTGGAGTACAACAGGGTGTGTAGATTTTCTATTGAGAAAAACTAAAAAATGCAGTGAATAATAATAATAATCCTAATGCATACTCTTGCCACACTAAATCCTTAAACATTTTTATTTGGAATTAAATCCAAACATTAGCTAGATTTAGAAATGGGACACATTTGTTGGATTATTAGGCTGCTCATTTTAGGTCATTGCTCAATAAATTGATATTTTGGGCAGCACAGCAATTAATATGCTAAAAAGAACTTCATAATTGTGAAGGAGCAGTTTTATTCATGTGTGGTGTTTGATTTGTGTGAAAGAACAGTTGTACAGAAAGCAAATTAAATGAAATTAATTTCCTTTATGAGTCCCCGATTGTTATTTCAGACGTTGCTGCAATAAAATGAATGAAAATCAACGTGTTGATGACTGACTACACTTCCCATCATGCACCGCACGGCGGTCTGACTACACTTCCTATCATGCACCGCACGGCGGTCTGACTACACTTCCCATCATGCACCACACGGCGTGTGACTACACTTCCCATCATGCACCGCACAGCGGTGTGACTACACTTCCCGTCATGCACCGGGCGTCTTCAACAGCGGTGCTAGCAGCTGACCGGCGAGCTGCTCAACACTTTAGTTTAGTTTATTTAACAACAACAACAACAACACGTGCGGCGGCGGCGGTCGTCCACATGACCGTGCGTGTTGTGACGTCACAGCCCGGCGGCCTGTGACGTGTCTTCTCCTGAGGACTTAGCTGTTAGCCGCTAGCGTTAGCTGTTAGCATCATCAGCGTCCCACCGGATGTGTTGCGCCACCACGTGATGAGGAAGAGAGCATCATCATCATCCTCACCTGGACGACATGCTAACAGAAGCTAGTAGCGGTGTTGGGGAGTGGGCCCCGCCTACCGATGATGACCCCTGACCTCCTGGCGCTCCGCCTCCACGTCGTCCGTCTCCTGTAGTCACTGATGTGTCCGGCTGACCCCCCATGGCTGCCGGAAGTCAGCTGAACCCGCTCTCCGCCGGGTCCTCCTCCGCCTCCTCCTCCAACACCACGTCGGGGCCCCCCGCCACGCCGGCCCCCGGGGGCCCCGAGGGCCGCGGCTGTGAGAACGGAGCCCTGATGGACTCCCTGGGGATCTTCCTGCAGGGCCTGCTGGCCGTGCTGGCCTTCAGCATCCTCATGTGTGAGTATGACCCCCCCACCAGGTGACCCTGCAGGCCACACCTCCCTGCAGGCCACGCCCCCTGCTGTGAGGCAGCCTCCCCCGTGGACACTGGGCCCCACTACACCCAGCCCAGCCTCGCTACACCCAGCCCAGCTACACCCAGCCCCACTACACCGAGCCCAGCCCCGCTACACCCAGCCCCGCTACACCCAGCCCAGCCTCACTACACCCAGCCCGCACACCCAGCCTCGCTACCCAGCCCAGCCTCGCTACACCCAGCCCAGCCTCACTACACCCAGCCCAGCCCCGCTACACCCAGCCCCACTACACCGAGCCCAGCCCCGCTACACCCAGCCCAGCCCCGCTACACCCAGCCCAGCCTCACTACACCCAACCCAGCCTCGCTACACCCAGCCTCACTACACCCAGCCCAGCCCCGCTACACCCAGCCTCACTACACCCAGCCCAGCCCCGCTACACCCAGCCCCACTACACCCAGCCCAGCCCCGCTACACCCAGCCTCGCTACACCCAGCCCAGCCTCACTACACCCAGCTCTCTGTGTGTAACGGCCCCTCTGTGTCTCTACAGTGAAACGCTTCAGGGAGCCCCAGCATGAGCGGCGGCCCTGGAAGATCTGGTGAGTCTCTCTCTCGCTGTCACTCTCTCTCTCTCTCTCTCTCACTGTCACTCTCTCTCTGTCTCTCTCTCTCTCTGTCTCTCTCTGTCTCTGTCTCTGTCTCTCTCTGTCTCTCTCTCTGTCTCTGTCTCTGTCTCTCTGTCTCTCTGTCTAGCTCCTCCCCCCAGAGCACGGAGGTCCCTGACCTGAGTGTCTTCCCAGGTTCCTGGACACATCCAAGCAGGCCATCGGGATGCTGTTCATCCACTTTGCCAACGTGTACCTGTCAGGCCTCACCGAGGAGGACCCCTGCTCGCTGTGAGTAGGAGGTGGTCCTTGACGGCTCCCTGGGGAATGGGTGTTCACTTTATGATTATTATTATTATTATAATTATTATTATTATTATTATTATGCTCTGTGGCAGCCAGCGATGGTCACGCGCTGCTGTTTTTCTGCTTCGAGTTGAGTTTGGTTTATTGAACAGTTTAGTGTCGCCCTCCAGTGTTTGTGCATTTTTCTCAGTATTACGTGCAATATTAATATTACTGCCCAACATCATGTGCAGTACTCTCTATGTGCTATATTATTATTATTATTAATATCATGTTATCTCTAAATGTTACCTGTAATACTACCTCTCATCTCCTCTCATCATCGTGTGCAATATTCTTAATGTCATGTCCATTACCTCTCCTACATTACCTCTCAACATTATGTGCAATATTCTTAATATTCTTTCTATCAGGTGCAATACGTCCCCTAACCATTATTATTATTATCACAGTATTACACTTCAACTATGCCAAATTGTTTTCGCCGTCTGAATATCTTATCTTGCCTATATATTTTTATATCTTGACTGTACATTTGTAAATCTGTTAGTTTATTTTTATTATTCTACTGTTGATTTCTCTATTGTTTTATTGTACTGTATTGCTATGCAACCTGGCACAAGAATTTCCTTCAGGATTAATAACGTTCTATCTTATCTTATCTTATCTTATCTTATCTTACTCAGCTCAGGTCTTTACACTTTAAGTCAGGTTAAACACACAGAAACCTCCGTGAGGTAACGAACATCTGGTCATCTGATCCTGCTGTGGCACACCAGGAGACTACAAGAGATAATACTACTAATAATAATACAAATCCTCCTCCTCTAGATATCTCATCAACTTCCTCCTGGACGCGTCACTGGGTATGCTGCTCATCTACGCCGGCGTGCGGGCGGTCAGCGCGGTCGTGGAGTGGCGGCAGTGGGACTCTCTGCGCTTTGGGGAATATGGTGAGGCTCCCGCTGGACCTGGGCTGTCCAGTGAAGGGCGCTAGCTGCTAGCTGTCCTATTTGCTGTCCTCTAGTTTCAATAGAATGTACTGTATTCTATTATTTAGTATTTCATAGCATGACATAAGATAAGATAGAACTTTATTAATCCCGAAGGAAATTCTTGTGCCGGGTTGCATAGCAATACAATAAAACAATAGAGAAATAAACAGAATACAAATAACATAACAGATTTACAAATGTACAGTAGGTCTAAGTCCTTGGAGAAGTACCAAAATATATTCACAAGATAACATATACAGTCCGCGAAAACAATTTGACAATAATTGAAGTGTAATAAAACTGATAATAATAATGGTTAGAGAAAGTATTGCGCCTGATAAAAAGAATATTAAGAATATTGCACATAATGATGAAGGGTAATGCAGCAAGGATAATATTGAGAAGAAGTGTTGCACATGACATTAAGAATATTGCACATGATGATGAGAGGAGATGAGAGGTAGTATTACAGGTAATATTTCGAGATAACATATCAATAATAATAATAATAATAATAATATAGCACATGATAGAGTATTGCACATGATGTAGGACAGTAATATTAATTTTGCACGGGAAACTGAGGAAAATGCACATGATGTTGAAAGGTAATATTGCACATGATAATGCTCAGTGTTCATTGTCTTGTATTTCATCTGTCCTTCCCACAGAGGGGGGAGGAGTTATAGAGATAGAGCTGCAGTTAGTTTGATTTTAGTGTGCGTGTGCGTGTGCGCGTGTGCGTGTGTGTGTGTGTGCGCGTGCAGGAGACCCCCTGCAGTGCTCTGCGTGGGCAGGCCAGTGTGCTCTCTACATCCTCATCATGATGTTTGAGAAGATCCTCATCATGCTGGTGCTCCTCATCCCCCAGTGGAAGAAGGTCAGAGGTCATCACCGCATGTTGCCGCCGCCTGGCATTAACATAGCGTTACAAGCCACTCTGTGTGTGTGTGTGTGTGTGTGTGTGTGTGTGTGTGTGTGTGTGTGTGTGTGTGTGTGTGTGTGTGTGTGTGTGTGTGTGTGTGTGTGTGTGTGTGTGTGTGTGTGTGTGTGTGTGTGTGTGTGTGTGTGTGTGTGTGTGGTTTCAGTTGGCGCTCCTCAACCCGATAGAGAACCCTGACCTGGAGTTAGCCATCGTCATGCTGATCGTTCCTTCTTCATCAACGTGAGTCTTCTGCTCCTTGTTAGTATGTTATTATTGGCTCATGTTCCTGTGGCTCCAGGCCTGAGGTTCTGTTGGTTCTTGTTCTAAGTATGTTCATGTTCCTGTGGGCTGCCAGGCCCTGATGTTCTGGGTGGTGGATAACTTCCTGATGAAGAAGCACCGGACCAAAGCCAAGCTGGGAGGAGCGCGAGGAGGACCCCCGGGGCAGCAACAAGGTCCGGTACCGGCCGTGCCTTGTCCACGATGACTCAGAGTCAGAGGTGAGGCAAAACAGGAGCTCCCTAATCCACACTTTAAGATCATAACAGTCCACAACTCCACTTTAAGCTCTATCAAGCCGGGCAGACACTGTACGATTTGAGCGTACAGTGCGATTTTCAGGCTTCGTCGGACGTTGTTTGCCGTGCAGTGGGGGAGCGAGGACCGGTCGGGTCGGTTGCGGTCTGATCGGCGGGCCTACTGCATCACTGAACACTAAACTTGAGTCTCTAAATCCCTACGATGCTACCACAGTGCAGGAATATGTGATGAAGAGCAGTTTCTTTGTCCCTATGTTGCAACTCGTAGTTAAGATGTCTCATCTATCTGACAGAGCTAGACTAGACTAGACTAGACTAGACTGGCAGCAGTGTGACCTCTAACCCTGAGGGTCCAACTCTTGTGTTTCCAGATCTGTTCTCAGCCGACGACGAGATGGACGACTCTGACGAAGACGACGCGAGGAGACTCAGCGGCCTGAAGACCGTCAAGAAGAAGAAACACCGCATGGGCATCCCCGTCTGACCCCGGACCGGACTACCCCTGACCCGGACCGGACCGGACTACCCCTGACCCGGACCGGACGACATCACCTCCTGACCCAGACCGGACTACCCCTGACTCGGACCGGACGACATCACCTCCTGACCCAGACCGGACTACACCTGACCCATACTGGACCGGTCTACACCACCTCCTGATCCAGACTGGACCGGTCTACACCACCTCCTGACTCAGACCGGACCGGACTACACCACCTCCTGGCCAGACCAGACCGGTCTCCAGTCAGTCCTGCTTGTAGCTCCTCAGCCGGGTGGAGACCCTAGGCTGGGTCCCTGACCGGGGGATCCTGCAGGGAACCCGAGAAACCCGAACGATCGTCCCCAAACGCTCTGAACTCTGATGTGAGGACTTCGGTGAACGTTAGCGATGCGCCCGAACGTTAGCACTGTGCTTCAGTGTTCCGTCTCCCCACCTCTGCTGTGTGATGGTTTGGTCCGGGTCAGGGCTGCCCTACCAGAGCATCGTGTGTTTGGGACTGTACTTTGTGTTGGGGGGGTTCCTGTGTGTGTCTCCATTATCTAACATCCAATATTTTTAAATGCCCCAGAGATTGGAGAACTGAATGATCTTATGAAACTATTTAACTGTTTCCTGAAAAGGGCTCGCCACCATAGGCCTGTGTGTGAGTGTGTGTGTGCGTGCGCGTGTGTGTGCGCGTGTGTGTGCGTGCGCGTGTGTGTGCGCGTGTGTGTGCGTGTGCGTGAGGAAACTGGACCAACACTGATAACCCAAGCATACGTATTTAAGCTCATAAATCTCAGTATAGTAGATCTGGTGTAAATACGGCAGCCCTAACCTTCTCCACCGGCCCTTCGTCGAGGGAAGACCTCCCGGATTCTCTGGCCCTGTTGGAGCTTTTAAACGCTAAATAACACTTTAAATTCTTTCCACGGTCCCTTTTAACGCTAACTAACACGGTTTATTGAGTTTTATTGGTTCCTGCAGGTCGCCTGCACCCTGGCGGCCTGCGGGAACACGGTCCATTTCTCCCCTGGGGCTTCAGTTCGCTATCAACTGGTTTCTTGTCGGACTTGATTGTTTTTACTGTAATTGTGACGTGAGGGGCTGAGACGGAAGCCGTCCTCTCCCAGGCAGCCCGCTGGTGTCCTGGAGAAGGAAGCCGTCCTCTCCCAGCAGCCCGCTGGTATCCTGGAGACGGAACTTGTGTTCTCTTGACTTTGTGACCTTCTCATGTTCTCATGTTATTTTGTTTTGCTTTTAAGCCCATTTGCTCTTTGATCCGACAACGTGCCTCTGAGCGTCTGTTGGACCGGAAACCGGCTGGTGAACCGGCTGGTGAACCCGGCTGGTGGGGCATGAACAATGTTACAGAAGCACACACTTCTAAATGTTTGGGTGAATTGTGACCAGCCATTGCAACTAAAGGTGTGGGTGTGTGTGTGTGTGTGTGGGTGGGTGGGTGGGTGTATGTGTGGGTGTGTGTGTTTGCCTGCATTGTATACAAGTGTTATGTAAAAGTGTTACAAGTTAGTGGCTGGTTCTTCCAAAAAGGTGACAAACTGCGACTGTGATGGCTGATGATGTGATGTCGGTATGACGCTATTGGCGCTAAGACTGCACTTTTAAGGTCAAAGACACTTTTTGTATTTAGCAAAATACAAAACTACTACTGTAATATAACCGATATTACACTGAGATCTCATGATATGCTTTTACAATAAAGTCAATAATCTGAATGTTGCCTCCAGCGTCTGCTATTCTCTCTCTCTCTCTCTAATCATTATACTCATGATACTCATCAGGCTCATGTAGAACAGCTGATGTAGAACAGCTGATATAGAACAGTTGATATAGAACAATAGATATAGAACAGTAGATGTAGAACAGTTGATAGAGAACAGTAGATGTAGAACAGTTGATATAGAACAGTAGATGTAGAACAGTAGATATAGAGCAGTTGATGTAGAACAGTAGATGTAGAACAGTAGATATAGAACAGTTGATGTAGAACAGTAGATATAGAACAGTAGGACGTAGAGAGAGAGTCGAGGAGAGCGTGGTGGAAGTGGAGGTGGAAGGGTTGGAAGTGGAAGAGGAAGAAGTAGTGGACGTGGACAAGAAAGAGGAAGAAGAAGAAGAGGAGGAAGAGTGGAGACAAAGACACCGTGTGAGTTCTGTTAAAGTACGACAAGTGGTTGTGTGTCCTGACATTGGAACGTATGAGAACCCGTCTTGTGTATGACCCTCGCCTGCCTGACTACCCTCCCGTCTGCCTCGCCCTGATCTGTATGAGACTTCATCCCGGTGTGATAACCCCTGCTTACGGACTAAGACCCTTCGATTGGATTACGGACTTGATACTGCTATTAACCCTAAACTTTCCCTCCCCATTACAGGATATAAAAGTGATATTTCATTGAATCCTGGTGTGGAATCCTGGTGTGGACCTTGAATTGACCCCACTGAGTGTGTCACAAGACGTACACGTGCACATGTATGTATAATGTGTATTTAGAATGTATACATACTGTATGTGTGTGTTTAGATTAGCTTAGTTACTAAACTAATCACCCACACACAAACAAATGGACATACAAGCGATATAGAAATATTATACAATGTTTATTGAGTTACCAAACTTACTATGACACACTGAAACATGAACCATATCTCCAGTCACTCAGGACTACCATCGATGTACAGTGGTGCCGTAATATTAAACATCTATCACAAGGGGCAAAGGAGTATCGTTAGTATTTCATTACCCGCACGCACACACTCGAACACACGCACGTACCTGCAGTACTCTGCTGTAGAATACTTTCTGACTCCGCCTCTTGTTCAGGAGTGGATATTACCATTGCAAAGTACAGTATGTATATATGACCTGCTGCATGATCTGCTTTCAGATATGGTGTTGAATGAATGCATCATATGAAGGGAGTAAATAGGTAAGATTAGGCCCAAGTATTTACACTTTGAAAGTGACGACGATTTGATATAACATCGTGAAGTCATGAGAAAAACATAAGAGGTTATGCTGGCAGGAAGCGTCTCAAACTACTTCCTTTATACGTGTGTAAAACATGTTTAATAATTCACAAATGTCCTTCGTTCATGAGGGTGTGTGAGAGAGAATGGCACAGGAAACTAGGGGCAGAGAGTCAGACCAGTTCTTTCTAACGTGAACGCATAAATCCAACTGTTACTTCTACAATGTGTGAGAGCAGATTATACACATCTATTTAATGGTAAATGGATTGCATTTATATATCACTTTCAGCCATTCATACACAGACGGCGGTGCCAAACATGTACGTAGGGTTAAGTGGTGTCTTGCTCAGGGACACCTCCACACTCCGCTAGGAGGTGGAGCGCGGGGATCGAACCAGCAACCTTCCTGTTGCCAGACAACCGCTCTTAACTCCTGAGCTACTGCCGCCCTATGTAGTCCTTTAACAGACACCTTCATACAAAGCGCCAATGGATTCAGATAGCGGTCATTACGGAGCAGATAGCACTTCAACATCCTGAACTAGGAAGCCTACAGATCAGCTGATCAAGTGATCCAGGTCCATGAAGGAAGAGTCCTGCCACCTTTTGTCTCCAGCCTGCACTGAGCTCTCAGGATTCCACTCCAGTGGATTAGCAGCTCCAGTTACTAATAGGTTGACGTTGTTCATCTCTTGGGGATTATGGATGATAATAAAACATTAAAATCATTATATCAATCATATATACACCATCTTGGCCCTCTCCCTACATCCACAGACAGACATCTATTATGGATATGAGTAATATGTTTGGTTTAACAGCTGGATAATATGAATATGAATGACAATATCATTATTATGATCTTTGCTATGAACTTTGCTGTCATTATTATCTGAACTGGACTTCCATGGTCTTCACAACTTTCATGGAAACGTTTATCCGACCTTACCAATGCTTGTGTGGGCATGAGTACATCATAAGACAGTGGGGCAACATCGGTTTAGGCATCAAACACCAAGCGTTTAGTCGCGAGAGGCATGGATGTCCAAACTGCACTTATCTCGCGCTCAAACGCATTTTGCAGCCACGCACACAATAACCTCATAAGACGCTATTGCCCAATGATCCCTCTGTATGTATCTTGTGCTGGTGCACCTCTACTTGCTTCCCTACCGTTTTGGAGTTGGGGGGTTATTGCATTCGAGAGTAGTTCACAATTCATTTTCACAATAGGCGCTTGTGTGTTTCTAAGCGGTTAAACAGTAAAAGGTGATGGGTCTTCACAACTTTCATGGAAACGTTTATCCGACCTTACCAATGCTTGTGTGGGCATGAGTACATCATAAGACAGTGGGGCAACATCGGTTTAGGCATCAAACACCAAGCGTTTAGTCGCGAGAGGCATGGATGTCCAAACTGCACTTATCTCGCGCTCAAACGCATTTTGCAGCCACGCACACAATAACCTCATAAGACGCTATTGCCCAATGATCCCTCTGTATGTATCTTGTGCTGGTGCACCTCTACTTGCTTCCCTACCGTTTTGGAGTTGGGGGGTTATTGCATTCGAGAGTAGTTCACAATTCATTTTCACAATAGGCGCTTGTGTGTTTCTAAGCGGTTAAACAGTAAAAGGTGATGGGTCTTCACAACTTTCATGGAAACGTTTATCCGACCTTACCAATGCTTGTGTGGGCATGAGTACATCATAAGACAGTGGGGCAACATCGGTTTAGGCATCAAACACCAAGCGTTTAGTCGCGAGAGGCATGGATGTCCAAACTGCACTTATCTCGCGCTCAAACGCATTTTGCAGCCACGCACACAATAACCTCATAAGACGCTATTGCCCAATGATCCCTCTGTATGTATCTTGTGCTGGTGCACCTCTACTTGCTTCCCTACCGTTTTGGAGTTGGGGGGTTATTGCATTCGAGAGTAGTTCACAATTCATTTTCACAATAGGCGCTTGTGTGTTTCTAAGCGGTTAAACAGTAAAAGGTGATGGGTCTTCACAACTTTCATGGAAACGTTTATCCGACCTTACCAATGCTTGTGTGGGCATGAGTACATCATAAGACAGTGGGGCAACATCGGTTTAGGCATCAAACACCAAGCGTTTAGTCGCGAGAGGCATGGATGTCCAAACTGCACTTATCTCGCGCTCAAACGCATTTTGCAGCCACGCACACAATAACCTCATAAGACGCTATTGCCCAATGATCCCTCTGTATGTATCTTGTGCTGGTGCACCTCTACTTGCTTCCCTACCGTTTTGGAGTTGGGGGGTTATTGCATTCGAGAGTAGTTCACAATTCATTTTCACAATAGGCGCTTGTGTGTTTCTAAGCGGTTAAACAGTAAAAGGTGATGGGTCTTCACAACTTTCATGGAAACGTTTATCCGACCTTACCAATGCTTGTGTGGGCATGAGTACATCATAAGACAGTGGGGCAACATCGGTTTAGGCATCAAACACCAAGCGTTTAGTCGCGAGAGGCATGGATGTCCAAACTGCACTTATCTCGCGCTCAAACGCATTTTGCAGCCACGCACACAATAACCTCATAAGACGCTATTGCCCAATGATCCCTCTGTATGTATCTTGTGCTGGTGCACCTCTACTTGCTTCCCTACCGTTTTGGAGTTGGGGGGTTATTGCATTCGAGAGTAGTTCACAATTCATTTTCACAATAGGCGCTTGTGTGTTTCTAAGCGGTTAAACAGTAAAAGGTGATGGGTCTTCACAACTTTCATGGAAACGTTTATCCGACCTTACCAATGCTTGTGTGGGCATGAGTACATCATAAGACAGTGGGGCAACATCGGTTTAGGCATCAAACACCAAGCGTTTAGTCGCGAGAGGCATGTTGACATACTGATACACAGAACGTCGACATGCCGCCCTATGTAGTCCTTTAACAGACACCTTCATACAAAGCGCCAATGGATTCAGATACCGGTCATTACGGAGCAGATAGCACTTCAACATCCTGAACTAGGAAGGCTATGTCTTCTCCATAGAGGTTGATTCCTGACCAGTCAGACATAATCCTTCTCTCGTCGTATCATCACGGTGGTGGAGTGGCGGGGTGGAGTGACCATAAAAAGTGTGGATTAATAAAGTTGTTGTTGTTCTTCTTCTTCTCTTCTTCTCTTAGAAGTGGTAGGGTCGTACCATCACGGTGGTGGAGCGGAGTGGTGGAGTTAGAAGTGGTAGGGTCGTACCATCATGGCGGTGGAGCGGAGGGAGTAGCTGGGTCCTCTGAAGTGATGCCACTTGATACCGTTGAGCTTGTAGATGTTGCGGCCGGGAGAATAGAACATGCCGTTGAGATTAGAGAGACCACAGGCATCAAACCACCAACCTGAGAGAGAGAGAGGGAGAGAGAGAGAGAGATATGATCTGGTGCTGCTGTCTCCAACTAAAGAAGGACCTACGACTTGATCTACGACACAAACTCTCCCAGACCTGGGCCCTGACAGTAAATCTAACCAAGATAAAAATAATGCTTTTCCAAAAAAGACCCAGCCTCCAGCAACACAAATATAAATTCTTTCTCGATACAACTCCCTTAGAGCATTGGCCTTTTGACCTTTTATGCCATAAAAAGAGTTAGATCAAGTAAGACATCCCAATAAAAATATGGCTCAAAATACTAGACTCAGTTATCGAACCCATTTCCCTTTACGGTTGTGAGATCTGGGGTCCACTTGCAAACCAAGACTTTACTAAATGGGACAAACATCAAATTGAAACGCTGCATGCAGAGTTCTGCAAATCCATTCTCCGCACCCAACGGAAAACACCCAACAATGCATGCAGAGCAGAATTAGGACGATACACACTAATAATAAAAATTCAGAAGAGGGCATTCAAATTTCATAACCACCTAAAAGACAGTGAGCGCGACACGCTCCATAACAAAGCCCTCATCCACAGAGAGACTCTAGAGCGATGCCCCCTCGGCCAGCTGGTTCTGGGACTATTCACAAAACCAAGCAGAGCCACCAGACAGAAACCCCATTAGATTAAACCAAATTATAAGAAAACAAAAAGAAAACTACCTCACACACTGGAAAGAATCAACCAAAAAACAGAGTAAATTAGAATGCTATTTGGCCCTAAACAGACAACACACAACGGCAGAATACCTGAGCACTGTGACCGATCCCAAACTCAGGACATCGTTGACTAGATACAGACTCAGCGAGCACAGCCTCGCCGTGGAGAGAGGCCGCCACCGGCAGACCTGGCTACCAAGAGAAGACAGACTCTGTACCCACTGCACCCAACAGGAGGTGGAAACCCAGCTACACTTCCTAACAACCTGCCACCTATACCAAGACATTAGAGATACATACTTCCCACAGATCTCAAACACACAAAAGAATTTTGAAATCTTAAACTTGTGTGTGTGTGTGTGTGTGTGTGTGTGTGTGTGTGTGTACCTCCGGTGAGCATCAGTGCACACTTGCAGGTGTCACAGTTATCATTGTCTTGGTCCAGTGTGCTGAAGGCCATCCCATGGGAAGACAGACTGCTCTGTCTGCCTGCTGTCCCACTGTAACCCCTAGCAACCAGCCTGGACACAGAGAGAAACACTGTAACCCCGAGCAACCAGCCTGGAGACAGAGAGACTATAACCTCCAGCATCCAGATCCAGCATCCATTGTGTGTGTGTGTGTGTGTGTGTGTGTGTGTGTGTGTGTGTGACCTGTATCCATGCGTCTCGCTGGCCAGGCTGAAGCGGTCGTACTGGGCGTAGACGTGGTTCCCCTCCCAGTCCTGCAGCTCCACCCGCAGGGAGTACTGCCCCAGCAGGCTCAGCCGATGGAGGGCCTCTGTTCCCAGCCACTGCTCCCCCAGAGGGTCCCCAAAGCCCTGCAGGGGCCAGCACAAACCACAGCCTGGTCACTGGACCCCCAGGGACCCTCACTGATGGAACCAGAGTCCAATTCTCTCTTTGTGTTTCCTGTGGGCCTCAGAGTGGGTTCTCCTGAGTTTGATTGCTGGGTTCACGGTGGACAGCAGTAGGGGTTCAACTCTAGTAAGATCGACTGTGTGAGGCTCGCCATCTCAGAACACTTGCATTACACTGATGTCAAGTCATTTAGCAGATGTTTTGTCCACAGCGTGAGGCACATATGAGTTGGAGAAGCTAAAACAATTGTTTGGTCCAACTCTCTAAAAGCTATCTGGTGCAGAGCAGTTATCTGAAGCTAGAGAAACAAGCATATCAAGGTGAGCAGAATTTCAGCCATTAGAGACTCGTGAGTGAGCATCAAACATCAAACTTGTGTGTGTTCCCATTGTGTGCAGCGGACGCCGAGTTTGTTCTCCAAATCCATTGATGGTTGATTGACGGATGGAGCTCACCATCTTGTATTCCCTCCAGGTCCTCTGGAAGTCGACGCTGCCGTTAAACCTCTTCTGGAACACCAGCCAGCCCCCTCCGCTGGTCTCCATGTCACAGTAAACCTGCAGCACAAACACCCGCCACGTGACCTTATAAGGCAACAGGAAACCCGCCATGTGACCTTATAAGGTAACAGGAAACCCACCACAGTAACAGGAAACAACGCGTTACCTTATAAGGCAACCGGAAACCAACCAGGTGACCTTATAAGGTAAGAGGCCACCCACCACATTAACAGGAAGCACAGACACCAGGTGAGGTTCACCTGGACGGGGTGGGAGGTGTTGCTGATGTAGATGTCATAGAGACCACTGGTCAAGTGTCCTGCCTTGTAGATGTCTGCACAGTCCCTCCACCACGGCACAGCAAACCCTATACACACACACACACACACACACACACACACACACACACACACACACACACACACACCACACACACACACACACACACACACACACACACACACACACACACACACACACACACAGAGTGTATATTATACAATCGTATATTAGGACATTTCTGAGAGGGTCAATTTG
This sequence comes from Coryphaenoides rupestris, assembly GCA_002895965.2. Lineage (NCBI taxonomy): Eukaryota > Metazoa > Chordata > Actinopteri > Gadiformes > Macrouridae > Coryphaenoides > Coryphaenoides rupestris. Next base: position 290,885 of record PIJE02000494.1, read on the forward strand.
TGTAGCATTTGCAATACTGCTAGCTAGTGTGTGTGTGTGTGTGTGTGTGTGTGTGTGTGTGTGTGTGTGTGTGTGTGTGTGTGTGTGTTTGTGTGTGTGTGTACCGGTGGTGCCAGCCACCATGTGCAGCAGTGTGTGGATGGACTCCATCAGCTGAGGCCTGGCTCAATCTGGAGTGCTGAGCTGTTGCTCCTGGCAACCATCAGCTGTGTTCCATAGCGTCCACGGCAACCATCTGACTTTTCACCAGAGCTATCAGAGAGAAAGGACAGACGTAGCTGTGATAAGGACAGACTGTAAACTGTGATGCAAAGGACAGACTGTAACTGTGATAAAGGACAGACTGTAGCTGTGATAAAGGACCAGACCTGTAGCATGTGATAAAAGGACAGACTGTAACTGTTGATAAAGGACAGACTGTAACTGTGATAAAGGGACAGACTGTAACTGTGATAAAGGACAGACTGTAACTTGTTTGAAGACCTACCTGCAGTTTGTTCTTGTCTGCTCTCAGGACCTCCAGCTCTCCTCTCTGCTGAGACTCCAACATCTGAACCTTTTGCTCCAGATGGCTGAGAGACAAAGAGACAGACACATAGAGACATAGAGACATAGAGCACATAGACACATAGAGACATAGGGACATAGAGACATAGGACATAGGGACATAGGGACATAGGGACATTGAGACAGAGAGACAGATTTTATCCCTCACTGTTCACTCAACACTCCCCCCTCCATGCTTGCATCGGTAGTCATCAACTGGCCATGTTACCGATAACTGGTTGGTGCTGTAGATCATACTTGATGATTATTGATCATTGCTGATTGATTATTTCCTGACCTGTTGTGTTGGTGCAGCCGGTCGATCTGATTGGTCTGCAGCAGGATTTCCTTCTCCAGCCTATTGGTGGACAGCGAGTTCTCCAGAAGCCGGAGCTCCATCCTGCTGGTCTGGTTCAGCACCTGCTCCACATCTCAGCCAGAGCCATAGGAAGACAGAGTCGGGACAATGGAGGCTTTAATGGCGCCAGACGCTAGAGATGGAGCTAGAGGCTAAAGGCTAGAGGCCAGTGGCTAGAGGCTAGAGACTAGAGGCTAGAGGCTAGAGGCTAGTGGCTAGCACTAGAGACTGGTGGCTGGAGACGACAGGTTAGCAGCTAGTCACGAGTGGCGAGGGGATAGTGGTTAGTGACTGGTGACTAGCTGCTAGTGGTTAGTAAGCAGCAGCTAATGGCTGGGGACTAGTGGCTAGCAGCTAAAGGCTAGGGACTAGCGGCTAATGGCTAGCGGTAGATTACCAGCAGCTGGGGGCTAGGGGTCACCTTGGCCTCCACCAGACCCAGCTTGTGGGTGTGCTGCGCGGAGCGGCTCAGCAGGCTGCTGCCCAGCTCCAGCATGGTGGCCGCGTGCCGCTGGACCGCCTGGTGCTGCAGCCGGGGCCCTCCGCCGCCCCCGGCCCGCTGCATGGACACCTCCAGCTACGCCGCGCAGCCAGCCCGACGACGGCATGGCCGAGAGACAAAGACAGAGAGTTTAAAACACAGAGAACACATTTAAAAAGTTGAGAAATGAACTGAAGAATGACAGAACAGTATAAAGGAAGAGATACAGAAAGAACAAACCAAACTGATAAGGTGACCCAGCATACCAAGACTTGACCTTTCACCCCTGCTTAATCAATCAAACCCCTCCTCTCCAGGAGAGCTCAGTGGATGAATAAATACATCAGATCCCCTTCTCCCCGGGACACGCCATGGCAGTAGGAGAGAGGTGAGTTGATGAATGAAAACATTGAAATAATAATAATAATATATACATATTAATGATAGATACAAGTCATGTGACCATTCTCTACGGACTCCTTCCATTTTAGTTCGATAAAACTACACCAGAGCACCAGTCTGTATCCCACAGGGGATTCCTTCCTTCCTTCCTTCCTTCCTTCCTTCCTTCATTCCTTCCTTCCTTCCATCCTTCCTTCCTTCCATTCTTTCATTGTCTTTCTTTCTTCTTCCTGTCTCACTATGTCCTCCTCCTCTTCCTTCTTGCAGTAGCTTCCAGTGTATAGGTTGACCCTCAGCTGAGGACACTGCCAATGTTCTGCATAAGCTCCTCCCTCCCCAGACCACTAACAGTCACATGACGTCTTCTGCTGATTTGTGGTTATCCTGGTTAGGTTACACTGTTCATATATGAAGAGACCGTAGCCTGGGAGGAGACAGAACCCTGGAGAGACAGAACCCTGGGGGGAGACAGAACCCTGGAGAGGCAGAACCCTGGAGAGACAGAACCCTGGAGAGACAGAACCCTGGAGTGACAGAACCTTGGAGAGACAGAACCCTGGAGTGACAGAACCCTGGAGAGACAGAACCCTGGGGAGACAGAACCTTAGAGAGACAGAACCATGCAGAGACAGAACCCTGGGGGGAGACAGAACCCTGGGGAGACAGAACCCTGGAGAGACAGAACCCTGGGAGGAGACAGAACCCTGGAGAGACAGAACCCTGGAGAGACAGAACCCTAGAGAGACAGAACACTGGGGGGAGACAGAACCCTGGAGAGACAGAACCCTGGGGGGAGACAGAACCCTGGAGAGACAGAACCCTATAGAGACAGAACCCTAGAGGGACAGAACCCTGGGGGGAGACAGAACCCTATAGAGACAGAACCCTGGAGAGACAGAACCCTGGGGAGACAGAACCTTAGAGAGATAGAACCATGGAGAGACAGAACCCTGGGTGGAGACAGAACCCTGGAGAGACAGAACCCTATAGAGACAGAACCCTAGAGAGACAGAACCCTGGGGGAAGACAGAACCATGGGAGGGAGGGAGAACCATGGAGAGACATAAATGAGGGTAGACGGAACCCGAGAAGCAGAGAGTTCGATGGAAAGGGAACGTTAAGTCACTTGATGGCTGTTGAACTTGGGCTTGTGTGTGTTGACATGAAAGCTTGTGAAACATCTGTAATTGTGTGTTAGATAGCAAACAAAAAAAGACAGATAGAAGACAGATGGAGAGAAATGGCTGCATTCCCTGACCCTGTGATAAAGGACAGACTGTAACTGTGATAAAGGACAGACTGTCTGTCTGTCTGTCTGTCTGTTCTGTCTGTCTGTCTGTCTGTCTGCGTGCCGGTCCAGACCGGCGGGTCATGGGTGTAATGGCGGGCTTCCGTCTCCAGGAGATCGACGGCCAGGCGCTGCTGCTGCTCAACCTGCCCACGGTGCAGGAGTGCATGGACCTGAAGCTGGGCCCGGCCATCAAGCTGTGCCACCACATCGAGAGGGTGAAGCTGGCCTTCTACCAGCAGTTTGCCACCTAGCAGAGGACAGCACCCCCCCGCGAGCGCGTGCCGTGCTCCCCATGTTAACGAGGGTGTGTTAACAGGTTCTGTTAACACAACCTTGTTAACATGAGGAGCAGGCGGACAGTGGCTCCCCGCCGTCCTCATGGTAACGAGGTTGAGTTAACGAGGTTGAGTTAATGAGGTCATGTTAACGAGGTTGTGTTAACGAGACCATGTTAATGAGGTCACGTTAACAAGGCTATGTTAATGAGGTTGTGTTTTGGAATCCTCCTTCTTTCACTTCACAGAATGTCAAAGCGTTCCTGATTGGAGGAGATTGAGTGTTGCCATGACAACCATCAGCTCTATTGTTGTTGTTCATTGGTCTTCATGAATGTGGGCGGATCACCCTCCTGGATCTCTTTCAGAGCTTTGATTTAAAAAGTTACAAAGTTGGCGTTTAAGCTCAACAGAGAGAATGCTGAACATGAGCTGAAGAACGCTCCGCTGTATTTTGTTGTCGATGTTTTTTATCCATCACATGTTCTATAGCTTCTGAAGAAACTATAAAACATGTAATGATCACATTTACTTGCCTCGTAAGAAAACCCTTCAATGTAGTCTTATTCCACGAGACGAGACATCTCTCGACACTTTTTTAAGTTGGACACACTGTATTACACACGTGCAAGATTGCAAACAAAATGGTCAAGCTTCTTAAATATTATGCTGGGATCACAAATTAATCACAATCTACTTTCTTGAGTTCAGCAGAGTTGCATGGAGATTGTGATTTTGCTTAATGACAAAAAAGGTTGTTTTTTCATTCTGTTTATACGTAAAATACCTGGCAGGTGTGGATGTAAAGATGTTTAATCTCCAATCTGTTCTTAATCTGGGGCGACAGCTCATAATTACACTGAGCTGTTGACAACGGGATGGCTCTTATGTTGAAAGCACAAGATGAACTCTGTACTAATAAGACAGACGTGTACAGAACAATATGTGGCGACGGATGTAAAATGTTTGTACATAGTGTACATAATCTCTAAATTCTTGGAGTACAACAGGGTGTGTAGATTTTCTATTGAGAAAAACTAAAAAATGCAGTGAATAATAATAATAATCCTAATGCATACTCTTGCACACTAAATCCTTAAACATTTTTATTTGGAATTAAATCCAACATTAGCTAGATTTAGAAATGGGACACATTTGTTGGATTATTAGGCTGCTCATTTTAGGTCATTGCTCAATAAATTGATATTTTGGGCAGCACAGCAATTAATATGCTAAAAAAGAACTTCATAATTGTGAAGGAGCAGTTTTATTCATGTGTGGTGTTTGATTTGTGTGAAAGAACAGTTGTACAGAAAGCAAATTAAATGAAATTAATTTCCTTTATGAGTCCCCGATTGTTATTTCAGACGTTGCTGCAATAAAATGAATGAAAATCAACGTGTTGATGACTGACTACACTTCCCATCATGCACCGCACGGCGGTCTGACTACACTTCCTATCATGCACCGCACGGCGGTCTGACTGCACTTCCCATCATGCACCACACGGCGTGTGACTACACTTCCCATCATGCACCGCACAGCGGTGTGACTACACTTCCCGTCATGCACCGGGCGTCTTCAACAGCGGTGCTAGCAGCTGACCGGCGAGCTGCTCAACACTAGTTTAGTTTATTTAACAACAACAACAACAACAACAACAACAACACGTGCGGCGGCGGCGGTCGTCCACATGACCGTGCGTGTTGTGACGTCACAGCCCGGCGGCCTGTGACGTGTCTTCTCCTGAGGACTTAGCTGTTAGCCGCTAGCGTTAGCTGTTAGCATCATCAGCGTCCCACCGGATGTGTTGCGCCACCACGTGGTGAGGAAGAGAGCATCATCATCATCCTCACCTGGACGACATGCTAACAGAAGCTAGTAGCGGTGTTGGGGAGTGGGCCCCGCCTACCGATGATGACCCCTGACCTCCTGGCGCTCCGCCTCCACGTCGTCCGTCTCCTGTAGTCACTGATGTGTCCGGCTGACCCCCCATGGCTGCCGGAAGTCAGCTGAACCCGCTCTCCGCCGGGTCCTCCTCCGCCTCCTCCTCCAACACCACGTCGGGGCCCCCCGCCACGCCGGCCCCCGGGGGCCCCGAGGGCCGCGGCTGTGAGAACGGAGCCCTGATGGACTCCCTGGGGATCTTCCTGCAGGGCCTGCTGGCCGTGCTGGCCTTCCAGCATCCTCATGTGTGAGTATGACCCCCCACCAGGTGACCCTGCAGGCCACACCTCCCTGCAGGCCACGCCCCCTGCTGTGAGGCAGCCTCCCCCGTGGACACTGGGCCCCACTACACCCAGCCCAGCCTCGCTACACCCAGCCCAGCTACACCCAGCCCCACTACACCGAGCCCAGCCCCGCTACACCCAGCCCAGCCCCGCTACACCCAGCCCAGCCTCACTACACCCAGCCCAGCCTCGCTACACCCAGCCTCGCTACACCCAGCCCAGCCTCACTACACCCAGCCCAGCCCCGCTACACCCAGCCCCACTACACCCAGCCCAGCCCCGCTACACCCAGCCCCGCTACACCCAGCCCAGCCTCACTACACCCAGCCCAGCCTCGCTACACCCAGCCTCACTACACCCAGCCCAGCCCCGCTACACCCAGCCTCACTACACCCAGCCCAGCCCCGCTACACCCAGCCTCGCTACACCCAGCCCAGCCTCACTACACCCAGCTCTCTGTGTGTAACGGCCCCTCTGTGTCTCTACAGTGAAACGCTTCAGGGAGCCCCAGCATGAGCGGCGGCCCTGGAAGATCTGGTGAGTCTCTCTCTCGCTGTCTCTGTCACTCTCTCTCTCTCTCACTGTCACTCTCTCTCTCTCTCTGTCTCTCTCTCTGTCTCTGTCTCTGTCTCTCTCTGTCTCTCTCTCTGTCTCTCTCTCTGTCTCTGTCTCTGTCTCTCTGTCTCTCTGTCTAGCTCCTCCCCCCAGAGCACGGAGGTCCCTGACCTGAGTGTCTTCCCAGGTTCCTGGACACATCCAAGCAGGCCATCGGGATGCTGTTCATCCACTTTGCCAACGTGTACCTGTCAGGCCTCACCGAGGAGGACCCCTGCTCGCTGTGAGTAGGAGGTGGTCCTCGACGGCTCCCTGGGGAATGGGTGTTCACTTTATGATTATTATTATTATAATTATTATTATTATTATTATTATTATTATTATTATTATTATTATGCTCTGTGGCAGCCAGCGATGGTCACGCGCTGCTGTTTTTCTGCTTCGAGTTGAGTTTGGTTTATTGAACAGTTTAGTGTCGCCCTCCAGTGTTTGTGCATTTTTCTCAGTATTACGTGCAATATTAATATTACTGCCCAACATCATGTGCAATACTCTCTATGTGCTATATTATTATTATTATTATTAATATCATGTTATCTCTAAATGTTACCTGTAATACTACCTCTCATCTCCTCTCATCATCGTGTGCAATATTCTTAATGTCATGTCCAATACCTCTCCTACATTACCTCTCAACATTATGTGCAATATTCTTAATATTCTTTCTATCAGGTGCAATACGTCCCCTAACCATTATTATTATTATCACAGTATTACACTTCAACTATGCCAAATTGTTTTCGCCGTCTGAATATCTTATCTTGCCTATATTTTTATATATTGACTGTACATTTGTAAATCTGTTAGTTTATTTTTATTATTCTGTTGATTTCTCTATTGTTTTATTGTACTGTATTGCTATGCAACCTGGCACAAGAATTTCCTTCAGGATTAATAAAGTTCTATCTTATCTTATCTTATCTTATCTTACTCAGCTCAGGTCTTTACACTTTAAGTCAGGTTAAACACACAGAAACCTCCGTGAGGTAACGAACATCTGGTCATCTGATCCTGCTGTGGCACACCAGGAGACTACAAGAGATAATACTACTAATAATAATACAAATCCTCCTCCTCTAGATATCTCATCAACTTCCTCCTGGACGCGTCACTGGGTATGCTGCTCATCTACGCCGGCGTGCGGGCGGTCAGCGCGGTCGTGGAGTGGCGGCAGTGGGACTCTCTGCGCTTTGGGGAATATGGTGAGGCTCCCGCTGGACCTGGGCTGTCCAGTGAAGGGCGCTAGCTGCTAGCTGTCCTATTTGCTGTCCTCTAGTTTCAATAGAATGTACTGTATTCTATTTATAAGATAAGATAAGACTTTATTAATCCCGAAGGAAATTCTTGTGCCAGGTTGCATAGCAATACAATAAAACAATAGAGAAATAAACAGAATACAAATAACATAACAGATTTACAAATGTACAGTAGGTCTAAGTCCTTGGAGAAGTACCAAAATATATTCACAAGATAACATATACAGTCCGCGAAAACAATTTGACAATAATTGAAGTGTAATAAAACTGATAATAATAATGGTTAGAGAAAGTATTGCGCCTGATAAAAAGAATATTAAGAATATTGCACATAATGATGAAAGGTAATGTAGCATGGTAATATTGCAAGGATAATATTGAGAAGAAGTATTGCACATGACATTAAGAATATTGCACATGATGATGAGAGGAGATGAGAGGTAATATTGCAAGGTAATATTTGAGGTAACATATATTAATAACATGTATAGATAATAATTGATAATATAATATAGCACATGATAGAGTATTGCACATGATGTTGGACAGGAATATTAATATTGCACGTAATACTGAGGAAAATGCACATGATGTTGAGAGGTAATATTGCACATGATATTGCTCAGTGTTCATTGTCTTGTATTTCAACTGTCCTTCCCACAGAGGGGGGAGGAGTTATAGAGATAGAGCTGCAGTTAGTTTGATTTTAGTGTGCGTGTGCGTGTGCGCGTGTGCGTGTGTGTGTGTGTGCGCGTGCAGGAGACCCCCTGCAGTGCTCTGCGTGGGCAGGCCAGTGTGCTCTCTACATCCTCATCATGATGTTTGAGAAGATCCTCATCATGCTGGTGCTCCTCATCCCCCAGTGGAAGAAGGTCAGAGGTCATCACCGCATGTTGCCGCCGCCTGGCATTAACATAGCGTTACAAGCCACTCTGTGTGTGTGTGTGTGTGTGTGCGTGTGTGTGTGTGTGTGTGTGTGTGGTTTCAGTTGGCGCTCCTCAACCCGATAGAGAACCCTGACCTGGAGTTAGCCATCGTCATGCTGATCGTTCCCTTCTTCATCAACGTGAGTCTTCTGCTCCTTGTTTAGTATGTTATTATTGCTCATGTTCCTGTGGCTCCAGGCCCTGAGGTTCTGTTGGTTCTTGTTCTAAGTATGTTCATGTTCCTGTGGCTCCAGGCCCTGATGTTCTGGGTGGTGGATAACTTCCTGATGAAGAAGCACCGGACCAAAGCCAAGCTGGAGGAGCGCGAGGAGGACCCCCGGGGCAGCAACAAGGTCCGGTACCGCCGTGCCTTGTCCCACGATGACTCCGAGTCAGAGGTGAGGCAAAACAGGAGCTCCCTAATCCACACTTTAAGATCATAACATCCACAACTCCACTTTAAGCTCTATCAAGCCGGGCAGACACTGTACGATTTGAGCGTACAGTGCGATTTTCAGCTTCGTCGGACGTTGTTTGCCGTGCAGTGGGGAGCGAGGACCGGTCGGGTCGGTTGCGGTCTGATCGGCGGGCCTACTGCATCACTGAACACTAAACTTGAGTCTCTAATCCCTACGATGCTACCACAGTGCAGGAATATGTGATGAAGATCAGTTTCTTTGTCCCTATGTTGCAACTCGTAGTTAAGATGTCTCATCTATCTGACAGAGCTAGACTAGACTAGACTAGACTAGACTGGCAGCAGTGTGACCTCTAACCCTGAGGGTCCAACTCTTGTGTTTCCAGATCCTGTTCTCAGCCGACGACGAGATGGACGACTCTGACGAAGACGACGCGAGGAGACTCAGCGGCCTGAAGACCGTCAAGAAGAAGAAACACCGCATGGGCATCCCCGTCTGACCCCGGACCGGACTACCCCTGACCCGGACCGGACGACATCACCTCCTGACCCAGACCGGACTACACCTGACCCATACTGGACCGGTCTACACCACCTCCTGATCCAGACTGGACCGGTCTACACCACCTCCTGACTCAGACCGGACCGGACTACACCACCTCCTGGCCAGACCAGACCGGTCTCCAGTCAGTCCTGCTTGTAGCTCCTCAGCCGGGTGGAGACCCTAGGCTGGGTCCTGACCGGGGGGATCCTGCAGGGAACCCGAGAACCCGAACGATCGTCCCCAAACGCTCTGAACTCTGATGTGAGACTTCGGTGAACGTTAGCGATGCGCCCGAACGTTAGCACTGTGCTTCAGTGTTCCGTCTCCCCACCTCTGCTGTGTGATGGTTTGGTCCGGGTCAGGGCTGCCCTACCAGAGCATCGTGTGTTTGGACTGTACTTTGTGTTGGGGGGGTTCCTGTGTGTGTCTCCATTATCTAACATCCAATATTTTTAAATGCCCCAGAGATTGGAGAACTGAATGATGTTATGAACTATTTTAACTGTTTCCTGAAAAGGGCTCGCCACCATAGGCCGGTGGGTGTGTGTGTGAGTGTGTGTGTGCGTGCGCGTGTGTGTGCGTGCGCGTGTGTGTGCGTGTGCGTGAGGAAACTGGACCAACACTGATAACCAAGCATACGTATTTAAGCTCATAATCTCAGTATAGTAGATCTGGTGTAAATACGCAGCCCTAACCTTCTCCACCGGCCCTTCGTCGAGGGAAGACCTCCCGGATCTCTGGCCCTGTTGGAGCTTTTAACGCTAAATAACACTTTAAATCTTTCCACGGTCCCTTTTAACGCTAACTAACACGGTTTATTGAGTTTATTGGTTCCTGCAGGTCGCCTGCACCCTGGCGGCCTGCGGGAACACGGTCCATTTCTCCCTGGGGCTTCAGTTCGCTATCAACTGGTTTCTTGTCGGACTTGATTGTTTTTACTGTAATTGTGACGTGAGGGGCTGAGACGGAAGCCCTCCTCTCCCAGCAGCCCGCTGGTGTCCTGGAGAAGGAAGCCGTCCTCTCCCAGCAGCCCGCTGGTATCCTGGAGATGGAACTTGTGTTCTCTTGACTTTGTGACCTTCTCATGTTCTCATGTTATTTTGTTTGCTTTTAAGCCCATTTGCTCTTTGATCCGACAACGTGCCTCTGAGCGTCTGTTGGACCGGAACCGGCTGGTGAACCGGCTGGTGGACCGGCTGGTGGAGCAGAACCAATGTTACAGAAGCACACACTTCTAAATGTTTGGGTGAATTGTGACCAGCCATTGCAACTAAAGGTGTGGGTGTGTGTGTGTGTGTGGGTGGGTGGGTGGGTGGGTGTATGTGTGGGTGTGTGTGTTTGCCTGCATTGTATACAAGTGTTATGTAAAAGTGTTACAAGTTAGTGGCTGGTTCTTCCAAAAAGGTGACAAACTGCGACTGTGATGGCTGATGATGTGATGTCGGTATGACGCTATTGGCGCTAAGACTGCACTTTTAAGGTCAAAGACACTTTTTGTATTTAGCAAAATACAAAACTACTACTGTAATATAACCGATATTACACTGAGATCTCATGATATGCTTTTACAATAAAGTCAATAATCTGAATGTTGCCTCCAGCGTCTGCTATTCTCTCTCTCTCTCTCTAATCATTATACTCATGATACTCATCAGGCTCATGTAGAACAGTTGATGTAGAACAGTAGATATAGAACAGTAGGACGTAGAGAGAGAGTCGAGGAGAGCGTGGTGGAAGTGGAGGTGGAAGGGTTGGAAGTGGAAGAGGAAGAAGTAGTGGACGTGGACAAGAAAGAGGAGATGAGAAGAGAGGAGGAAGAGTGGAGACAAAGACACCGTGTGAGTTCTGTTAAAGTACGACAAGTGGTTGTGTGTCCTGACATTGGAACGTATGAGAACCCGTCTTCTGTATGACCCTCGCCTTGCCTGACTACCCTCCCGTCTGCCTCGCCCTGCATCTGTATGAGACTTCATCCCGGTGTGATAACCCCTGTCTTACGGACTAAGACCCTTCGATTGGATTACGGACTTGATACTGCTATTAACCCTAAACTTTCCCTCCCCATTACAGGATATAAAAGTGATATTTCATTGAATCCTGGTGTGGAATCCTGGTGTGGACCTTGAATTGACCCCACTGAGTGTGTCAACAAGGACGTACACGTGCACCATGTATGTATAATGTGTATTTAGAATGTATACATACTGTATGTGTGTGTTTAGATTAGCTTAAGTTACTAAACTAATCACCCACACACAAACAAATGGACATACAAGCGATATAGAAATATTATACAATGTTTATTGAGTTACCAAACTTACTATGACACACTGAAACATGAACCATATCTCCAGTCACTCAGGACTACCATCGATGTACAGTGGTGCCGTAATATTAAACATCTATCACAAGGGGCAAAGGAGTATCGTTAGTATTTCATTACCTGCACGCACACACTCGAACACACGCACGTACCTGCAGTACTTCTGCTGTAGAATACTTTCTGACTCCGCCTCTTGTCAGGAGTGGATATTACCATTGCAAAGTACAGTATGTATATATGACCTGCTGCATGATCTGCTTTTCAGATATGGTGTAGGGAGAAATGAATGCATCATATGAAGGGGAGTAAATAGGTAAGATTAGGCCCAAGTATTTACCACTTTGGAAAGGACGACGATTTGATATAACCATCGTGAAGTCATGAGAAAAACTAAGAGGTATGCTGGCAGGAAGGCTGTCCTCAAACTACCTTCCTTTATACGTGTGTGTAAAACATGTTTAATAATTCACAAATGTCCTTCGTTCATGTGTGTGTGTGAGAGAGAATGGCACAGGAAACTAGGGGCAGAGAGTCAGTTTAGAACCAGACCAGTTCTTTCTAACGGTGAACGCATAAAATCCAACTGTTACTTCTACAATGTGTGAGAGCAGATTATACACATCTATTTAATGGATTGCATTTATATATCGCTTTCACCCATTCATACACAGGACGGCGGTGCCAAACATGTATGTAGGGTTAAGTGGGTGTCTTGCTCAGGGACACCTCCACACTCCGCTAGGAGGTGGAGCGCGGGTATCGAACCAGCAACCTTCCTGTTGCCAGACAACCGCTCTTAACTCCTGAGCTACTGCCACCCTATGTAAGTCCTTTAACAGACACCTTCATACAAAGCGCCAATGGGATTCAGATACGCGGTCATTACGAGCAGATAGCACTTCAACATCCTGAACTAGGAAGGGCTATGTCTTCTCCATAGAGGTTGATTCCTGACCAGTCAGACATAATCCTTCTCTCGTCGTATCATCACGGTGGTGGAGTGGCGGGGTGGAGTGACCATAAAAAGTGTGGATTAATAAAGTTGTTGTTGTTCTTCTTCTTCTCTTCTTCTCTTAGAAGTGGTAGGGTCGTACCATCACGGTGGTGGAGCGGAGTGGTGGAGTTAGAAGTGGTAGGGTCGTACCATCATGGCGGTGGAGCGGAGGGAGTAGCTGGGTCCTCTGAAGTGATGCCACTTGATACCGTTGAGCTTGTAGATGTTGCGGCCGGGAGAATAGAACATGCCGTTGAGATTAGAGAGACCACAGGCATCAAACCACCAACCTGAGAGAGAGAGAGGGAGAGAGAGAGAGAAATATGATCTGGTGCTGCTGTCTCCAACTAAAGAAGGACCTACGATTTGATCTACACACAAACTCTCCCAGACCTGGGCCCTGACAGTAAATCTAACCAAGATAAAAATAATGCTTTTCCAAAAAAGACCCAGCCTCCAGCAACACAAATATAAATTCTTTCTCGATAACAACTCCCTTAGAGCATCTGGCCTTTTGACCTTTTATGCCATAAAAAGAGTTAGATCAAGTAAGACATCCCAATAAAAATATGGCTCAAAATACTAGACTCAGTTATCGAACCCATTTCCCTTTACGGTTGCGAGATCTGGGGTCCACTTACAACCAAGATTTTTAAATAAATGGGGAGCAAATACATCAAATTGAAACGCTGCATGCAGAGTTCTGCAAATTCCATTCTCCGCAACCCAACGGAAAACACCCAACAATGCATGCAGAGCCAGAATTAGGGACGATACCCACTAATAATAAAAATTCAAAGAGGGCATTCAAATTCATAAACACCTAAAAGACAGTGAGCCGACACGCTCCATAACAAAGCCCTCATCCACAGAGAGACTCTAGAGCGATGCCCCTCGGCCCAGCTGGTTCTGGGACTCTATTCACAAAACCAAGCAGAACCACCAGACAGAAACCCCATTAGATTAAACCAAATTATAAGAAAACAAAAAGAAAACTACCTCACACACTGGAAAGAATCAACCAAAAACAGAGTAAATTAGAATGCTATTTGGCCCTAAACAGACAACCACACAACGGCAGAATACTCTGAGCACTGTGACGATCCCAAACTTCAGGGACATCCGTTGACTAGATACAGACTGAGCGAGCACAGCCTCGCCGTGGAGAGAGGCCGCCACCGGCAGACCTGGCTACCAAGAGAAGACAGACTCTGTACCCACTGCACCCAACAGGAGGTGGAAACCCAGCTACACTTCCTAACAACCTGCCACCTATACCAAGACATTAGAGATACATACTTCCCACAGATCTCAACACACAAAAGAATTTTGAAATCTTAAACTTGTGTGTGTGTGTGTGTGTGTGTGTGTGTGTTGTGTGTGTGTGTGTGTGTGTGTGTGTGTGTGTACCTCCGGTGAGCATCAGTGCACACTTGCAGGTGTCACAGTTATCATTGTCTTGGTCCAGTGTGCTGAAGGCCGTCCCATGGGAAGACAGACTGCTCTGTCTGCCTGCTGTCCCACTGTAACCCCTAGCAACCAGCCTGGACACAGAGAGAAACACTGTAACCCCGAGCAACCAGCCTGGAGACAGAGAGACTATAACCTCCAGCTGCCACTTTCCATTGTGTGTGTGTGTGTGTGTGTGTGTGTGTGTGTGTGTGTGTGACCTGTATCCATGCGTCTCGCTGGCCAGGCTGAAGCGGTCGTACTGGGCGTAGACGTGGTTCCCCTCCCAGTCCTGCAGCTCCACTCGCAGGGAGTACTGCCCCAGCAGGCTCAGCCGATGGAGGGCCTCCGTTCCCAGCCACTGCTCCCCCAGAGGGTCCCCAAAGCCCTGCAGGGGCCAGCACAAACCACAGCCTGGTCACTGGACCCCCAGGGACCCTCACTGATGGAACCAGAGTCCAATTCTCTCTTTGTGTTTCCTGTGGGCCTCAGAGTGGGTTCTCCTGAGTTTGATTGCTGGGTTCACGGGGCCAGCACAAACCACAGCCTGGTCACTGGACCCCCAGGGACCCTCACTGATGGAACCAGAGTCCAATTCTCTCTTTGTGTTTCCTGTGGGCCTCAGAGTGGGTTCTCCTGAGTTTGATTGCTGGGTTCACGGTGGACAGCAGTAGGGGTTCAACTCTAGTAAGATCGACTGTGTGAGGCTCGCCATCTCAGAACACTTGCATTACACTGATGTCAAGTCATTTAGCAGATGTTTTGTCCACAGCGTGAGGCACATATGAGTTGGAGAAGCTAAAACAATTGTTTGGTCCAACTCTCTAAAAGCTATCTGGTGCAGAGCAGTTATCTGAAGCTAGAGACACAAGCATATCAAGGTGAGCAGAATTTCAGCCATTAGTGGTCGAGACTCGTGAGTGAGCATCAAACATCAAACTTGTGTGTGTTCCCATTGTGTGCAGCGGACGCCGAGTTTGGTCTCCAAATCCATTGATGGTTGATTGACGGATGGAGCTCACCATCTTGTATTCCCTCCAGGTCCTCTGGAAGTCGACGCTGCCGTTAAACCTCTTCTGGAACACCAGCCAGCCCCCTCCGCTGGTCTCCATGTCACAGTAAACCTGCAGCACAAACACCCGCCACGTGACCTTATAAGGCAACAGGAAACCCGCCATGTGACCTTATAAGGTAACAGGAAACCCACCACAGTAACAGGAAACAACGCGTTACCTTATAAGGCAACCGGAAACCAACCAGGTGACCTTATAAGGTAAGAGGCCACCCACCACATTAACAGGAAGCACAGACACCAGGTGAGGTTCACCTGGACGGGGTGGGAGGTGTTGCTGATGTAGATGTCATAGAGACCACTGGTCAAGTGTCCTGCCTTGTAGATGTCTGCACAGTCCCTCCACCACGGCACAGCAAACCCTACACACACACACACACACAAACACAGAGTGTATATTATACAATCGTATATTAGGACATTTCTGAGAGGGTCAATTTGTGTAGCATTTGCAATACTGCTAGCTAGTGTGTGTGTGTGTATCTGTGGCACTAGTGTGTGTGTGTGTGTGTGTGTGTGTGTGTGTGTGTGTGTGTACCGGTGGTGCCAGCCACCATGTGCAGCAGTGTGTGGATGGACTCCATCAGCTGAGCCTGGCTCATCTGGAGTGCTGAGCTGTTGCTCCTGGCAACCATCAGCTGTTGTTCCAGAGCGTCCACGGCAACCATCTGACTTTTCACCAGAGCCTATCAGAGAGAAGGACAGACTGTAGCTGTGATAAAGGACAGACTGTAACTGTGATAAAGGACAGACTGTAACTGTGATAAAGGACAGACTGTAACTGTGATAAAGGACAGACTGTAGCTGTGATAAAGGACAGACTGTAACTGTGATAAAGGACAGACTGTAACTGTGATAAAGGACAGACTGTAACTGTGATAAAGGACAGACTGTAACTGTGATGAAGGACAGACTGTAACTGTGATAAAGGACAGACTGTAACTGTGATAAAGGACAGACTGTAACTGTGATAAAGGACAGACTGTAACTGTGATAAAGGACAGACTGTAACTGTGATAAAGGACAGACTGTAACTGTGATAAAGGACAGACTGTAACTGTGATGAAGGACAGACTGTAACTGTGATAAAGGACAGACTGTAACTGTGATAAAGGACAGACTGTAACTGTGATAAAGGACAGACTGTAACTGTGATAAAGGACAGACTGTAACTGTGATAAAGGACAGACTGTAACTGTGATAAAGGACAGACTAACTGTGATAAAGGACAGACTGTAACTGTGATAAAGGACAGACTGTAACTGTGATAAAGGACAGACTGTAACTGTGATAAAGGACAGACTGTAACTGTGATAAAGGACAGACTGTAACTGTGATAAAGGACAGACTGTAACTGTGATAAAGGACAGACTGTAACTGTGATAAAGGACAGACTGTAACTTGTTTGAAGACCTACCTGCAGTTTGTTCTTGTCTGCTCTCAGGACCTCCAGCTCTCCTCTCTGCTGAGACTCCAACATCTGAACCTTTTGCTCCAGATGGCTGAGAGACAAAGAGACAGACACATAGAGACATAGGGACATAGACACATAGACACATAGAGACATAGAGACATAGGGACATAGAGACATGACATACACACACACACACACACACACACACACACACACACACACACACACACACACACACACACAGCTCCACCAGAGGTTCTGTTCTCCTGATTTAATTCTACAATAATCTCAGGAGTGACTGTTTCATTCCAGACTAAAACCTTTCAGTAATACGACCGAGCCTCCTCCTCCTCCTCCTCCTCCTCCTCCTCCTCGGGAACAGTGGGAGAGGAATAGAGGTGGAGAGGAGAAGAGAATGGAGGAGGAGAAGCAAGGAGGAGAGTAGAGTAGGAGAGAGGAGAGAGAGGAGAGAGGAGAGAGGAGAGAGGAGAGAGAGGAGAGAGAGGAGAGAGGAGAGGAGAGAGGAGGGAGGAGAGGAGAGAGGAGAGGAGAGGAGAGGAGAGGGGAGAGGAAAGGAGTTCCCACACTAGATCAACTGGAATAAAGACATCCACATGTTTACACTGGAGCGATTCAGCCCATGAGCTCCAGAGTAATGCTGGATCACAGCTCTATCTCAGATCATTACAGTGAACCCATTTTCTCCAAACAAAACCAAATCATCAAACTCCTTTAACCAAACCCTTGATCGCCTCAAAGCCATTTCATCATTTAATCTGTGCTCAAAATCAATGGGGACTATAAACAATAAACACTGCAGAGCATTCATGAGACACGGCAATGGGGAAATAGTTTTTTTTTTTATTGTATATATAACAGCATTTTGCAACTATAAAAGTATAGCACAACTTAGTACAGTGAAGTATGTTGTATACTGCAGTGTACTGCACTGCACAACAATACCATTGTTGGTGTCGACATTCAACGTACCTGTGGCACCTGTGCGTCTCAACTGGCTTATATTCTGTACAATTAGTTTGATCACATTATTAGAAACAAGTTTGACCAATTTTGGTCGTGTGTTAACGAAGACAACTGTGTTGTAGATGTGTTTAGCTTTTGCGTCATGTGCTTTTGTGGGTGAGAATGAGTTTAGAGTTTTGCTAAAATAGTGGATGAGATTTGCAAATGGTGTCTAACTACCTGAAGTTGTTTAAGGTTTTTGGTTCAAAGAATGGGCTTTGAAACCCCTGCTGAAAACACGAATATGGACGGAAACATTTTGATGCAAAAACAGCGTTGTACAGTCCGGACCCGGTCCTGGCTGTACTCTAGACCCTGGCTGGACCAATGGTCTCCTACCTTCTGCAGCCACCGTGTGGTGTTCCTCATGGTGGTCTCCAGGTGCTGCAGCTTCTCTGGGGACCAGCGGCGCTCGGTGGGGGGTGCGTCCCGCTGTGCGCCGCCCACCCCCACACCCATCCCACCTGCCTCCACCGTGGCCTGGGGATCGGGGCAGCCCCCCAGCTCCGGCAGGATGAAGGTGTATCTACAGCGCCCCTGCTGCAGGCGATGGAGCGTTCTCCTCTTCTCCGCACCTCCTGCTCCTCCTCCTCCTGTCTTCCCTCTCCTCTGGCCACGTCTGCTCCCTCCTCGCTCCCTGCTTGCTCCTGCCGCCCACAGGCTGCCAATCAGAAGCACTGCGAAAAGCTGGACTCCTCGCATGGTGCCGGGGTCTCGGCTCGCCGCTACGGGGGTCAATGCTACGGGGTCAGCGCTACGGGGGTCAATGCTACGGGGGGGTCAAATGCTACCGGGGGTCAGCGCCTACGGGGGTCAACCGCTACGGGAGTCAAGAGGCTGACCGGGGTTTACTCCTGCGGACCCTCTATGCAAGAACGTGGGAGCCTGGGCTCTGGCCTGGAACACACGCCCTCGGATAGGAACCCTGGTGTCTGACCCATAGGAAAACCTGGGAAAACGTTATTCAAAGAGGGCGTCTTGGGATTGTGTCCAGGGCTTCTGACGCCCCAGGAGAGGGCCCTCTTTTTGGAGTGTAGAGTAGGAAGGAGAGTGACAGGTTGTGGCCACTTCCCTGTGCCACGCTGGCGTCACACGTCCCCGTCCTCAGCGCCGAGCAGCGAGAACATCCATGGTCCCCGCAGAATGGGCCGGATTGTTCTGCAAAGAGAAATCCATGTCCTGATCTTCTCCTCTCTCCTCCTTCTCCTCTCTTCTCCTTCAATTTATCTTCAGGAAATTCAGGAATTTTACCTTTGGGTTTCTTCCTGAGACCAAACTCCCTC
Organism: Coryphaenoides rupestris; assembly: GCA_002895965.2. Taxonomy (NCBI): domain Eukaryota; kingdom Metazoa; phylum Chordata; class Actinopteri; order Gadiformes; family Macrouridae; genus Coryphaenoides; species Coryphaenoides rupestris. Next base: position 309,786 of record PIJE02000494.1, read on the forward strand.
TGTTGATGATGAGCGTTTCTTTAAAGACAAACGCTCCCGTCGTAGAAACGGAAGAAGGTCAAGATGCAAAGGAGAGAGAGAGAGAGAGAGAGAGAGAGAGAGAGAGAGAGAGAGAGAGAGAGAGAGAGATATGATCAGAAGGAGGGCTGCTGAACCACTAAAGAAACACAAAGAGAGACGACCACTCATCTGAAACACAGAGCCTTCAGTCGTCAACATCCACATGGATGAAGAGAGAAACAGTGGGAGAGAGAGAGAGAGTGGGAGAGAGAGAGCGGGAGGGAGAGAGACAGATTTGTAGAAAGTGTTCTCCTGTCATTCTGCTCTCGTTCCTAAAGCAACCGAAGTCAAATACATCTGCTCCCCTTATCGCTGGAGAGAGAGAGAGAGAGAGACAGAGAGAGGAAGGGAGAGAGAGAGAGAGCGAGAGAGAGAGGGAGAGACAGACAGAGAGAGAGAGAGGAAGGGCGAGAGAGACAGAGAGAGAGAGAGAGAGAGACAGAGACGAAGGGCGAGAGAGAGAGAGAGAGAGAGGAAGGGCGAGAGATAGAGAGAGAGAGAGAGGGAGAAAGACAGAGAGGAAGGGCGAGAGGGAGGGAGGGAGAGAGAGACAGAGAGAGAGAGAGAGAGAGAGATATTTCTATGAGAGCTTTTTGAACAACCTTGCTTGGGATAAAAGAGGAGGAACCCAATTGAAGGACAAAACAGAGGAGGGGGAGAAAGCAGGAAGAAGAGAGAGAAAGTGTGTGTGTGTATGTGTGTGGGAAGATCAGTGATCTTTCTTTCTTTCTTTCGTGGCACTGGGTGCCTTATATGGTCATCCAGCTGAGTGGCCAGAGAGGTTAGGACACGCCCCCTGCTGGGGAACCATCACACCACATCCAACTCACACATGCGACCAGGTAACTATAACCTGCAACCAGGTGACTTTAACATGCGACCAGGTGACTATAACCTGCAACCAGGTGACTTTAACATGCGACCAGGTGACTTTAACATGCGACCAGGTGACTATAACCTGCGACCAGGTGACTTTAACATGCGACCAGGTGACTATAACCTGCAACCAGGTGACTTTAACATGCAACCAGGTGACTTTAACATGCAACCAGGTGACTATAACATGCGACCAGGTGACTATAACATGCGACCAGGTGACTTTAACATGCGACCAGGTGACTATAACCTGCGACCAGGTGACTATAACATGCGACCAGGTGACTATAACCTGCAACCAGGTGACTTTAACATGCAACCAGGTGACTTTAACATGCAACCAGGTGACTTTAACATGCAACCAGGTGACTTTAACATGCAACCAGGTGACTATAACATGCGACCAGGTGACTATAACCTGCGACCAGGTGACTTTAACATGCGACCAGGTGACTTTAACATGCGACCAGGTGACTATAACATGCGACCAGGTGACTTTAACATGCGACCAGGTGACTATAACCTGCAACCAGGTGACTTTAACATGCGACCAGGTGACTTTAACATGTGACCAGGTGACTTTAACATGCAACCAGGTGACTATAACATGCGACCAGGTGACTTTAACATGCGACCAGGTGACTATAACCTGCGACCAGGTGACTATAACATGCGACCAGGTGACTTTAACATTGCGACCAGGTGACTATAAACATGCGACCAGGTGACTTTAACATGCGACCAGGTGACTTTAACATGCGACCAGGTGACTATAACCTGCGACCAGGTGACTTTAACATGCAACCAGGTGACTTTAACATGCGACCAGGTGACTTTAACATGCGACCAGGTGACTTTAACATGCAACCAGGTGACTATAACATGCGACCAGGTGACTATAACATGCGACCAGGTGACTTTAACATGCGACCAGGTGACTATAACCTGCGACCAGGTGACTTTAACATGCGACCAGGTGACTTTAACATGCAACCAGGTGACTATAACCTGCAACCAGGTGATGTTAACATGCGACCAGGTGACTATTAATAAAGTTTTATCTTATCTATTCTCCTTTAGTCTCTCAGACAGGTGATACCACAGTCAGGTCCCATTAGACCCCTGGGTTCCCCCAATGTCTGATTGATGTCAACATGGACCAATCGGAGAGCAGCGGTCCATGGGCATGGGCCAATCAGGCGTGAGAGATTTCTATGAGAGCTTTTTGAACAACCTTGCTTGGGATAAAAGAGGAGGAACCCAATTGAAGGACAAAACAGAACATGGTTGCATGTTAAGAGTTCCGCTACGCTGTCGTTACGCGATGAGATGACGTTTACCCGCTAAATAGCGCCTGACAACGCTGAGAGTGTCCAAATGCACACAGCAGGTCTTCGGGAGACCCAACGGTCGACCCCCCCAATCGGGGATGAGGCCCTCCTCCTACCGCTCAGAGCGCCGGACAGCTGAGGAGTCTCGGCGTGATGGGCCTGTGGGGTCACTCCTCCAGGGTCCCGTTCTGTCCCACGCACCAAGCACACAAGATGGCCTCCTGGTTCTGCGTTCTGCTCCCGGTGCGACCTTTCAGACGGACCGGAACCATCGTATGAACACCCTGCTGGTGATGTCACGACGCTGAAGGAGCCCATGCATGAACCCTGGTGTGTGTGTGTGTGTGTGTGTCTACTTAAACACCTTAAACATAATGTGAAATAAACGCTTTAAATGCTGAATTTGCTGTGTTTATTTGTGTTGTTATTTGGGTCATTGTTGTCTTCTCTGTCTCCTAACTCTGAAAAGTGTTTGGTTGTTTTCTTCTCCTTCAAAGTAAAAGTGTTTTCTTTGCTTTTCTTGCAGTTGTATTCTGATACTCTGGGAGTCACATGACTTCCTGAGTTACTTCCCTTCATGACTTCACCACAGACAATACAAAGTACAGCAGTACGTTATAGCCCTGAAGTAACCCTTGAGTTTCTCTGTGGGCACGTTGGAACACCATCATAAAGGTTTTACACGTAGTTAGATGTTGTTCAGTCTCCTTCTTCACTTCCGTCTTCCTCACCGAGGAGCCCAGAAGCTCAGTCTCTCTTCTCAAGACCTTTAGAACCGTTTTAATGTTTCTTTTCCTCAACACCTACTTCGTGTTTTCTGGTGAACATCTCAAGATTCAATATTCAATATTCAAGGGACTATTCGCTTTCCTTTGCGTTATGTGTACTTAATATTTTGTATATTTTCAACCACACGGGAATAGCAGCTGATTCACTCACGGAAGATAAGGTACAGTTTTCTATATTTCATATTTTCTTTAGATTATTGGTAGTTTATTATTCCTATATTACCATATTCTTTCTAAATCATTTCATTCCAAGTTTGGTGTTTCCAGGTTTCTGCTGTAAAAGAGACGTTGATCTCAGTGAGAGAAGCTGTTTTAATAAAGGAATAATAAAGGTTCATATCTTCAGTAACTAGTTTCACTGTGTTGAGGTTATTTTTATATGGAACCTCTGGTCCAGGAACAGAATTCACTTTGTGCTCCAATGGAAAACTATTTCACACATTTCAGTCTGGACTGTCGTGAGGTCAGCTTGGTTGTGTTGTGGACTTTTATTGATGAGTTTAATTGGTAGCATGAGTTACTTATTGTTGGTTTATGACGTCTATAATGGTTTAGTACACTGATCTTTAGACTCTTGATGCTTTTCCTGTAAACAGTTAAGATTAAGGTTCAAGAGGGAAATAAAGAATCATCCTGATAGACATGTATGTGATATAGACATAGATAGTGACAGAGTGTATGTTTATTAGACAGGAGGAATATATGAGGTCTGGATTTCACATTCGGTCTTCAAATAGAATCCACAGAAGCAACATGTAGTTGTGTGTTTGTGTCCAGGAGTCCGGTCTACTATGGATGAGGAGACAGAGGAGGGGGGGGGAGGGGGAGACTACTCAGTATTATGGTGGAGGTCTCAGAGAGGAGGAGGCTGAGTAAACTACTCAGTATTATGGACAACGCCTCCCATCCCCTGCACGCCACACCGGTGTCATACCAGAGCACCTTCAGCCGTAGACTGAGATTACCGAGGTGCACCACAGAACGCCACAGGAGGTCCTTTCTGCCTGTGGCCATCAAACTCTATAACTCCTCCCCCCTCTGTGGCCATCAAACTCTATAACTCCTCCCCCCTCTGTGGCCATCAAACTCTATAACTCCTCCCCCCTCTGTGGCCATCAAACTCTATAACTCCTCCCCCTTCTGTTGAAATATAAGACAATGAACACTGAGCAATATCATGTGCAATATTACCTTTCAACATCATGTGCATTTTTCTCAGTATTACGTGCAATATTAATATTACTGCCCAACACAAGTGCAATATACCTTTCAACATCATGTGCATTTTTCTCAGTATTACGTGCAATATTAATATTAGTGTCCAACATCATGTGCAACAGTCTCAATTTCGTACGAACTCGTACCGAACCGTGACCCCAAAACCGAGGTACGTACCGAACCGTGGCTTCTGTGTACCGTTACACCCCTAGTTAGTGTGTGTGTGTGTGTGTGTCTACTTAAACACCTTAAACATAATGTGAAATAAAGCTTTAAATGCTGAATTTGCTGTGTTTGTTTGTGTTGTTATTTGGGTCATTGTTGTCTTCTCTATCTCCTAACTCTGAAAAGTGTTTGGTGGTTTTCTTCTCCTTCAAAGTAAAAGTGTTTTCTTAGCTTTTCTTCCAGTTGTATTCTGATACTCTGGGAGTCACATGACTTCCTGAGTTACTTCCCTTCATGATTTCACCACAGACAATACAAAGTACAGCAGTACTTTATAGCCCTGAAGTAACCCTTGAGTTTCTCTGTGGGCACCTGGTGGTTTTATAGCTTTATAAGGACTTTATAAAACCTTTGGAACACCATCATAAAGGTTTTACACGGAGTTAGATGTTGTTCAGTCTCCTTCCTCACCTCCTCAGTCTTCCTCACCAAGGAGCCCAGAAGCTCAGTCTCTCTTCTCAAGACCTTTTCTAAACACCTACTTTGTGTGTTTTTGGTGGACATCTGAATCTCTTTATTCAAGGGATCTTCCTTTCCTTGCATTTGTACTTTTATATTTTATATTTTCATGCTACACAGGGCTGCGCACGTTTTCATCACGGAGAAGATAAGGTACAGTTTGCTAAATTTCATATTTTCTTTAGATTATTGGTCATTTATTGTTGTTATATTATTATATTCTTGCTCCATTAATCAGTTTTCATTCCAAGTTTGGTGTTTCCAGGTTTCTGCTGTAAAAGAGACATTTATCTCAGTGAGAGAAGCTGTTTTAATAAAGGAATAATAAAGGTTCATAACTTCTATAACTAGTTTCACCGTGTTGAGGTTATTTTTATATGGAACCTCTGGTCCAGGAACAGAATTCACTTTGTGCTCCAATGGAAAACTATTTCACACATTTCAGTCTGGACTGTCGTGAGGTCATGGGTTGTGTTGTGGACTTTTATTGATGAGTTTAATTGGTAGCATTCGTTACTTATTGATGGATTCATGAGCGTCTATAATGGTTTAATACACTGATGTTTAGACTCCTGATGCTTTTCATGTAAACAGTTAAGGTTCAAGAGGGAAATAAAGAATCATCCATATAATTAAATGTACTGTATGTGATATAGATGTAGATAGTGATAGAGTGTATGTTTATCAGACAGGAGGAAGATATGAGTTCTTGATTTCACATTCGGTCTTCACATAGAATCCACAGAAACAACATATAGTGGTGTTTGTGTCCAGGAGTCCGGTCTACTATGGATGAGGAGACAGAGGAGGGGGGTCCTACCTCTAAAACCCCTCTGTCTGGGGAACATGGCTGCCAGAGCAAAGCTGAGAGGGAAGAGGAGAGTGACCAGCCTATGGAACTTCCTTTTAACTTTAAACATGGAACTCAGTTTATTAAGAAAAGGTGAGGCTTTATCAGGAATCATAAAAATACAGCATCTATCAAACATCATTAAATCCTGGTGTGTTGTGTTGAAGGCCAGGGAAGCAGGAGAGAGCAGACCCCCCTGGACCCAGCTGGGTCTCCATGAAGAGTGACTGGTCTATGGATCATCCCGATCAGTTTAAACATGGAACTCAGTCTACTGAGAAAAGGTGAGAGATTATCAGACATTATAAATATACAGCATCGATCATACATCCATAAATCCTGGTTCTTGTTTTTCTAGAAGAGTCCAGCAGGAGAGAGCAGACCCCCCTGGACCCAGCGGTGTCTCCATGAAGAGTGACCGGTCTATGGAGCTACCTCCTAGACTTAAAGATGGCCGCCCCTCCAGAGAGGAGAGGTAGGAGTTTCTAACAGACGATGAAAACAGACCAGTTGGTTGTTATCAGACTCTACTGATAATGATGACTAGTAGTCAGGAACAATGCAATAGAGTGTGTGCGTGTGTGATGAACCTGTGTGTGTGTGTGTGTGTGTGTGTGTGTGTGTGTGTGTGTGTGTGTGTGTTCTCCACAGACAACACCATCAGAGGTCAAAGGTGACCAGTGCTCAGTCTGTCCAGCAGTATCCAGCAGAGCTGATCAAGGTGTGTAAATGTCCAACAAGACATTGGACCTTAGCTCTGCATGAACATTAACTATCATCTCTTGTGGTGCTAATAGTCTCCAGGCGTCCCTCTGTGGACCAGCAGGACGTGAGTCTAGGACAGACGCTTCTGATGTCCTCAGTGAGCTCAGAGTAAAGTTCTCCTTGATGTTTGTTCTGTTCCAGAGGGCTGAGGAGGACGCACACGCTTTTCTAGACAAGGAGCTGAAGAAGCTCTGGAGCGTCCTCTTCCTACATTACCCACAATGCTCAGAGAGTCAGAAGGAGGAGGAGGAGGAGGAGGTGGTGGATGGTAAGAAGAAGAAGAAGGAGCAGAGGAGGCGCGCCATAGAGGGAGTGGTAGACATCACAATGCTCTCCCTGATGGAGATGAACCGGAAGGACCTGGCCGACGCACTGTGGAGCGGTAAGAGACTCTTACTTTGAAAACAGAGAAGAGACTCTTATTTTTAAAACTGAGAATAGACTTATTTTGGTGAGCAGTACGTTTGTTGATTCAGACTAAATTAGATTATGGTATATTTCTACATTTCTATCTAGTCGATATCTTTCCTCCTGGAGGTTAAATGGCCAATCATATTGCTGTGTAAATATCATGTATAATATATGTCTTCTGTTGTTTTCTCATGTAGAAACTGCTGCTGGAATGTGCCAACATAAACTCAAGTCTCATCTGATGGAGAAGTTCAGACGTGTGTTTGAGGGCATTGCTAAAGCAGGACAGCCAACAGATCTGAATGACATCTACACACAGATCTTCATCACAGAGAGAGACCAAGTGGGACGACAGTCAACAAGGGAACATTCGAGGTTCAGACTGAGTTGAAACAGATTCCTAGGAAACCAGCCAAGGAGGGAAACGCCGATCCAAATGTGACAGACATCTTTAAACCCTTACCTGGACAAGATCAAGGAAATCAGAAACAAATAGTGCCACTGGAGTGGCTGGCCATTGGTAAAACCATCCTTAACAAACAAGTTCACTCTGGACTGGGCTGAAGGCAAAGCCAACCAGGACATACACTTCATATTTCATTTCACTTTCAGAGAGCTGAATGTACTGAAGGGGAGAGAGTTTAGCTTGGTGGAACTTCTTCATCACTTCTTTATTGAAACCAAAGAAGCAGGAATCTCGAGTACAAGAGTAGAATGTTCTGAGGATGCGGGGGCACATGTTGAATTTCCTCAGTCGCCTGAGGAAATACAGGCGTTGTTGGGCCTTTTTCACCACGTGTGTGGTGTGCGTGGTCCATGTGAGGTCCTCGGAGATGTGCACGCCGAGGAACTTGAAGCTGCTGACCCTCTCTACTGCAGCACCGTCGATGGAGATGGGGGCGTGCTCTCCTCTCCGCTTCCTGTAGTCCACGATCAGCTCCTTGGTCTTCTTGACGTTGAGGGCGAGGTTGTTCTCTTGGCACCACTGTGCCAGTGATCCAACCTCCTCCCTGTAGGCTGTCTCGTCGTCGTCGGCGATCAGTCCCAACACTGTCGTGTCGTCAGCAAACTTGATGAAGACGTTGGAGCTGTGCATAGCCATGCAGTCGTGGGTGTACAGGGAGTAGAGGAGAGGGCTCAACACGCATCCCTGAGGGGCTCCCGTGTTGAGGGTCAGTGGCTCTGAGGTGGTGCTGCCCATCCTCACCACCTGGCGGCGGCCCGACAGGAAGTCCAGTATCCAGCTGCACATGGTCGGGTGCAGGCCTAGACCCCTGTCCCCTCCAGGTGAGAGAGGGCGGTGTGAAGTGCCATGGCAATCGCGTCGTCGGTGGATCTGTTTTGACGGTACGCAAATTGCCATGGGTCCAGCGTGGCAGGCAACATGGAACAAATTAAGTCCTTGACCAGCCTCTCGAAGCATTTACTGACAATCGAGGTGAGGGCTACGGGTCTCCAGTCATTCAGGCAGGTTACCTTGGGGTGTTTAGGGACAGGCACAATGATGGACATCTTGAAGACCTCGGGAACAACAGCCTGGGACAGGGACAGGTTGAAGATGTCTGCGAAGACTCCTGCCAACTGGTCTGCGCATGCTCTGAGGACGCGCCCCGGGATGTGGTCTGGGCCCGCCGCCTTCCGGATGTCCACCCGCTTGAAGGCTCTGCGCACGTCAGCCTCTGAGATGTTCAGCAGGCTGGCCTCCTCAGGCAGCGCTGACTTCGGCGGGCTGCCGTTCACGTCGAACCGAGCGAAGAAGGTGTTTAGCGTCGCCTGGGAGGGAGGTAGAGGAGTTCTCTACACCGCTGGTTCTCCCCTCTGAAGTCCGTGATTGTCTGCAGCCCCTTCCACACACCCCTCACGTCGTTGCTCTTGAATTTGTCCTCCACCCTGTTCTTATACTCCCGCTTGTCAGAGCCGATGGTCTTGCGGAGGTCATAGCGGGCTCTCGTATATTCACCATATTCCCGAGTCAAAGGGCGGCGTTACGCGTGCGGAGTGCGGCGCGAACATCGCCATTAATCCATGGTTTCTGGTTGGGATAAATCCGAACCGACTTAGTAGGAACAACGTTGTCTATGCATTTCTTGATGAACCCGGTGACTGAGGACGCATACTCGCTGATGTTATTGTCCGACGCGACCTGGAACATGTTCCAATCCGCATCATCACGGATGATGTCATCACAGCAATGAGCTGATATATTTAGATGTCATTTAGGAGGACATTCTTAAACAAGAGGTTTTAAATCAAATGTCTCCTGACATTGAGCCTGGTGGTGTAAGTGTTTGCACATTGAGTAAAGCTGACCTGAGAGTTTCCAGTGTATAGTGTGGACTCCCCAGTCCAGCAGAGAGCAGCTTCACTCCTGAATCCTGTAGATCATTGGTACTCAGGTCGAGCTCTCTCAGACTAGAGGAGTTGGAGCTGAGAACTGAGGCCAGAGCTTCACAGCATCTCTCTGACAGATGACAGCCATTCAGCCTTCACAGAGAATAAACAGGAAGATCTTAGCAACTGGGATTAAAATAAGTCTTTTACTTTTTACATATTGAATCAAGGAGAAGTTTCGCTAATGTTAAAAAAAGTGATCTTTAAATGTTAATAGTTAAATGTCAAAAAGATGTACAAATATTCTTTCTTTCTACCTTTCTTTCTTTTGTCTCAAACATCAACATTAAAAGATCACAATGAAACATTGGCAGCTTTTAATGAGACACTTGAGCTTGCTTTTCTTTCATAAGCTTTGATAGTTCTGGGGGCAGTGTGGCCACAGCCATCACCAGGCTGCTCTCCACATTCAGTCTGTTCCTCTGCTTGGTTTTGATGTGAGTCAGGGCCAAGAAGGTAACTTCACACATACTGTATAAGTAGATCCAAAAGGCAAGAGTTCATTCAATGCACATTTCCCCAGCTCTGGATACTCCTTTGCAACATCACACCAAAACTCTGTCAGTGACTTTTCAGCATATGCCCTCTTTTGCCCACGATCAGAGAACAAATCCACCAGGTTTTCCTGCAGTCTGGCAGGAAGGCTGCTGCTGCTTTCAGTCCCTCTGAATGGGTTCCTCACCCAGTCCAGCTGTTCTGACTTTGCTTCAATGTCATGAAAGTACTGGTTGAACTCAGTATTGAGTTTGGACAGATGTGTTTTCACAATTTTCACCATGTACTTTTTTTCAGCATCAGTAGTGGCAAGATAGGCATCAAGCAGCGGGAAACAGCTTATATCCCCCTTGTCGCATTTTGTCTCCCACAAATTGACTTTATTTATGAATCCATTCACTCTGTCATACATAAGGATATGTGAGTCCTTGCTTTGAAGTGAGAGGTTAAGCTCATTAAGCTTGGAGAAGACATCGGCAATATATGCCATCCGTGCAACCCAGCCTGCATCCTGAAAAACAACTGCGAGAGGATGCAAGTACTCTGTCCGGAAAGCAGACACCTCAGTGCGAAGTTCAAACAGCCGGAGTAGTGGTAGCTGCTCTGCTCTGCCCGCTGTCTTGACAAAGAGTTTGAAATAGTCGGTGATTCGTAGGTCTGGACTGAATGAAATTAATCACCTTAACTGCGTCATCCATAACAGCACTTAACTCGGGGCTCATCCTTTAACTGGCGAGAGCCTCCTGGTGGATAATACAGTGATTCCACTTAATTTCGGTGTTTACCTTCATGACGCGTCCATGCAGCCCACGCACTTTCCCCGTCATCGCAGCTGCGCCGTCGGTACAGATGTGACTGCAGGAGAGTATGGAACGCCATCTAGGCAAAAACCGACACGTAATTAACGTGTTAACACGTCCAAAAACGACGTGTTAAGTGTCGGTTTTTGCCTGGATGGCGTTCCATAAGAGAGCACTCATTCCCACACTGCTATGCGCGCCGCCGCAGCGTGAACGCGAACTACAGTGGTGTTACTCGCGGACGCGGAACGAGACCGCAGACGCCAGGCTTATAGAAAATGTATTCAAAATGTTTTTTTGTGTGGAAATAAATTGCAATCCCTAATCTTTATACATACCCCCTGCAATCCCATCAAGTACCCCTAGGGGTCCGCGTACCCCCGGGTGGGAACCACTGCTGTAGATCATTGGTACTCAAGTCCAGTTCTCTCAGACTACAGTTGGAGCTGAGAACTGAGGCCAGAGCTTCACAGCATCTCTCTGACAGATGACAGCCATTCAGCCTTCACACAAAATAAACAGGAACACGTTAGGAACTGTGGCTATATGATTTATTAGTCTAGATAATGTTAACATATGAAATCAACTATAATGATGTATTGGGTGTAAATATATAAATTAAAATATATATATATATATATGTTATATATTACAGTTTTGTATTAATCATGTTTAGTATGTTATAACTTTCAATACTACGTATATCGTGCTGTGTATACTGCAATACATGTTAATAGTGAACCTACAGAGATGTTTTGGAGGCTTTGACCACCGGCAGCAGCCTCAGAAGACCCTCCTCTGAAGCAGAGTATTTCTTCAGGTCAAACACGTCCAGATCCTCTTCTGATGACAGTAAGATGAAGACCAGAGCTGACCACTGAGCAGGGGAGAGAGATTCTGTGGAGAGACTTCCTGATGTCAGGTACTGTTGGATCTCCTCCACTAAAGAACGGTCGTTCAGCTCATTCAGACAGTGGAACAGATTGATGCTTCTCTCTGGAGAGAGATTTCCACTTATCTTCTCCTTGATGTAACTGACTGATCTCTGATTGGTTTGTGAGCTACTTCTTGTCAGACCCAGTAGACCTTGTAGGAGAATCTGATTGGTCTCCAAGGACAGCCCCAGGAGGAAGCGGAGGAACAAGTCCAGGTGTCCGTTCTCGCTCTGTAAGGCCTTGTCCACAGCTCTCTGGTGGAGGAGGTAGACCTTGGCTTTCTTTCTCACCCGAGAAGACCACATGGATCGTGATTGTTCTTCTGAGAGCAGGTTGACACCAGTGTTGATGAAGGATAGAAAGACATAAAGGGCAGCAAGAAACTCCTGGATGCTCAGATGGACAAAGCAGAACACCTTGTCCTGGTACAGCCCACACTCCTCTTTAAAGATCTGGGTGCACACTCCTGAGTACACTGAGGCTGCTCTGATATCGATGCCACACTCTGCCAGGTCTGCCTCATCGAAGATCAGGTTGCCTTTCTCCAACTGGTCAAAAACCAGTTTTCCCAGGGAAACAATGATCTCCTTGCTCTCTAAGCTCCAGTGTGGATCTGTTTCAGCTCTCCCATGATACTTATTGTCTCCCTGTATGGACTGGACCCTCAGGAAGTAGATGTACATCTGAGTCACAGTATTGGGCATGTCTTCTCTTCTTTGGGATGTTTTGAAGAGTTCCTCTCGAACTGTAGCGCTGATCCAACAGAAAACTGGGATGTGACACATGATGTGGATGCTTCGTGATTTCTTGATGTGGGAGAGGATTTTCCTGGCCAGTGGCTCCTGTCTGAATCTCTTCAAGAAGTACTCCTCCTTCTGCTGTGTGGTTATCCAGATGCGAGCGGAGGGGAGCAGGTCGCCCCTGATGAGGTTTGTCAGCAGCACGTCCACCGAGGTGGACTCTGTGACATCAGTCCAGATCTGGTTGTTCTGGAAGTCCAGAGGAAGTCGACACTCATCCAGACCATCCAAGATGAAGACAACTTGGAACCGGTCGTATCTGCAGATTCCTGCTTCTTTGGTTTTGGT
>PIJE02000495.1:0-2500 GCA_002895965.2 Coryphaenoides rupestris
TTGTGTTTGTGTAGAGTGTTGTGTGTGGTGTGTGTGTGTGTGTATGTGTGTGTGTGTGTGTGTGTGTGTCTTTGTGTGTGCGTGCGTGCGTGCGTGTGTGCGTGTCGTGTGTGTGTCTGTGTGTTGTGTTGTGTGTGTGTGTGTGTGTGTGTGTGTGTGTGTGTGTGTGTGTGTGTGTGTGTGTGAGAGAGTTTCCGTCGGTGTCACGCTCACCACCACAGGGGACGTTTCCCGCGAAGAAGAATACTTTGCGTTTATTCGCGGGAACAGAGGGAAGTTTCCTGTCAGTGACACAGACGACTCATTTCACATCACTTTTTCTCCTTCGCGGTTTCTACGGCCAGGTGGGTGTGTGGGTGGGTGGATGGGTGGGCGGGTGGGTCGGTCGGTCGGTTGCTCCGCGCCGAGGGGTGACGTCGCCATTTTTAAAAAAGAAAAAAAAATTGTTTCCCCATTCTGGGTTCTGATTATTTACATTTGCGACTGGAAACCCTGTGTTTACTAACCACACAGAAAGCACCGTGTAATACCTGGCACCCAGATAGCCCGCGGTGATCAGGCATAAATATTTGCTCTCTCGCTGCTGCTGCTGCTGCTGCTGCTGCTGCTCTGGCTGCTGCTGCTGCTGCTGCTGCTGCTGCTGCTGCTGCTGCTGCTGCTGCTGCTGCTGCTACTGCTGCTGCCGCCGCCGGCTTGTCGGCTGAAACCCTTTCGCCATAACAACGCGCAGATGTCGCTTCCCTCTTTATCAGCCGGATCTCACGTATGTGCGACTGCCCCCCCACCACCTCCTCCCCTTCCTCTTCCTCCTCCTCCTCCTCCTCCTCCGCTGCTGTCATAAAACCCATCCAATTGCGTCGTAATCGGTCCAATTTACTGTCGCCGTCACACGCTGTGAGGCAATTTTGAAACGTATATATATATTGACACGGGCTCGGGCGGCGATATATTTTTCCCGTGTTGTCGTCGACCCCCCGCGGTGTTTGTTTACCGTCGCGTCGTCGTATCACGTGCTCCTTTTTAAGAATTATACTGTGTATATATACTACTATATATATATGATCTACACTCCAAATATATCCGCTGCTGGTTGTAAACCTCTCCAAGTAACAAGCTTCTACCTTTTTCGAAAAAACATGTAGCAACATCATCTCACCTTTTGACTATCACCGCTCACGAAAATACCATGCCATGACGGACTCGTAAATCCATATGGAAATGAATGGACTCCATAAAGGGCATTCATAGTGTGTGTGTGTGTGTGTGGCTGTGTGTGTGTGTGTGTGTGTCTTCTAGGCTAGCGCTTGTGTGTGTGTGAGTGTATTATTTAGGTCGCAAGTATAAGAACCATTCTTGCATTATGTTTCCCACGTGCAGAGGCTTGCCATTTTAAATAGGCTGTTGGTCATTTCCCTGGAAACATAGAAGGATCATCGGCCCGGTGGCCTGGTCATCGGGTGACTGACTTGACTTTGGTGACTGTACATGAAGTTATGAAGCAGACGCTCTTATCCAAAGCGACTTAAATTCAGATCCAGGTCAATCAATTTTGACCCAATTAAGTTTTAATCCAATTAAGTTTTATTGCAACACACGCACGCCAACACACACACACACACACACACACACACACTGGGAGTAGCATTGGACAAATTTACCTTTAATAAGCATATTTCAATTCAAAACAGGCTGTATGTCTGTGTGTGTGTGTGTGTGTCTGTTTGTGTTTATGTGCGTGTGTGTGTGTGCGTGCGTGTGTGTGTGTGTGTGTGCGTGCGTTTCATCCATATTCATGCTGTGTAGTGTCGAGCGGAAGAACATTCCGTCTCCTATCATCTCGCGCGTCTCGTCAGTCTAGCGTCTCTCCTCCCTCACCCTCCAAACATCAGACTCACGCCGGAATCACACGGATTATCCTGCTTGTTTGAGTGTGTGTGTGTGTGTGTGTGTGTGTGTGTGTCTGTGTGTGAGTGTGTGTGTGTCTGTGAGTTGCTTGTGTGGCCCGGTGTTTTCCCATCGGTCATAAAGCTGTTCATCACCACGGTAAAAAAAGAAAAGAAGAAGAAGAAGAAGAAGAAGAAGAAGAAGAAGCATCTGTGAAATGATGACACGGTGGTGGGGAGATAAGAGCCTTGGCAATTTTACAACACGCAGCTTTGAGGATGGAAATGCATAAATGAGGTGGAGGGTGGAGGGTGGATGGTGGAGGGTGGAGGGTGGAGAGCGAGGTGGACTCCAACAGCAGCAACAACAACAACAACAACAACAACAACATCATCATCATCATCATCATCATCATCATGAAAACGATAGTCTGCTGCCCGGGAGAAGAACAGAAGAATAGAATAACACAGCATCACCGCAAGAAAGAAGAGAAAGAAAGAAAGAAAGAGAAAGAAAGAAAGAAAGAAAGAGAAAGAAATAAAGAGGCCCATTCTCCCTTCGCCGGGGATCCATTACCTTGCGAGTACGTCTTTCATACGACGAGACACAAGACTCA
>PIJE02000495.1:12500-20000 GCA_002895965.2 Coryphaenoides rupestris
GAGAGACACAGACAGTGAGAGAGAGAGAGAGAGAGAGACATTGAGAGAGAGAGACATCCAGCAGAGTGGGTCTGTGAACTGCCATCACCCTCCACCAATGCCAGTATAGTTCAGGGGGACACAGTGGGGAAGGGGGGGGGTGGTGAGCGGTGTCGAAAATGTTTTGATAGATTTTTTTTTTTTTTTTGCTTTTACAAATCAGTCCCGTTGTGTGTGAGTGAGTTCTTCTGGACGCCGGCCCATAACCAGATGTGGCCGCAGTCATCACGGGCTGCAGTATTTTCAGGGTTCGAGTGTTTTGACAGCGCTTTGCTTCGTATTAAGACTCCGTGCTCCAGGGGCCGGAGAGTGGCTTAGTGGTGCAGGGGCTCCCACCTCCCTCCCTCCCACCTCCCTCCCTCCCTCCCCTCCCTCCTCCCTTCCTCTCGCCTCCCCTCCCCTCCCCTCTCTCGCCTCCCCTCCCTCCCTCCCATCTGCATGGAGAGTCCGGTGGCCACCGAGGGCCGGAGGAGCCGCGAGGTGCGCTGGCTTTTTTCGTACATCGACGTAGATTATGTTTACATGAAAAACTAGAAGCGCAACTCGGGATCCAACATCAGGTTTGAATATCCACCGGCCCTTTTGTTTTTGTACATTCCACGCCGACGTCCGGACTATTTTAAGAAACAAACACGCAAAAAAAAAAAACTGTTCTTTGTCTATGTGAGGCGGTTTTGGCCGATTGTTTGCGCGTTTTGGCGACGACAAAATCAATCATCGTTCGTCAAGATGATCGCCGTTTTTTCGTGGTACACAAACACACGATGACGGTAAAGTAAACCGCGCACGGGACAGGACCGCCAGAAGTACAATCCAGGGTATCCGAGGTGACAACACAAACTCGTTGTGTGTACTCCGACATTTCTTCCATGATTTCATCATTCGTCCGAAATCATTCATGCAGACGTGCCTTTCGGAAAGCCGAGTAATTCTGTATTTCCTGTTTCTGAAGGAGAATCCTTATGGGAGCAGAAAACCAAGGAATTTGGCCCGAAAAACAAATTGAAGTAAGTCTTGCACAAAAATAAAAAACCTGGTGGATTGCGTAAACCGATAGCAGGCAGGTAGCTCTCTCTCTCTCTCTCTCTCTCTCTTTCTCTCTCTCTCTCTGTCTCTCTGTCGTTCCTCAGGGTTCAGCGTTGCAGATGTCATCCCATGTCGACAGGGGTCACGTCATCGGTATGAGCAAAGCCCTTAATGGTATGCATGCTGGGACATGTGATCGACGCTTGCCGCCGTAATGGGAGAAAGAAACGAAAAAGAGAAAACGTCAAAGAGATCAGATCCTCTTCCACGCACGCACGCACTCCCTTTTCCATTTTAGAGCCGCGGGGCCCCTTCCCTTCCACCCAGTAGCCGATGTCCGGGGGGTGGTGGCGGGTGGGGGTGGAGGTGGAGGTGGGGTCAAAGGTCGAACAATCTGAACGCTCAGCCCAGAATCGCTCATGTCAGTTTTCATCACACGAAAAAAGAAAAATGTCCGAAGCCAGGAGTTCTCCAGACAGGAGTCATGGAGGTGGGGTTGGGGGGGGGGGGGGAGGCGCACCACCCCGGAACCAGAACCTCCGGCCTCGTGGGAGATCGATGTTCTATCTTGCTGCCGTCCATAAATCTGTGGACGGGCTGTCCGGGGCTCCCCTCCGCCAGCGAGTGGAGCCGGAGAAAACGGGTTGTTTGAGCCGAGGACTCCTGCGGGAACCCCGACGCCAGCGGCCGCATAACACCGCGTCGACGGGAGGCTGGAGGGGAGGCTGGAGTCAACACCAACACCGACACCGACTCTGAGTCACGGCCCGGGTGGATTGCCTCACACACACACACCTAACGCTCTGCTCTCAGCCTGGTGTGTGTGCGTGTGTGTGTGTGTGTGTGTGTGTGTGTGTGTGTGTGTGTGTGTGTGTGCGTGTGTGTGAACAGCTCATCATCGTCTCATCTGTATGCATCCACTTACAGGCCATTAATAGAAAGGCTTTGTCCCTTGTGCGTGTGTCTAATGCGCATCATGTCCCGTGTTACATGTGTGTGTGTGTGTGTGTGTGTGTGTCTGTGTGTGTGTGTGTGTGTGTGTTTCTGTGTGTGTGTGTTTTACTGCAAAGTGGTTGTCTTCATGCATATGTTTTGTGAGGCAGAAATGTAAAACAGACAGTGGAGTTATTATAGCCCTAACAAAACACAGGCAAATCCATACAGCATTACCACATCGTATGTGTACACACACACACACACGCGCGCGCGCGCGCACACACACACACACACACACACACACACACACACACCACAAGGATCACCCCATACTTTCTATCACAGCCAGAGAGGCATGTCGAAAACAAAATTTAAGCGTTGCTAATGTACACGCACTCACATGCATGCACACACACACACACACAGGCACACACACAGGCACACACACACACACAGGCACACACACACACACAGGCACACACACACACACACAGGCACACACGCACGTAGGCACACAGACAGGCACACACACAGGCACACACACACATCCACAAAATAATCACAAAACACACAACCCCGAGGTGGTGGTGGTGGTGGTGGTGTTGGTGGTGGTGGTGGTGGTGGTGGTGGTGTTGGTGGAGTCATCGGGCATGACTGATCACGCTGGTTCTCTATTTTAATGTCATGTTACGATTAATAATGCATGTTTCCTGACACCTTAATTACCTCCCACCCTCTAAATAGCACTGTGCCACCACAAGCACACAAGCACACACACACACACACACACACACACACACACACACACACACACACACACACACACACACACACACACAACTACACGCACGTACAGTCGGAAGTAACACACACGCACGCACACACACGACCCATATGCGGCGAAGGTGGTGGCTGTGAGAGTGAGCCTAACGCCACGAGGAGATGCTGTTTGCTCCTCTGTGGCGTCGTCACGGTAACGACGCGGATGCCGCCGCCGCGACGTCACGACGGCGCCCGACGATGGACTACAACAACACGCACGCATACACCGCCACTCGGGGGGGGGGGGAAATAAAGACTGTAGAAACTAATTGTACGGTCCGTTAACAGCGACAACTCGGCGGTCATTAAAGTGGGTCGATTCGAGAGGTTGGAGTCGAGTTGGATCCCCTTAATTATAAGAGTAATTATTTTGTACGATGATACTCAAGTCAAGCATGTCGCTAAAAATGGTTCCTTATCGATTGTCTTGCATAAAACAATTTTTTTGCCACTCGACTGAAACAGAACTTGGGAAACAATAGACATACGCTGTTGTCACATACTGTATACAGAACTCTGCTTTCACTCACTGCTCTTGAAAATTAAGATTCAAACACACAAAGCAACCCCCACCCCCCCCCAAAATAATAAGATTAACCTCCATTTCCTGCGTCTTTCTAAACTGACGAAACGCCACGTCTGTGTTTCATAGAGTCGAGCAACATTTGGCTTTCATCGCTCTCTCCAGTGAGTTGTAATGCAATCATATCATTAAAGACTCGCTGCTGCACAGTTTAGCAGGAGGAGGAGGAAGAGGAGGAGGAGGAGGAGGAGGAGGAGGAGGGAGGAGCGGCAGGAGGTGGTTGAGGTGGTTGAGGTTGGGGTGTGGAGTGACCGGATTGTGCGTGCCGGATGAGGAGTAACCATGCACGTGTGCGAATGCGAGTGTGTGTGTGTGTGTTTGTGTGCTTTTCGTGTGTGTGTGTGTGTGTCTGTGTGTCTGTGTGTGTGTGTTTACACAAAATAAAGAATGTCTCGCGATGCACTTCCTCCTTCTCCCGGCGGCCTAGCGCTGCTCGGCTCTGGTCGGCGTTTCATTTCCCGTGCACGGGAAAAACGATTGCTGAGTCCTTTCATCACTGGATTATACGAGCGCGGCAAATCTCCCTTTTTGGAGCGCGGTG
This sequence comes from Coryphaenoides rupestris, assembly GCA_002895965.2. Taxonomy (NCBI): domain Eukaryota; kingdom Metazoa; phylum Chordata; class Actinopteri; order Gadiformes; family Macrouridae; genus Coryphaenoides; species Coryphaenoides rupestris. The sequence goes on from PIJE02000495.1 coordinate 16,448, forward strand.
GAGCGACGAGTCGTTGAAATCCTGTTACACGGGGTATTATCCTGCAATTAATTGCTTTTTTCTACTTCTTCTTCTTCTTCTTCTTCTTCTTCTCCTCCACCCTCAGCCCACCCTCACCCCCTCAGCATCAGCACCTCCACGGCCGTTTTCCCCTGCTTGATGGACCTCGGTCGATCCGGCGTCTCGGGCCGTAAAGAGTTTGGGGGCCGTGGGACCCAGTGAGACAGAAGGGCCCCGGCTGCAAATATCTCAGCCCTCCCTCTCCCTCTCTCTCTCTCTCTCTCTTTCTCTCTCCTCTCTCTCTCTCTCTCTCTCTCCCTCTCTCCATCTCTTTAATGTCCCATTAATGTTAAACCACCGCACAATGGTTTGGGCCGGGGGGGGAACCTACTCGCTTGGTGTCCACGCCTATTGAGGGTCTTCAGATGGGTTTTAGTGAGGAGTGTGAGCAGGCGTGTCAAAAAAGCTAAAAGCCGCCACCCGCCATAGTATTGCTGTTTCTTACTCACTCGTCGTCACTTTTCACTGTACTGTTACGAGGTACTTATCTTCACTAATTGTTTAGAATTGTTTTTGAACGTACGTATGCTGAGAAGAATGCCGCTGGAGTGAATGGATGAACGTAAGCGCTCCGTTGTACTTGTTTCCACAGGGCGAATCAAGAAATGTTTTCCAACGGACTACGGGGGTGGCCGCCGTACTCTCTGGCGCCTCCGCTGTCTTTAAGGCGGGACGACCGTAGCGCAAAAAGTGTAGAAACGTGGCTGAAAAGAAAACGGCCAAACAGTAGTGTCGTGGACAACCCTCAGGGAGCCGTTCCCGCTTTTCCGGGAGCGATTCCTCAGTAGTCGTTTGTTTTGGGTCCTTTGGGGGGTTTGTCAGAAACACAAGGCCTCCCACCTCCCACCTTCCCACGCTTCCACCTCCCACACCACAAGACTCATCTCCTAGTTCCAACCCCTCGGGCAGCGGAGGTGAACAGATCCTCGCTTCCTCTGCTCTTTCAGCGGAGGTTCCTGGTCTCCACCCCCTCCCCCTCTTCCTCCTCTTCCTCCCCCTCCCCTCCTAGTCCCCCTCCCCCCTCCCCCCCCCTCCTTCCTCCCTCCCTCCGTCCCTCCCTCCCTCCTCCTCCTCGGGAGAGTGACATCACCGGAGATGCGCCGTCTGAGCGGCGACATCTTGTTGTGTAACCCCTCTCCGATGGCTCGGTGACAGCGCGGTGCTGCCGGTGACGTGTGCGTCTGTGGCCACAACACACACACACACACACACACACGCACACGCACGCAACACACACGCACGCACACACACACACACACACAATTGACATTCACTTCCCATTAGCAACAGGAAACCCCTTGAGTCATCTCGGAGCGCGGGGCTGATTGTAAGGCAAGCTGTTTCAATGAAATCACTTGCTTGATGCGCGGCAGATGGCCTGGCTCGGTCCAAACCGGCGCAATTCAAGACGCCGCGGGACGGACAGACGGATGGCGAGAAAGCGACGAGAGGCGGACATATTTGACGAAAGGACCGAGGGGGGGGCGGGGGGGGGGGGGGTGAGGGGGGGCCTATGACAGCATGACAGTTTCGAAAAGTTTTGAAATATTTGGACGTTTAAATTGGAGAGCCAGACAAATCACAACAGTATGTCTGCTGTGTGCTGGGACTGAGGCCCAGACCAGACACACTTCTACGGGCAGTTCTTCCCTTTTTAGGAAAAAAAAATAAATAAAAGAATGGCGTACGTGTGTGAGTGTGTGAATGTGAAATATGTTCACAACAACAATCCCGAGAATGAGAAGGATGACGCATTTTTGTTTTTGCGATGATGGCTATTGATAATGGAGGTGGGTTGTTGTTGTTTGGACACCAGAAAAAGGCCCAGCCCGACACGAGGAGCTCTCTGGGACTTGTTAGGTTCGTTGCGTGTGTACTGGGAATAAAACATACTGGAAATTTCTGCCGCCGCTGCTGCTTCTGTGGTTTACATGCAACAACCCAGCCGGCTCTGCTGCTACACCGCCCCGTTCAAATATCCAGAAAAAAACACTCGGATCCCAAAGGGAAAAGCCCACTTAGGAAATTTCATCCGGGCCATCGTCAGCGTAATGTTTGACCAATGGAAGGATTCTCAAGGAAAACCAAGACACACACACACCGAAGACCTAGACACACACACACACACACACACACACACACACACACTGGCTCTGTTTAGGAAAGTCAGCATGGAATTGTGGGGCGAGGTGTCCAGACTTTCAACCGTAGGGCCGTAGATAAACACGTCCGTTCTATCGATGATGTCACCCGTTGGGTTTCTGTGGGGATTTTTTTCGAAGCGCTTGCAACACAAAACATATAGCCAATGACCTGTACTGGAAAGTGCCGTGCCATATATGGGCAACGGGTCACGCGACCTTAGGTGACATGTCTGCAGATAGGAGAGAGAGAGAGAGAGAGAGACAGAGAGAGAGATAGAGAGAGAGAGAGAGATAGAGAGCGAGAGAGAGAGAGAGAGAGATAGAGAGCGAGAGAGAGAGAGAGAGGTGTCAATCAAGGTGAACTTATCTTCCCTCTTTATGCACCCGGGCGGGACAATCCATTGCAGAATGCCTCTGACCAACTTCCTCGTATTCACGGTGATGGAACGTGGAATTGATTCACGAAAAACACCCGTCATTTCGTGGCGTTGGCGCAAGACGCAGAAGTATTATGTAAGCGGCTCTTTGCTAATTCTCAGAATCATTTCAACAACATCCACTTCCCAGCTGATGTCATGCCAACATGTCAACAGTGTTTTACCCAATAGCACCGGGTAAGGAAGAAGAAGAAGAAGAAGAGAAAAATCGAAAGTATATGTAAAAAACCACGAATATTCCCGAAAAACTGTTCTTTCTGCTTATTTTCAGTCCTGGGGGATATTAGTAGTAATCCCAGGAAGTCGATTGGGTTCTCATATCGTATCATTCATTGTGATTCCACGTACCGTAGTTCACATTAAGTCCGTTCAAATAAGTCCCCCGTTACTGGGATTCCAAAGCTTCTCACCCGAACTAAACCCCGTCCACACGCACACACACACACGCACACGCACACGCACACACACACACACACACACACACACTCCACTACAAAAGTGCCGACAACGGGCAGCTTCGTGGGCAGAGACCCAAGAAGATGGGAGGAATTTCGGCTCCAGACCAGAGTATGGAGTCGGTCCACATAAAACAACGCACACACACACACACACACACACACACACACACACACACACACACACACACACACACACACACACACACACACACACACACACACATCATGGCAGGGTCTGTCTGTTTGTCTGTCTGTCTGTCTGTCTGTCTGGCCCTCTTGGTTCCTCTCACAGTTCTTGCCGGCGCTGTAAAAACACTCGGCTCGGTCGGTTTTTTTTCGGGGAGAGGTGGTTGTGGTTGGCCCACGATGACTAATCTTGGTGGAGGGTTACTCAGCCGTCAGGGGGGGTTCAGCAAGTTCACTCCCGGCCCACTAACTTCAGCTGGGGTTGAGC
>PIJE02000495.1:30000-95000 GCA_002895965.2 Coryphaenoides rupestris
GGGGGGAATATAAGAATATAAAACCACAGCCGCAAGCCCGGCGCCCACAACAAGGGGCTTGACGCGGGTCTTATGGGTCAGTCCACCGGGCATGAATGTTTCTGTTTTCTATGTCAAACAGCGGTGCCAGCCAGCGCCGGTGTTGTGCTCAGGCAATCATTCCCCACCGGCCCTGACAAGCAAAGGAAGGGGGGGCGGTCCCTGCCCACCTCCAATGGACCAGTGTGCTAAGTGGCGACGTCTCGCTGCACATGCTTGCAAAATAAATAACACACACACACCCGGCGACACACACACACACACACACACACACACACAAATGTAAGCTGTCCATATTGCATCTTATGCTGTGAATGACCCCCGCCGCCCGCCCCCCACACCCCCACCCCCTTCGTCTGCACATAATGCTGGATGGAGTGAGTCATCGCTCTGCAGCTGTATAGCTATGAGAGGGAGGGAGGGAGGGAGGGAGGGAGGGAGGGAGGTACTTGGGTCTGTGCATCGGCTGCCATCATCAGCCACCAATGCCTCAAGTTCAGACCCCAAGGTCTCTCTCTCTCTCTCTCTCTCTCTCCTCTCTCTCTCTCTCCCCTCCCCCCTCCCACTGGCTGTCTGCCCTCGGTCGTCCGGGCCACGACCCCGCAGAGCCAAGAGGTCACGGACCGGAGACCATTACTGATGACCCCCCCCTCCCCCCCTCGCCATCCGGTAGAGGTCTATTGAGTGTGTCTGTCTGTGTGTGTGCGCACACACAGACACACCCACACACACACACACACATGCATGAGTCAGTCACTGACAGTAAAGAGAGATTTTGGTGCAAGGACAAAAAGGTTATGTGTTATGTGTGTGTGTGTGTGTGTGTGTGCGTGTGTGTGTGTGAACATTCATCTTTTGGATGTGAGATACAGTAAATTGATCGCTTGGGGAAACGGCATGAGGTTGTCCTCCCGCCATAGAATCGTTTATAATAAATGCTCTGAGCGTTCATGTCATTGATTAACAAATTGAGTTACGATTGGTACATAATGACGTATAATCGCGTTAGTCTTTAATGGCTGGGCGTGGGGGAGTTTATACGGCAGGAGCAGGGAGGTGGAATTCAGTCTGATGATGAGACTCAAGATCAAATAAACAACCACCACTAAAATGACACGCACACTCGCGCGCACACACACACACACACACACACAAATAGACAAAGAGATTAGTGTGTGTGTGTCTCATAAAACGCGACGGCTATCCAATCAGCATCTTTGTGTGCACGCACGGCCCCGCCCCATAGCTGAGGGATGACTCCTGCATTTACATCTGATTTCACCTTGTGAAAAAGAAAACAACAACTCCGCATGACTATGGCACCAAGAACACTGCGCGTCGCTTCCCACAAAGACATAATCGGCATCGACGAGCGACCGTTCCGTGAGCATCCGCCGACTACTGACGAACTACGATTTGATCGGACTTCCTGAGAATGTTTTGATGTTCGATGTGCGAGTATAGGATTGATTGCGGTCCTATTCTCAAGTTAAATGCGCAAGGTTTTGAAAAGCATAACATTTAGGTGTAAATACTCAAATTGCCCTCTACATTTACATTTACATTTAGGGCATTTGGCAGACGCTTTTATCCAAAGCGACTTACAAAGAGTACATTTGTTGAAGGAGAGGCAGCAATATATCACTGTGGGTACCTGAGCATGGAAGCACGGCGTACAAAAATGTAATCAAAACAACAACCCACAGCATCGATGTGTGCGCAACCGCAGCAGTTTTGGCCGCTTTGTCCCCATAAACGCATGCAGATGTCGGCGGCCCCTCGTAACGCACGCGCCACGGGGGCCGCATTTAGTCTCGCCCCCCCGCCGGGCCAAATGCCGCCGGCGTGCCGGCACGGAATGAGTTTCGACGACAATAGGACACAAGGTCACACGGGTCCTGTCTTGCGGGGGGGACGCACGTTCGTGGTCGTCTCCGTTGACTTGACTTCTGCGCACGAAAACACGTGAACTCTTTTGATCGGCCGCCGCCGTTGAGGTCCACATTGAGGTCCCCATAATCCTGTCCTTGGTCCTCATAAACCCACGCGTACATACTTACATACAGTACATACAGCACAACATACTGCACATACAAGCACCCTGGCTGCACCCATCCACACCAGAGACGGACACAACACAATGCTGTTGTCAATGGTATCTCCATTGTCGCAGAAGCAGACACCAACACGCACGCACGCACGCATGCACGCATCGCACGCCACACACACATGCCCCCCCCCAATGCAATGCCCATTGACACATGCACAACAAGGCCACACAGCACACACAACACACACACACACACACACACACACACAGACACACTGCGCTGCTGCGAAAAGCCAGTTTGAGGAAGGTGACTCGCTCCCTGAAACATGCACGGCCTCACTGGCAGGCCAGCCTCCCCGGTGCATGCGTCACCGATGTGGCAACAGCCATTTGAGGGTAATTATGGGATGGCTGGCGCCGGGAGTGTGGGACCCAGGTGCAGATAGAGAGAGAGAGAGAGAGAGAGAGAGAGAGAGAGAGAGAGAGAGAGAGAGAGAGAGAGAGGGTGGCGGGAGGGGATGGAGGTGGTGGAGGGGGGTGGAGGTGGTGGTGGTGGTGGTGGTGGTGGGGGGGAGATCAACACTCTCAACAGAAGGATGACTCACTTTCTCCACCCCTTTAACTCTCGCTGTTCTGTTTCCTCTCCCATCTCTTTGGTCTCTCTCTCCTCCCCTCCCTCCCTCCCTCCCTCCCTGCCTCCCTGCCTCCCTCTCTCTCTTCTATGCCAGTTATCTCTGCCATCTTCTCGTGAAGTTATCAGTTTGTTCTGCTCATCTTGTCCCCGATTGTGTGCTGTACTGTACTGTTCTGTCCTGTTCTGTCGTGACACAATCTGATCTCCAGCCCACTCGCTCCCCCTTCCCCGGAAATCATCATTTTTTTATCCAGGGGTGGGGGGGGGTTTCAGGGTTATTGCTGTCTATGCACGCAAAGTCAGGCAAAGTTGTTCAAGTGGCGTCCCGGTCTTTGTGTGTAGTCATTAACAACACTAAATATAGTGTGCTGCTGCTGCTGCTGCTGCTGTGTCTGTGTGATTGCGCTCGTGTGTATTTTTAAGCCTTGTGTTTCCGTACCCGTAAAACCAACACAGCTGCCTAGGAGGCGTTTTGGTTGGGCTAATTTCTTCAACTCAGTCCGGTGTGTGTGTGCATGTGTGTGTGTGTGCGTGCACGTGTGTGTGTGTGTGTGTGTGTGTGTGTGTGTCGGTCGGTGTCTGTCCGTCTCTGGCTGGCTGCTTCCTGCCAAAAGGATTTTCCATGATGCCATTAGTGACTTCATCTCAACAAAGCTCTGAAATGTTTGACACTGTTGAAAATAATCATTGTCAGAAATAGAGCTGGCCACAAGGTCGCTTCCACACACGTACACGCGCGCACGCACACGTACACACGCACACGTACACGCACACGCGCGTTGCATCAAGGAGGCATTGTATGTTATTGACTGTCGGATGCAAAGTTCAGTGAACGCTGGCAATTGCGTGGACCTGATTTCAACATCGGCGCACTAATTGGAAATAAGCCGTCGAGATATTCCCAGGAATTCCTCTTGTTATGGATATTATTGGATTTTTACTTCCTGGTATGAATCACTTGTTGTTCCAATCAGCCTTATCAGTAATTACCGCATAGAGATAAACACGTCACGAGTATGAAGACATTTAGTTTAAGTGTGGAGGTGTCCCTGAGCGAGACACCACCTAACCCTAACTGCTCCTGACGTGTTGGTTGTTACCTTGCATGGTCGGCACCCCCTGACCGCTCGAACTCACCCCTTCTTCTTCTGTGGTGCGCAGGACCAAGGTGCGCCTGGAGAGCCTGGAGGACTGCCGCGTGCTGGAGGACCCGCGCTGCGACGCCATGTCCGACACCCACGGGTGCCCCGCCTACGTCAGCCCCGAGATCCTCAGCGGCTCCGCGCCCTACTCCGGCAAGATGGCCGACGTGTGGAGCCTGGGCGTGATGCTGTACACCATGCTGGTGGGCCGCTACCCGTTCCACGACCCGGACCCCGCCACCCTGTTCTCCAAGATCCGCCGGGGACAGTGCTGCCTGCCCGAGGGCCTGTCGCCGGGCGCCCGCTGCCTGCTGCAGAGCCTGCTGCGGAAGGAGCCCGCCGAGAGACTCACGGCCGCCGAGCTGCTCGCCCACCCGTGGTTCCACCGGCCGCTGCCGCCCTCGTCGTCGTCGTCGTCGTCGTCGTCCTCGCTGTCGTCCTCGTCCTCGTCGTCACAGGAAGCGGCGTCGGGCGAACAGGAAGCGGGCGCGGCCGACCAGGCGGTGCCCTCGTTCGACGTGGAGGACGACGAGGATTTGTTCTGCTGACCGCAGGACCGCAGAAGCTCCTCCCCCCATGCCCCTCTAAACCCAAACACCAGGCCCCGCCCCCTGACTCTTTGGCCCCTGCCTGCAAGGACCAAAACCAAAATAAACTATCCAATTATGACGAGGGGTTCATTAGTTGTTGTTTGCATTATTTAACAGCGGCACTTTTACAAGAACAACCAACAAAACGACAACAAAAATCCCCGTTTGTGTACTGTTGTGTATCCGTACACCTTCATGCTTTCTCTACGTCCGCGTACTGTAGGTTTTTTCTTCGTTCCTCGACGTCTAAACTCACGAAGGGCATTGTTCTCGCACGGAACGACTCGTGGTGCGTTTCTATACGTGGTTTGTACGTGTGTTTTATCGTTTTTCGTGTTTTGTTTGGTTTTGTTTCGTTTTTTAAACCAGTTGGTGCTCATAATAAGAAGAAGAAGAAGAAGAAGAAGAAAAAAATAGAAGAAATAAAAGAAAAAATCAAGAACATTTCTGCAGGCGAGTGTGTGTGTGTGTGTGTGTGTGTATCCCATGTCAAACAGCGGTTGCTAACACGCTCAACATGGATTCAGCACGCGTCAGAGCACGGCTAGTAGAGGCAGAGAGACAGCGAGACAGAGAGAGAGAGAGAGAGACGGTGATCCGTGCCTCTCAAAGCACGACTCTGCCTCTCAAAGCGACGGCGTGACTCACCGACTGGCTGAAGGGAGGCATGACCGAACGCACACGGACAAATGCACGCTTCGGAGCCTGACAACATCGCCAGTGATGGACGCGTGAGGATGAGGGGGGGGGGGTGCGACACACGACGGCGCCGAGAAGAAAGAATGTGTCACACGACATGAGAAGGCGCCGCAAAAAATACAAAAGAAAACGGAAATCGGCATTAATTTCTCACCCAGACATGAGGGAGGGATGGAGGGAGGGAGGGATGGAGGGAGGGAGGGAGGGAGGGAGAGAGGGACGCGGAACACCGAAATATTCCATGAGAAATTATGGAAGATAAAAAAAAAACAAAGCTTTTCTATCAGAGACACTTTTTCGTTCTGCGCCAGTCAATTGAATCCAGTCCAGTGCCTTTATCCCAAGCTAAGCTAAGCTAAGCTCTTGCTCATTACATTTTGTTTTTTTCATGCACCTCACCGAACGGGTTAAAAAGGATTCCTCGTATTATACTCACGCCGCGCGGATCGGGCAGATTCCTGTGGGCCTATCAAGATGGTGTGCAGCCACGAGGTCAGAGTTCAGCGATTGTCTTGAGTCCGACACACAAAGGTTTCGGAACAGAGACAGACGGTTCCACAGCGGCGCGTCTTCTTGACTTATCTCTCTCGCTGACGCCAGCGCCATCTTTTTGCTTTTGTTTTTGTCACTTGAAATGTTGCCAACTATGTCAAAGAACTATGAAGGCTTGCTCAACTGTCCAGACATACCTGTTTGTACCGCTCGTAAACATCTGGAACATTATGTTCCGTAAGCGCGGTGGTGGTGGGGATCAGACCCCCAGAAGCTACGCTGATCGAGTTGGGTGGCCCCCCCACCGTGTTGCATAAGACCAGAGTTCTGGTTCGTCCTCTTCTTCTTCTTCTTCTTCTTCTTCTTGGTTCAGGAACAGTCAAGGGGGGGGTGGCTGGTGTGTGTGTGTGTGTGTGTGTAGCGAGCCAGCAAGGTGACTCAACACTTGAGCACGCGTCTACAGCGGAGGGAATAGACCCCGGTTCCAAGAAACCAGCTCAAACCTTCTGAGTGGTTTCACCTGTTGAATGGTCCATCATCCCCACCCCTGCCCCCCCCCCACCCTCCTCACACACACACACACATACACACATACACATACACACACACATACACACACACAAACACACACACAACACACACACACACACACACACACACACACACGCCCGTCTCTCTCTCTTCTGTTTGTTTCTCCGACGGATCCTTGGAGACCATTGTAGTCCGTCATCGTGCGGCGGCGGCGGCGGTGGCGGCGGCGGCGGCGACGACGACGACGACGGTGTGCCTGTGTTTATGGCAACCGTTTTCTTCTTCTTTTGTTGTCGCGAAAGTCGACGCTCCTCGACGCTAACGTCAGAACGGCAAGATAGGCTACTGTAAATCTGCAACTCATTATTTTCTATTGTCTGTCAACAACACAACCACGCACACACACCACTTTGCTATGATGGTACCAAACGCAGAGCAGTGACACGGCGGCTCCATTTCAGATTCAGGTCGCGGGGGTCAACCAACAGACTCCGGTGTGGCTCGCCGAATAGGACTATCCGCAACCCTTAGCTATTTTTCCCCCGCTCTTGAATCTCGTCGGTTCGTCGACGCCAGGACAGATTAATCAGGGACATGTAATTTAATTTTGGTTTTTATTGTTTGTCAGTACTTCTTGTTTGTTTAGTTTGTTTGTTCATACAAATGTAGAGAGTGAGTCACACGCCATCATGTGATGTATAATAATAATAATAATAATAAGTAACTGACACGGGTGCACAAAGTTGATATTGCACTGTGAATTATGTATTTGTGACACAACCTCCAGGCTCTTTGTCCACACAGGTTACACACAAGAGATGTATTCGTTGTTACAAAAAAAATGTGTACATATGTATATTTGCAATGCGTGTGAAGATGTTGAATAAAAGTTCCTTTTTTTTTTCATAGTCACATGGCTTGTCTTTCATTTTTTCTCTCCCCCCTTTTTGGACCACGGGCCAAATTTTGTCCGTTATACACATATAAATGCGTGTGTCTCCCCACACACACACACACACACGCACACGCACACGGACACACACGGGGGACACACACACACACACATTCACCCGTCATAGTCTCACTGTATGCCTTTTCCAGAAGCCATGTTCCCAGAGGTCTTAAGAGGAAGACAATCCTTCTACATTTTCCTTCAGTGCCTTCCTTTTAACCTTTAGAACCCCCCAGCCCCCCAGACCCCCCCCACGCCCGCCCGCCTGCCCGCCACTCAAAAAACAAGCTCCCACTTTGCGGTGCTTAAAACCCATCTACTCCACACTGACCTTTGCGTAGCGTAGCGTTTAGCTCGAATGTCAATAGTGGGTCAGTGTCTCTTTTCCTGGAATGCACACACACACACACACACACACACTCTCACTCTCTCTCTCTCTCTCTCTCTCTCTCTCTCTCTCTCTCTCTCTCTCGCTCTCTTCCGCCCGGTCAAACAGCAACAGGATGTGCAAAGTTTTGACTTGACACACACACACACACACGCCCGCTAGTCTCCCAACTAGGACACGGATCAGAGGCGCGTGTGTGTGTGTGTGTGTGTGTGTGTGTGTGTGTGCGTGCTGTCGTCCACCTTGTCCTCCTGTACCTGGGATTCATTGTGTGACCTATAACAGCCAGGATTATCTCTCTCTACCGGGTGTGTGTGTGAGTGTGTGTGTGTGTGCATGTGCATGTGCGTGTGTGTGTTATGACTACCCTTAGCGAGGCTTGCGCAAGGATTGTGTAAAGGGTGTATGTATGTGTGTAGATGCGTGCCGTGTGTGTGTGTGTGTGTGTGAGAGAGCGTTGTCCGAACACAGTATCGGGATTAGGTATCACCTTGGGTAGCTAACGCAGCGTTGTTGCTGGGAAGGGGCCAGACCGGTGATTGCCTCAGAGCCCAGAGAGGAGCCGCTGGCCCCGGGGGGAGGATACAGCAACACACACACCACTAGCCCAGCGCTATTAGCCATGTGCTGCTGCTGCTGCTGTAGTGAAGGGCCTCGGAGAGAGTTTGGAATATGGATATGAAAGTGACCTTTTACCTCTTTTGTATGTGGGGGATGTGTGTGTGTGCAGTGTGTGTGTGTGTGTGTGTGTGTGGTAACAAGTGATCCTAAAATAGCATACAGCACATTTAGCAGATCTCCGGAGATTGCTGCCAACTTTTCAAGAGAAGAGAAAAGGTCTTCATGTTGTTTGTGTCGGTTAGTTAGTGTGTGAAATTTTGCCCTGTCTTAAAATACTTTGATTTGATTATGTGTGTGAAATCTTACCATAAAACTCCAAGAATACTCCAAGAATACATTCAACACTCCATTGTGTGGATGTTTTCATGCAGTCTTCAAGTGTCAAAAAGGGACCAGAAATGTATTTTATTAATTGGTTCAGAGGAGGACATCCCTTGTATAAGTAGACCTACCATTCCACCTCTTCTTTCAAAGAGAAAATACATTTGACATATCATGTTGTACGGTAAAGTAGCTTAGAAATGTAGAAATTAACATAATTGATGCAATAAGAAAAGCCTTCTTCGTGCAAAATGGTTTAAATCGCACGGAAATATCTGTGAGATTCGTGAGGGAGTTAACTTGGAACCTAAATGTGTGGAGAGATGGCATTTCCGAGTATTTAAAGTAGTCATTAGGTGAGGTCATCAGCCTCAGCAGCAGGAGGGCCTCTGGAAGTCCTAGGAAGATATATACTCCCCTCTAGTGGAATAGAGGGGAATTGCACCACAATTTCCCAACACAAAGCTGTTCATATTCTAACTCAAAGCATAATTTGTTTTAGAACATTTAGAAAAAGACTTTGTTATATTTGGAAGGCTAATTGTGAAACTAAACAAAAAACACTAAAATGTACTATTATTATTATTATTATCAAACCACAAACTAATAGGTGCTTTCAATATGCCTTTTTATATCACATGTTTAAAGTTGTCTTTGCTGGCTACAAAAAATGCTTTAAGTTATTGGCTTTTACATTTTTTTTTAATCTTGGATAAAATACATGTTGCTAACATATTCAGATGAAACCATCAACAAATAACCAGTCACAACCAGTAGAGAGCAGCATTCTGTCATAATTTTGGATTGCAGGCAGTAAAATAATTATTTATGTGAGAATCACGGATTCCTTCTCATTACTGACCCCCTTCGGCCGGCAGGTGAACTGCAGCCTGCTGGAGCTCTCAGTGCATTCAGAGCTCCATGGGTTGTGAGAATAACAATCAGAAACTAATGTTAGTTCTATTAATAATTAAACCTTTTAAAAACCTATGAAATAACTTTTTTGTTAATTATCTGCACTTACACCTCGCTTCCTTCCTGGGAAATCCGACCCGACTCAAACATAAGAGAAATGAGCCCAAAAGCTGTTCTACGCAACAGAGAGAGTCGGGGGAAGCTCTCATGTTTTAAACTTCAACCACAACCTGTTCATAAACTGGCAATTTAAAGCCATTTGTGCTGTAAAATCCTAACATGTAGTCCCTGAACGGATTCACGATGCTGACATACAGCACCTTTAACTTTAAACGGGGTACGTGGCTGAAAATAACATCTTAGTCCGGGGAACATTCGTAAAAAAAAAATTGTTTGAGAACCACTGGCTGAACGTCTAAACGTGCCGGCAGCCGGGAACAGAATGTTACCGCCTGAATTTCAAGTTTCCGACAAATTACGCTCCCGTGCTCCGGGTTCGCGCCTCAAGTAGGAGGGTTGAGTTGTCACACTTGGTGCCTTCCAGCCCTCCAAACAAACTCAACAAGAGTAGTTAGTCAGCATTTTTTTTGGTGTGTGCGCGTAAGTGAACACTCCAAAAGAACTCCGGAATGAACCGTAGGCTACTCAGTCTTAAGGACCGAGTTGTGTATGCTTTGTTTAAAAAGAACTGTGCGAAAACACGTCAAGATAATCGCTCGAGACAACGGGCCGCTTTTTACGGCTTCTGTGGCGAAGATTTGACATTTGTCATGGCGAGAACAACAACTCGACGAGGATGAGGAGGAGTCTCGGTGCTGGGTTGTGGTGTCTCACGGAACAATACAATGAAGACCAGGCCTCTTCGTTGTCTGAGCGACGGAGAAATACAATTCTTTTTGTATACAAGACATATTTCGTCAAGGTATATGCACTTCTTCAGTGATAGGCTACCTTTAGAAGCCATTTTGTCCATCTTTGACAACAGAGGCCACCGGTTGGACTTTCTGAAAACCTTGAAGAAAAGTCTTGACCTTCTCTCTCTCTTAAATAATCAATCAGATATATTGTCTATTATCATGGCGTTGCACTCAAATTATACTTCTTAAAACGTAGCGTACTACAGCACCTTTATGGGAGTTCAAAATAATGGACAGGCTTTAAGATTAAGAAAGATTTGGTGTGAGAACTGTGACTTTGGTGAGAATACCATATTTGCATTTCCCGGTTATTGTTTTCCTTGTATGTGGTGTGACTCCATGAATTAAGAGGTTCTACATCGCCGGAAGTTCACTGGGTTTCTATTCTTGTAGCCTTGAGGTTGTTTGTTTTGTGCGAAGATTTGTCATGACTTAGCGAGATCGCGGCGCTTGGGATTAAGTGCTCGGTTTAGTGGGCTACATTGTTCCAGCGGTAGACCTCACGATCCACTGTTCTGGTGGCAGCTAAGTAGCAGCTTGCATTGCTTCAACCTCTAGCACACACACGCACACACACGCACACACACACACACACACACATAGGCGGGCCATTGCTCAACAATCACCGCCCGATTGACTGCGTGCAACAAAATTAAAAGGAACGTAGGCCATGCCATTCCAACTCTCTCACATACCCTTACAGACCTTACAGTGTCGGCTGACGTTGAAACAGGAGCTGTGCTGAGCTGTGGTGAATATAATTGAACTGAATTTCATCGACCCCGCGGGGACGGATTAGACCCGCGTGCACATGGTAGCGACGGAACCCACCCCTCGTCCTCATCCTCATCCTCCTCATGTTCCCACACACAGCTGCTGTCCATTATCCTGCCTCTTAATCCAGTAATGAATCAGTATAGAATGTACATATATATATATACTGTATATATATATTGTATATACGTTACTGGCTCGTGGCGATGGCACACGTACCCGTCGCTCTGTCTCTCCACCCGCACGGTTTTGAGAGAGAGATAATAAGCGTTCAGCGAAGACCTATTGTTGTTGAACCTCTTATCTTATCTTACCGCCCCGTTTTGTTATTCGTCCTCCCAGCGCGCGCCCAGATCGCTGCTCGGCGGGCGGATGAGCGATTAAAAACCTCCAGCTGTACTCGTCAGAATCAGAATTTTCCGAGTTCCCGGGTCGGAAATTTCGACTGGAACGCACCCCTGAAGTTGGATATCCAACTCGGAAAGTCGGGAGAATCTCCTAGTGCTTTCCATTTGTACTTTTTTTGTAATTTTCCGTGTTCCAAGTTGGAAGTTTCAGCCGGAGCGTCTCCTGGAGTCGGACTTCCAACTCGGAAAGCACTGTAACAGTCAACGGCAGTATTTAACGTGCGCCACTAGGGTGCGCACGTCTTTTTATCCACCTTTTTTAGTTCCGTTTTTGCCACTTCCGGCTATGTATGTATGAGTCGAGAGAGCGCGTTGTCTCTCTAGCGACGAGTTGTGAAGAACCAGCTAGTACATTATATTATATTGTATAATATTGTTTGTACGTTGGAGACCTGGGACTCCATTGGACCGACTCCGGCCTCGAATAAACCATGAAGCCGCGTCGGAAGGTGTCCTCTCTGCCGTTTCCCCGTCGACGAGTAAGAAGAAGGAGACTAAATGAGACTCACCTCGAATTCCGAAGACAGCGAGTCACACATCGAACAAATACGAAAATCCATTAAAAAAAAAAATATTTTAATTGCAGCAACAGCGCCTGTTAGTGAAATTGGTTGATTTTGCCGTAGCCCACACGTGTGTAGAGCACGACTACAAGTGTGTATAAATAGCACACACACACACACACACACACACACACACAGAGCCTCCTCCAACTGTCTGTTTACCTTGAATTTTGAAAGACATGCCGTTTTACAGGCGGGAAATCATAATAACTTACATGGTGTTATGTACCAAAAAATAAATACCCTCCATCATGCAATATTCATTGAATTGTGGCGGACGGGAGAGAGAGTGTCCACCGCGCACACACACACACACACACACACACACACACACACACACACACACACATATAGCCCATCCACTGTTCCAAGACACACATCTAGACACACACACACACACACACACAGGCCTATGAGGATGTAGGGAGGACGGCGGGAGGGAGAGAAGTGATGCAGAGCAGAGCATGGAGGGAGGGGAGGGGAGGAGAGTAGTGGCTCCACCCGCCCTCCCCCCTCCCTCCCCTCCCCTGCCCTCACCCAGGGGACGACGCTAGTGAGTCAGATCGAGACACAGGGACACACACTAGGGAGGGTGCCCAGGGCTCCATATGAATCCTAGTGTTATTCTCGTTTGCCATGTTGTTGTTGTTGTTGTTGTTGTTGTTGTTGTTGTTGTTGTTGTTGTTGTTGTTGTTGTTGTTGTTGGTTGGTGTTGGTGCAGCCGTCAACTCGGTCGACCAACGTGACGCACAGAGATAATGGGGCTGGCGAGGGAATTATTCACGAGTTGTAGAATGCAGTGTGTGAAACTTGTGGATTCGGTGAACATGCACAGACAGTGAGTCAGTGGGTGTAGTGTTGGTGTAGTGCGTGGGGTGAATTACCATAAGGCCAGTGGCAGTGGCACCCAATTCATTCACTGAAGCGCATAATAATAAGCAGCCGGCGTGACGAAAAGGCTGACCGGTCATCATGCCACAGACACACAGTCGCTCTGCAATATGCAGATATCGGGCTTAAAAAAAAAAATAGGGTTCCCTTCGCTTTCCGGTGACTAATGTCGCATGCTGGCATCCACGGCAACCTCGGGACTTTTGCGTAGATCCCATGGGAACCGAATGTCGCCGAATGAGGGAAGTCGATGGTGGGGGAGCCTATATGGCCCACTGATGATGGAAGGCCCTTTGCATTTGCAGTGTTATGAGTGCTGTGACCTGGGTGTCGGTGTCGGCGGTGCTGGTGATGAGTTTTCCATTACCCAGCAGGGGTTGTTCCTTTGAGGGGAACACTTTGCACCGTTTTTTTTTCCTGCCCCAAAAAACACGCCTGCAACTACCACGTGTCGCCATAGGTGGCGCCAAAGCGAACGATTTCCACTGAAACCAGAACAGACTGCAGACTCTGTGTTGTTGATCATCTTAAATTAAATGTACACTTTGCTGTAAAAAGGAGTCACAAGATACACAAAACAGGGGAAATGTTCTCTTAAACAAAGTGATTTGTTTAAATCACTTAATTTAAGAGGATAACAATAGTGTAGATACGCTGCAAAAAAAATCTACCCCTGGGCACACACACAGAAAGACACACACACACACACACGCACACCCGCAGACTTGATGACAATCAGCCGGAACACAGCGGCGGCGGTGAAGTGGGCCACTCTGGGATTTGTCACGGCGTTATTAACATTCTCCGTGATATTACAAATTGTGAAAAAAGAAAAGAAAAGAAAAAAAAAAACGACAGCGCCGTGTTAATCAAGTTAGAATAAAGCCGCAGGCCTCACACAGAGACTGAGTCCTTTTTTAGGGGGGGGCGGGGGGGGGGCGGGGGGGGGTTTGGTTATTATTATTGAAATCCCAGCATCTTAATCAGGAACCCCTTGAACACCACCTACCTTCTCCACACAGCCCGTCCCAGCAGGCCGCCCAGCAGAACTCAGAACTCCATCACGGCGCGTCGAGCTCACTGAAGGCTGAAGGATCGTTGTCCCACGCTGCGACTGTCGAAGAACACGGTGGCGCGCGAGTTCAACAAGCAATCATTTGTTTTGTTGGTATAAGACCAGAATGGATCATTTACATCACGTCTCTGGCGTGTACAAATGTTCTTTGGTTGTGTTGGCATCCGCTGGCCATTCGGGCACAAACAACAACTGTGCAGAGAAGGCAAATAAAGCCGATTAATAGTCGAGGGAAGTATATCACAGCCGATATATCATATATGTAAATTCACCCATTCATACACCGACGGCGGTGCCAACCACGCAAGGTAACAACCAACACGTCAGGAGCAGTTAGGGTTAGGCGGCGTCTTGCTCAGGGACACCTCGACTCTTAACTAGGCGCGGGAATCGAACCGGCGACTTTCCGGGTTGCCGGACAATCGCTCTTACCTCCTGAGCTACTGCCGCCCATACGTACGTGACAAGACACAACTGACAGAGCGGGAAACAAACACAACACGGTTAAAACAAATGAACATAGACTCCAGGGTTACACCGAATGTTATGAATATCATTTGCATGCATCTTTGCACAAGTTTCCTTGAAAAATACAATGAGTCACACGTGCAATTTACCCAACAAACAAGATATCAGAAAAACATTGACAGTCCCGCAAATGCTCTGCATCGTAGGCAGCAGGTGGGCTTTATATTATTGATGTTTTCCACAGAACTGAAAGCAAGACTTCCTACTAGAGACATGTGTTAATGTCCCAAAATAATGCTGAATTTACAAAGTAATTAAGGAAAACATGCAAATACAACATTACATTGGCACAAACTCAACATTACATTGGCACAAACTCAACATTACCTTGGTGCAAACTCAACATTACCTTAGTATTTCCTAATTACTCAACAGCACAAACCAAACATTCCCAAACGCGAGACAAGCCGAAGACAACTGAAGACGAGTGAGAACTTTATTAAACCTCCGCCCTCCGCCTCCGGCCTCCACCTAATACCCCCCCAAACACACAACCTAGGACGCGGACGCTGGACGCCCATTGAATCAACACCACCTTCATATCTCCGGATACCCTCACAGACGGCCTGCATAGGTCAGCAGGAGACCTCGTGAGGCTCAGCTTGTGCCGGGGAGTCGTCTCGCCGTCTGCCTCCCGTTAATCCTCCCTGGCCGCCGCCGCCACCGCCACCGCCGCCGCCGCCGTGCTATTCAAACGGCACGGCCAATATGCAGCAATATGCAATATGCTCGGGCGGCCTTTCAATGAATATTGCATGATGGAGGGTATTTATTTTTTTGGTACATAACACCATGTAAGTTATTATGATTTCCCGCGTGTAAAACGGCATGTCTTTCAAAATTCAAGGTAAACAGACTGTTGGAGGAGGCTCTGTGTGTGTGTGTGTGTGTGTGTGTGTGTGTGTGTGTGTGTGTGTGTGTGTGTGTGTGTGTGTGTGTGTGTGTGTGTGTGTGTGTGTGTGTTTGTGTGTGTGTGTGTGTGCTATTTATACACACTTGTAGTCGTGCTCTACACACGTGTGGGCTACGGCAAAATCAACCAATTTCACTAACAGGCGCTGTTGCTGCAATTAAAATATATATTTTTTTAATGGATTTTCGTATTTGTTCGATGTGTGACTCGCTGTCTTCGGAATTCGAGGTGAGTCTCATTTAGTCTCCTTCTTCTTACTTGTCGACGGGGAAACGGCAGAGAGGACACCTTCCGACGCGGCTTCATGGTTTATTCGAGGCCGGAGTCGGTCCAATGGAGTCCCAGGTCTCCAACGTACAAACAATATTATACAATATAATATAATGTACTAGCTGGTTCTTCACCACTCGTCGCTAGAGAGACAACGCGCTCTCTCGACTCATACATACATAGCCGGAAGTGGCAAAAACGGAACTAAAAAGGTGGATAAAAAGACGTGCGCACCCTAGTGGCAACCCTAGTTAAATACTGCCTTTGACTGTTACAGCGCTTTCCGAGTTGGAAGTCCGACTCCAGGAGACGCTCCGGCTGAAACTTCCAACTTGGAACACGGAAAATTACAAAAAAAGTACAAATGGAAAGCACTAGGAGATTCTCCCGACTTTCCGAGTTGGATGTCCAACTTCAGGGGGTGCGTTCCAGTCGAAATTTCCGACCCGGGAACTCGGAAAATTCTGATTCTGTCGAGTACAGCCGGAGGTTTTTAATCGCTCATCCGCCCGCCGAGCAGCGATCTGGGCACGCACTGGGAGGACGAATAACAAAAAGGGCGGTAAGATAAGATAAGAGGTACAACAACAATAGGGCTTCGCTCAACGCTTATTATCTCTCTCTCAAAACCGTGCGGGTGGAGAGACAGAGCGACGGGTATGTGCGCCATCGCCACGAGCCAGTAACGTATATACAATATATATATACAGTATATATATATATATATATGTACATTCTATACTGATTCATTACTGGATTAAGAGGCAGGATAATGGACAGCAGCTGTGTGTGGGAACATGAGGAGGATGAGGATGAGGACGAGGGGTGGGTTCCGTCGCTACGATGTGCACGCGGGTCTAATCCGTCCCCGCGGGGTCGATGAAATTCAGTTCAATTATATTCACCACAGCTCAGCACAGCTCCTGTTTCAACGTCAGCCGACACTGTAAGGTCTGTAAGGGTATGTGAGAGAGTTGGAATGGCGTGGCCTACGTTCCTTTTATTTTGTTGCACGCAGTCAATCGGGCGGTGATTATTGCGCAATGGCCCGCCTATGTGTGTGTGTGTGTGTGTGTGCGTGTGCGTGTGTGTGCGTGTGTGTGTGCTAGAGGTTGAAGCAATGCAGGCTGCTACTTAGCTGCCACCAGAACAGTGGATCGTGAGGTCTACCGCTGGAACAATGTAGCCCACTAAACCGAGCACTTAATCCCAAGCGCCGCGATCTCGCTAAGTCATGACAAATCTTCGCGAAACAAACTTCAGTCGGTGGCTATTTAGTTAGCATTTTACTGTGTGTGTGTGTGCGTGGGTGGGTGCGTGTGTGTGTGTGTGTGTGTGTGCACGCGCGCTACAGCAAATCCTCGTACAAAGTGCCTTTTGTGGGATTTCCAGCTAATCTTATTGGTCTACTTTTCTCTTTTTTTTTTTCTTTTTTGGTCATCAGATTGTGAAAGCGCTTATCTATCATTTTAAACAGGGGGGGGGGCGTCAGAGTTAAGTAGCTTATACTTGTGGCTCATACAGGCATTCCTTTGTGCAAAAAAACACAAAACAAACAACCTCAAGGCTACAAGAATAGAAACCCAGTGAACTTCCGGCGATGTAGAACCTCTTAATTCATGGAGTCACACCACATACAAGGAAAACAATCACGGGAAATGCAAATATGGTATTCTCACCAAAGTCACAGTTCTCACACCAAATCTTTCTTAATCTTAAAGCCTGTCCATTATTTTGAAGTACCATAAAGGTGCTGTAGTACGCTACGTTTTAAGAAGTATAATTTGAGTGCAACGCCATGATAGTAGACAATATATCTGATTGGTTATTTAAGAGAGAGAGAAGGTCAAGACTTTTCTTCAAGGTTTTCAGAAAGTCCAACCGGTGGCCTCTGTTGTCAAAGATGGACAAAATGGCTTCTAAAGGTAGCCTATTGCTGAAGAAGTGCAGATACCTTGACGAAATATGTCTTGTATACAAAAAGAATTGTATTTCTCTGTCGTTCAGACAACGAAGAGGCCTGGTCTTCATTGTATTGTTCCGTGAGACACCACAACCCAGCACCGAGACTCCTCCTCATCCTCGTCGAGTTGTTGTTCTCGCCATGACAAATGTCAAATCTTCGCCACAGAAGCCGTAAAAAGCGGCCCGTTGTTTCGAACGATTATCTTGACGTGTTTTCGCGCAGTTCTTTTTAAACAAAGCATACACAACTCGGTCCTTAAGTCTGAGTAGCCTACGGTTCATTCCGGAGTTCTTTTGGAGTGTTCACTTACGCGCACACACCAAAAAAAATGCTGACTAACTACTCTTGTTGAGTTTGTTTGGAGGGCTGGAAGGCACCAAGTGTGACAACTCAACCCTCCTACTTGAGGCGCGAACCCGGAGCACGGGAGCGTAATTTGTCGGAAACTTGAAATTCAGGCGGTAACATTCTGTTCCCGGCTGCCGGCACGTTTAGACGTTCAGCCAGTGGTTCTCAAACAATTTTTTTTTTACGAATGTTCCCCGGACTAAGATGTTATTTTCAGCCACGTACCCCGTTTAAAGTAGGTCCTGTATGTAAGAATAATGAATCCGTTCAGGGACTACATGTAGGATTTTACAGCACAAATCTTTAAATCACCAGTTTGTGAGCAGGTTGTGGTTGAAGTTAAAACATGAGAGCTTCCCCCGACTCTCTCTGTTGCGTAGAACAGCTTTTGGGCTGATTTCTCTTATATTTGAGTCGGGTCGGATTTCGGAAGGAACGAGTGAAGCGATAATTAAAAAGTTATTTCATAGGTTTTTAAAAGGTTTATTATTAATAGAACTAACTTTAGTTTCTGATTGTTATTCTCACAACCCATGGAGCTCTGAATGCACTGAGAGCTCCAGCAGGCTGCAGTTCACCTGCCGGCCGAAGGGGGTCAGTAATGAGAAGGAATCCGTGATTCTCACATAAATAATTATTTTACTGCCTGCAATCCAAAATTATGACAGAATGCTGCTCTCTACTGGTTGTGACTGGTTATTTGTTGATGGTTTCATCTGAATATGTTAGCAACATGTATTTTATCCAAGATTAAAAAAAAATGTAAAAGCCAATAACTTAAAGCATTTTTTGTAGCCAGCAAAGACAACTTTAAACATGTGATATAAAAAGGCATATTGAAAGCACCTATTAGTTTGTGGTTTGATAATAATAATAATAATAGTACATTTTTCCTTCTAGTGTTTTTTGTTTAGTTTCACAATTAGCCTTCCAAATATAACAAAGTCTTTTTCTAAATGTTCTAAAACAAATTATGCTTTGAGTTAGAATATGAACAGCTTTGTGTTGGGAAATTGTGGTGCAATTCCCCTCTATTCCACTAGAGGGGAGTATATATCTTCCTAGGACTTCCAGAGGCCCTCCTGCTGCTGAGGCTGATGACCTCACCTAATGACTACTTTAAATACTCGGAAATGCCATCTCTCCACACATTTAGGTTCCAAGTTAACTCCCTCACGAATCTCACAGATATTTCCGTGCGATTTAAACCATTTTGCACGAAGAAGGCTTTTCTTATTGCATCAATTATGTTAATTTCTACATTTCTAAGCTACTTTACCGTACAACATGATATGTCAAATGTATTTTCTCTTTGAAAGAAGAGGTGGAATGGTAGGTCTACTTATACAAGGGATGTCCTCCTCTGAACCAATTAATAAAATACATTTCTGGTCCCTTTTTGACACTTGAAGACTGCATGAAAACATCCACACAATGGAGTGTTGAATGTATTCTTGGAGTATTCTTGGAGTTTTATGGTAAGATTTCACACACATAATCAAATCAAAGTATTTTAAGACAGGGCAAAATTTCACACACTAACTAACCGACACAAACAACATGAAGACCTTTTCTCTTCTCTTGAAAAGTTGGCAGCAATCTCCGGAGATCTGCTAAATGTGCTGTATGCTATTTTAGGATCACTTGTTACCACACACACACACACACACACACACTGCACACACACACATCCCCCACATACAAAAGAGGTAAAAGGTCACTTTCATATCCATATTCCAAACTCTCTCCGAGGCCCTTCACTACAGCAGCAGCAGCAGCACATGGCTAATAGCGCTGGGCTAGTGGTGTGTGTGTTGCTGTATCCTCCCCCCCGGGGCCAGCGGCTCCTCTCTGGGCTCTGAGGCAATCACCGGTCTGGCCCCTTCCCAGCAACAACGCTGCGTTAGCTACCCAAGGTGATACCTAATCCCGATACTGTGTTCGGACAACGCTCTCTCACACACACACACACACACACGGCACGCATCTACACACATACATACACCCTTTACACAATCCTTGCGCAAGCCTCGCTAAGGGTAGTCATAACACACACACGCACATGCGCACGCACATGCACACACACACACACTCACACACACACCCGGTAGAGAGAGATAATCCTGGCTGTTATAGGTCACACAATGAATCCCAGGTACAGGAGGACAAGGTGGACGACAGCACGCACACACACACACACACACACACACACACACACACACACACACACACACACACGCCTCTGATCCGTGTCCTAGTTGGGAGACTAGCGGGCGTGTGTGTGTGTGTGAATGGTACCTAATACGTACGTACAGTAAAAAGCTAAAAGTGAGAAGTAAGAGCAGCAAAACTCTGGTGGGTGGTGCACAAATGTAGTCAAAGTGTCCGCATGCAGTACAGTAATATACTTATACCAGCATTAAAAAAGGTGATTTAAAAATGTCCGTCTAGACGGGATACAACGCACACAATCGCTAAAGGCATACCACAGGGATCGATATTCGGGCCTTTGTTGTTCTCTGAATGATATTGGCATGCTAATGAATAGCAGTGAGCTGCATCTCTATGCACATGGTACCATTGTGTATGCCAATGCACCAGATGTTCAGCAAGCTCCTCCTCAACAATCAAGCCCTTACAACGCATCCAGAACGCAGCAGCACGCCTCGTGTTCAACCTACCAAAATTCTCCCATGTAACCCCCCTCTTCCGCAACCTCCACTGGCTCCCGGTAATCGCTCGCATTCGATTCAAGACTCTGGTACTGACTTTCATGGCTGTCAACGGAACCGCCCCTACCTACCTCCAAACATTAGTCCGACCCTACGCCCCAGCCCGAGCACTCCGCTCGGCAACTTCTGCCAAACGACTGGTACCGCCTTCACTAAAAACAGCCAAACATCGCTCTTCCAAGTCCCAACTCTTCACGGTTCTGGCTCCGCAGTGGTGGAATGAGCTCCCGGCTCATGTCAGGACGGCCGAGTCGCTCGCCAGCTTCCGCAAGAGACTCAAGACCCACCTGTTCAGAGTTCACCTGGACTCTATATAACCCCCCCCCCTAGCACTCAACCTGCGTGTTTGCACGTCTTGGCATTTATTAATGGCACTTAGCATTGTTGTTCGTTCTCAGATGTTGTAGCATGCTTAGAATAGCACGCCTGCCCAGGCACTTATGCAGACAACTTAGCAATTATGAAACTCGTTCTATTCGTCTCGTAAATATGAATGCTCAAAAACAGCTCTATACTTATCTTCAGGTACCACAGTGATATATTGCTGCCTCTCCTTCAACAAATTTACTCTTTGTAAGTCGCTTCGGATAAAAGCGTCTGCCAAATGCTCTAAATGTAAATGTAAATGTAAATGTCAATAAAACGAAAATCACATTATGTTGCGGGTTATCAAAAGCTCCACAGGTACATGAATGCAACACTTCTCAATGACACTTCTCACATTTGAAAATCTTGCTCAGTGTGTTCCTTCTGGCCTAGCTACATACTGTAGCTCCATAAACCTTGAGGGCAGGCTTGGTGTGTAAACAGGGTCGGGGGTGACTTGAGTATCTGTCCTTTTTTGGTGCGTGCGCACAATTCACCCAGCAGACCCCGGTTACACTGTGAATGATGGTCAAGGGTCTAGGAGTCGGAACCGGGTTTCAGAAGCGGGCTTCTAGTGTGCATGTAACTATCGCAGGCTGCACAAACTGGCCAATCACAGGCCTCCATTAGCATGCCCCTCTGTGGACGTGTTCCAGGTCGAGCAGATGGTGGAGACACACACGCACACACACACACACACACAGACATGCACACACACACACACACACGCACACACACACACACACACACACACACACACACACAGTGGTCTGGATGCTCTTGTGTCCATCTGCCCCGAACGCTTTCACACAGTTTGCAGGCTTACAAAGAAAGAAAGCACATGGGCAGAATGACCAGCAGGTATACCCCCCTCTCTCTCTCTCTCTCTCTCTCTCTCTCTCTCTCTCTCTCTCTCTCTCTCTCTCTCTCTAACTCTCTCTCTCTCTCTCTCGGTTTCTCACTCCGTCTGACATATGCGCCGCCCCGAAGCGTTGGGAATTTGTGGACGGCGAAGAGCTATTTTGGGCAAAGGTTAAGGCATCAGTTTTAAATGGCGCACGCCCCGGGCCACGGCCCCCGTCAGACAGGTGAGAGCCCTGCCTAATTGACTCGGTCTCTCAGGCCTTCCACCCGCTCCGGTAATTTCCGCGCAACCACAAATTATAGAACGCCACCGAGAGGCACTGCAGGGGCGCAAACTGGGTCACGCCTCGCCGGGGGGGGTCGAGGCGGCGGCTGGCGCTCCAGTCCAGTAAGCTGCGGATCACAACCCAGAGCCGGCGCCGGTGGGAAACCAATCGGGGGGGGCAATTGAAATGCGGGGCGGGGGGGGGCGGATAATAAACTCCCTTAACCCTTACTTACTTACTTACTTCCTTACTGACTTGTACTTACTTGTACATGTATAATACTTAATACTTCAATACTTCTGGAGTCAACATAACATTACATTTTATATTTGATATATTTTTTTACCATTATTATGTACATTGTGTTATTGTGTAGTATTATCTTGTTATGTATATTGTGTCGCTCAATGTATATATATATATTTGTATGTATATGTATGTATGTATGTATGTATGTATATGTATGTATGTATGTATGTATGTATGTATGTATGTATGTATGTATGTATGTATGTATGTATGTATGTATGTATGTATGTATGTATGTGTATGTATGTATGTATGTATGTATGTATGTATGTGTGTATGTATGTATATACTGTATGTATATATATATATATATGTATGTGTGTATATCTTTGTTTGCCTACTTTTTTGCGTACTTCTAATGTATTTTAAGTATTTCTCTGTTCAGAACGGTCCTGTGTTATGATGTACATGTGACAATAAAACACTTTGACTTTGACAAAAAACTTAATATGTTAAAATGATAATAATATAATAAATGTTTTGTAACCCTCCTCTGTGTTAGCAGTATAGCAGACAGTGAGTAACTGCTCTCCAGACTTTGTTGTGTCTGGCTTGCCGGTGTTGTGCTGGTTCAGCACTGGTTGATATACTGATATACCAGTCCCAGGGTCCTCTATCGTGGGTTGGGGTTTTTTTCATAATCTATTTTCGGATGTTTGCTAAATATGAGACTAGGCAAGCTACTTTCTTCAACAAGCAGCAACACAACAAGCTTCAGCTGGTTCTCACACTCACAACCAAACAACCAAACAACCAATCAACCAATCAGGTGGATTTGGGTGAATTTGAAAATGTAGGCTAGAACATGACTTTGGTTTTATGATTATGATTATGATTATGATAATTATGATTATTATACAATACTGCCAGCACCAATTGCTGCTGGTTCATATTCCCCTGCTTCAGACAATGGTATGGTCCAACAGGTTGAACTACTTCAGCTCACATCAATAAAAACACCAGTACTACAGTAGTATGTGACAAATAAAACACAATGTACACGAAATGTACACGTTTAACATTTTGCCAGAAGGTTAGCTGACCTGAAATATAATCAACTAAAAGCCAGGACGGTGTATCTAATCTAATCACATTTTTCATCGTATACTATAGTATAGTATAGTATAGTATAGTATAGTATGGTAGTCTATTGTGTTAGTGACGCGCGTCTCTCTTGGGCACACACACACACACACACACACACACTCTCTCTCTCTCTCTCTCTCTCTCTCTCTCTCTCTCTCTCTCTCTCTCACACACACACACTCTCTCGCTATCTCTCACTCCCCTCCCCCTCTCTCTCTCTCTCTCACACACACACACACTCACTCTCTCTCTCTCTCTCTCTCTCTCTCTCTCACACCCACGCAACAAACCCGTCTGTCTTTATTCGTAACTATTGTTAAAACAGGGAAGTGAGTGAATAAAATTATAATTGAGAGCATCGTGCACCACCCACACCTACAATATGACTTCCTATTGCGTGAAGTGTGTGCAGGAGGTGGGGTTGTGTCGGTGTGGTGTGGTGTGGGTGGGTGGGGGCATATAGAAAAACACCACCCACTTACTTCCTCTTTAAAAGAGCAGCCCTTCCCCTACCGACTCAGACAATCCAATCATTTGTCTTCCGTCTCCATCTTCTTCAACAACAACCACAACAACCACCTGTGTCTGCAAAAATATACACAACTTGGGTGGTGCTGGTGGTGGATGCTGGTGGTGGGTGGAGGAGGAGGAAATAGAAGGAGCAGCAGGAACAGGAGAAGCAGGAGTGCCAGGAGCTGCCGGAGCGCCAGGTGAGCCATGAGGCGCGCACCTGCAGCGGGCGGCGGCGGCGGCAGCGGCGGCGGCGGGGGGGAGAGGAGGGGGATCTGCTGAATCCGAATCCGAAGCCTTCATTATCACTCCATTATTGATCCGATATCGGGTGGAGGAGACTTCCGAGACTAGTTCCGTGACCGTGGACCCGCTGGAACCGGATCAGATGTCTCCGTTTCATGGGAGGACCTCGCTCCCCGGTCGGTCGCTCCGTGTGTTCGGTGTATTAGTGTGGTGGTGGTGTTGTTGGTGGTGATGGGTGGTGGTGGTGGTGCTGGTGGTGGAGGTAGGTAACAGGTGGAGCTGCTGCTGCTGCTGCTGCTGCTGCTGCCCCCCCCCTCCACCCTCCACACACACCCCTCTCCACACCTCCAGCCTGCGGACGGCGTCGCGTCACCACAGGGATGGGAAACCAGGTGGACAAGCTGTCGCATCTAAGTTACGCAGAAGTTCCGACGGCGGACCTGGACCCGAGCGGCGCGGGTTCGGGTTCGGGTCCCGGCGCGGGTCCGGGTCCGGGTACGGGTACTGGTCGGCGGATCGGCGTCTCGTACATTTTCTCCAGCGACGACGACGACGAGGACCACCAGCAGCAGGAGGAGGAGGAGGACGACGACAAGAAGAAGAAGAAGAAGGAGGAGGACGAGGAGCCGCCGCGCCGCCACCGAAACAACAACAACAACCAGGAAGAGGAGCCGTACGACCGGCGCGACGAGGTGCCGTGCGCCGTCCACAACCTGGCCGCCGGGGACTGCGTCTACGAGAAGAGCGTCGCCGCGGCGGGAGCGTCGATCGGCGTCGGCGGCGTCGTCGGGGACCCGGAGGCGCCGCGCAGCCCCGAGAGTCTGCTGAACCGCTGCCGCCCCGGCGACCTGGTGGAGTTCGTGTCCGCGGGCCAGTACCCCCACTGGGCGGTGTACGTGGGGGACTTCCAGGTGGTGCACCTGCACCGCTGCGAGGTGAAGAGCGCCCTGCTGACGGACGCGGGCCGGGGCCGGCGGTGTCGCGTCGTCAACCGGCGGTACCGCTTCGAGCCGCTGGCGCCGACGGCGGTGGTGCGCACGCCCTGGGCCGAGGTGGCCTGAGCCACCGGGAGGTGAGCTGGCGAACTCGGAGTGCTTCGCGCGTGGTGCCGCTTCGGCCGGCGGGAGTTCAAGACGGGCGGCGAGATCCGCATCGGCAAAGCAGCCGTACCGCATGACGGTGATGCTGTCCGATGGACCGGCCGCCACTGGCACAGCCTCGACTTCCAGAGTCTGGAGGACGTGATCCTGGAGCGGACGGCGCAAACCGGACCACCTGGGCCCGCCCGCCGTGCTGGCAGGAGCGGCCGGACCACTTCAACAACAAGTGATGCTGAGTGGTGGTGGAGTTGTGAACATGTTGGGGGGGGTCGGGGGTCTTCTGGTTGGACCGGAATGGATGCCCCCACTTGACCAAACCTCATCTCTTCTTTTTTAGATACCCCCATGCTTTGATTCCATTAAGGAACGATTCCATTTTTGTCGCTTTTCCTCCATGTTGTGTGGTGTTTGGATTCTCAAAGGGCTCCAAAAGTTTTCCAAACCACAACGTTGAGATCCTCTCGTATGCCTACAAAGCAAGTTCAGATGACCTTAAAGCCACAATCCTCAATACTTTAGTGCCATAATTAGGCCTACACGGTCCATAATGGCATTAATTGGGCTGCATTGTAATGGTTGTGAGCCATTGCCTTACAGAGTCTTTTTTACAGAAGTTCTTACACAACCACAGGAGATGTGACAGTTAGATTTGTTTAGGTAGTTTTTTTTTTTTTCTTTCTCTTCTTCCCCTGTGCTGTCATGACGTTTGCTTTTATGGCCAAATTCCTGTTTGACCAAAACATGTAACTGGTCTCTTTTTTGCACCAGCATTCACTTTGAAATCATAGCTGACGATGTTAATTGGCACCAATAAGACCAATCCTGTGTGTGTGGTGTGTGTGTGTGTGTTGTTGTGTGTGTGTGTGTGTGTGTGTGTGTGTGTGTGTGTGTGTATAAAGGCCTATGCAGTATTTCCTTTACCACACACACACACACACACCACGCGCGTTGCTTAAGAATCAACGGAGTACGAAGCCTCCTCTGAATGAAATAAAACTGTGTTGTGAGTGTTTCAACGAATACCGAGTGTATATATATTATATACACTGTATAGCTCTATATGTGTATTGTTAATAAAGTATACAAAAAAAGTGTAAATAAACTGTATTTTTGTGGCGCTGACGACGACTTCCTTTTAAATTGATGTGTGCCAAAGAGTTCTGTGGATTTATCTTCCCTGTGGAGAATGTGTCTTTTTAAATGTAGTTTGATGGACTCGAGAAAGTGGATGTACGAGGGGTGTCACGCCGGGGTGTCATTAGGTGGCTTTGAAGGATGGGTGACAGCCGCGTTGTTTGGTTGGAAAGCATAATCCGTATGAACAAACTTTCTGTTACGATGATTTCTACTGTCAAGCCGGCCCTGGAGACAGAACATAGAACAGCCTTGAAACAGCCCGGGTCAATATGGACGCCTTCCTTACAGGCTGCCTGCTGCAGATGTCAATATGGACGACCTTCCACTTCACCGACTAAACGTTGTTTGAAATTTTGTTCATTAGACGTCGAGGATCACGTGACGACACAACCCACGCTCCCGGTTCCGCTCCCGATTCCAAAAAACTGTGGATTCATTCGTCGCGACCCAACCTTCTGCTTTTTTGTGATATTGTCGTTCATGTTCTGTTGGTTATCGTCGCGGCAACACGAGGTCACGTTAGTAAGCATCGATGACTTGACAGAGAAGTAGAAATACTGTCTGCACGCAGGGAAAGACTTTCATTGCAAAATAATGTTATGGCAAGACACGCCATCCGTCAACGTAATGACTTTACCGTTTAAGCCCGCCAAGAAGCCTCGGATTACGTTGCGTTGTCACACGAATGTAATTCCCGTGTTCAAAATCATTGGAACATAACAATTACACACACACACTTGTGTTGTGTTGTATTCAATGTGCTTCTCTAAACGATGACAACGTTTTGTCATTGGATTCCAACTGGGGGTCCCTGGCTGTGTGTTGGTGGTGGTGTTGGTGTGTGTGTGTGTGTGTGTGTGTGTGTGTGTGTGTGGATGCTCTGGTACGGAGTGGAGCCTCTTGCTAACTCACACACGCATTTATGGTTGTACGCTAAATCCTGCTTACCTGGGGAACCGCTCAGTTGGTACATGAACCGGTGAGGGCATCCATGGCCCCTCACTGTGTTGTAACTAAGGCAGTTTGGTAAAGCATTCACCAAATCTGGAATGTAATTAATTGTGTGTGTGTGTGTGTGTGTGTGTGTGTGCGCACATCAACAGATGGATGTCTGATGCAAAGTGTACCCCCCCCATCCCCACGCCACCCAGAAACCCGGACTGGCAACATACAGGCAAAGAAGATGATTAAAATCTGTCATAACTTGCATAACACATTTTCCTTTATTTTATTGTATTTCTTTATTCTCACGTTAATACAGAACTGGTGTATTTTAGATCTTGAACCAAGTCGTCTACTGCCTGTCTGCCCTCCACCTCTCCCCAGAGTGTGTGTGTGTGTGTGTGTGTGCGTGTGTGTGTGTGTGTGTGTGTGTGCATGTGCGTGTGTGTGTGCACGGGGGTGACGGTACCGTTCTTGCGCGGCTCTGTGATCCGCTCTTAATTGGCCGGCACAAGGTGCTTAGCCGAGGTGAAACCGGTTCACATTCAGAATAACATCGTCGTCCTCCTCCTCCTCCTCCTCCTTCTCCTCCTCCTCCACCCCAGTGGTTCCCCACGTGTTTTGACCCTGTGACCCCCAATTTTTCATTTCCTTAAAAATCCCGCGTGCCCGACGTCTTCCATTTCATTGTGCATCCGTTTCCCCCGGACGTTTATTTCAACCCCACCAAGATCTGCCCATAATATCATCACATCCCAGTGAAATAGTACCAGTTTGCTTGTGGCTATGAATGATAAATGGTTTTGCATTTAGATCGCGCTTTTCATGCAAAGTGCTTTACAGTTGCCTGACATTCACCCATTCATACACTGACGGCGGTGTCAACCATGCAAGGTAACAACCAACACGTCAGGAGCAGTTAGGGTTAAGGTGGCGTCTTTGCTCAGGGACACCTCGACACTTAAGCTAGGAGGGGGAGGAGCCCGGCAGGGGATCGAACCGGCGAACCTTCCTGTTCTCTTAATTTGCCCAATTACACAATGCTGTCACCTCTTGCCTATAGCGGGCAACCGGGCCCCGGCCTTTTTCTTTTGCATCACATCAAGAGCGGGAATATATATGTATATGGCAGGATGTGGGTGTGAGTGTGATGAAATGTTTGCACAGGCACACACACGCACACACACACACACACACACGTACAGCACCACACACACACACACACGCGCACGCACACACACAGGGGCACACACGCACACACACACACACACACATTGGCCAGTGTGGTACAGGCAGACGTTTAACGCTGTGGGTTTTAAGGTGGAAAGCTTTTTTAAAACGCTGCTGTCTGTAAGTTTTTTTTGGAAAGTTGTAAAGAGAGAGGATAATCAGAGGGGAACAGATAGATGGAAACCACCTATTCTCACAGCAGCGCATTTCACTTTTTAATAGCCGATAGATGAATTTCGCTCAAATAATACGTCTTAAATCTCACGGCGGCCTTTCAAGTGGCGTATGTGTGGACGCGATTCAAGAGGTGACCTATTTTTAATAACAGCAGCGTGAAGATCACCTCTCTCACACAATAACCAGATGTGTGTGTGTGTGTGTGCGTGTGTGTGTGTGTCTGTGTGACAGATGTAATAGAGAGAATACAACAGTGGCTCATTCCATGCATAGACTCCCATTATAAATCCAGACTGGTGCCAGCTGCCAGTGGCTCGCGTCTTCTCGCGTTTGCTGTTCTTCTTCTGTGGTTTATAAAGTATGTGCGCGTTGGGATGACAAGTCCCTCGCCACCCGGGGATGAATCACACCTCCTCTCCGAGGTTATAACCCCGCGTTGGCGCCTCCCTGGATGCCAACGCGAGAAATGCGGGTAATTGTTGTGATTACGCCCGGTGTTTCTAGTGAGTCGTGTGGGTGTGATGTGTGTGTGTGTGTGTGAGTCAGTGTGTGTGTGCATGTCAGTTGTTGTGTGTGTGTGCGGTGGGGGGGGGGGGGCATGTGTGTGTGTGTGTGTGTGTGCGCATGTGCTGGTGTGGTCTGTGTGTGTGTGTGTGCAAGCATGTGTGTGAGCATGTGCGTGTGTGTGTGCGTGTCAGTATGTATGTGTCTGTGCGCGTGTGTGCGCAAGTGCGGGTGTGGTGTGTGTGTGTGTGTGAGCATGTGTGTGAGCATGTGTGTGTGCGTGTGTCAGTGTGTGTGTGTGTGGTGTGTGTGTGCATGTGTCGACGTGTGTGGTGTGTGTGTGTGTATGTGTGCATGTGCCGACATGTGTGTGTGCGCATGTGTCGACATGTGTGTGTGTGTGTGTGTATGTGTGCATGTGTCGACATGTGTGTGTGCGCATGCACGTGTGTGTGCGCATGCACGTGTGTGTGTGTGTGTGTGTGTGTGTGGTGTGTGTGTGTGCGTGTGTGTGTGTGTGTGTGCCTGTGACGTGTCATGGCTGCTCCTAACCCCCCCCCGGCGGCGAGTGCTTTAGAATGGTGCGATTTCACAAGTGAAGTGTCATCATGACAGCCAGACAGAGAGATCAAACCAACAGCCAGAAGAAAACAGACAATCTGGGGCAAAAGCCGCGGCTGAGAGTGAAGATTCTGCAACGTAAACATCGCTTCAGGTCTGAGAAGGACAGCCGAGACTCTGTTTGTCTCGACACGAGCCGGAACTCCAGAACTCCAGAACTCCAGAATATTCAGAAGTTTCTGTTCTGTACTTAAACGTTGGGGGGGGGGGGGGTTCTGTGTTGTAATTGCCTTTCTATGGGAATTTTCGTTTCATTTGATGTTCGTGAATTATAAAACTTGTGATTTATATTAAAGATACGTATTGTAGTCTATTATAGTCCATGCCATGCGTTGAGAGAGGTCTGAACGCGTGACCAGCAGGCTAACTTCATTATTGTTCCTTTTTTATTCGTCAGAGAATAAATATTGTCGACCAGCGAGAAGTCACAACGCAGTAAACTAGCAAGACAAGACCACTCCGGCTACACCGGCAACGATGAACGCTTGAATCTTCTATTCTAATCTTTCTACACCACCAGCGATAGACGGTGCATTGCCGTCTCACTCATTCGACAAATGCGCTTATTGTAAATCGCTTTGGATGACAGCTAATCTGCACAAATGTCGTAAATGTAAATAATCCGATGTGTACTTTTTAAAACGCGTATTTTATTTATTTTTGTGGCATTTCCCGTCTTCCAGGACAGCCTGTAGGATGAGGGGCTCCATGTGGGCTCCAGTGAGCAAGCGTGCAAACAAAGGCAGCGAGGAGAAGATCTCTTTGCAGAAAGAAAACAGAACGCGTGGTTTAAAAATACAAACTGGCCTCCGAAGGACAAAGAATGTCCACACAAACCGTCCTCAAACTGCTGTCTGGCGTGAAGTGACGTGAAGTGAAGTGACGAGACGTGGACATACTTCAAGACAAAATGGAGTCGGAGTGACAGGTCAAAGGTGGGAGTGGCTATAATCCCGGTTCTTTTTGTTCAAGATCTGTTTTTTTGCTTTGTTCTGTTCGGAACGGGTTCTTCACTTGGTCTGCGTTATGATGCGTAATGATGCAGAGGGAGCTGATTCATCAATTTGAGAAAATGAAACTACTGGGCGACCACTAACGCCGTACTCTGTGTTCGTTTTACCTGTGTGTTTCGGTTACGGTGCAAAAAAAACCCCACCATAAACACACCTGACCTGACACTTTCGACCGACCCGTACTGTAGGTTCGATGAAACTGGAAAAGGTGGCTCCTCAACGACTCCTCCTCCTCTCTGCTCTCCGCTCGCTACCTTCTCACGATATTTACCCCGCGATGTGTTGACTGTGTGCGCAGCCGAGGTCAAACCCGCCACTTGTGCTGTTGTTGTGTTTGCTTACAGACCACAAGGAAAGGGGAACTTGGATGTTTTTAAGTGTTCCGCTCACCGGTCGACTTCCACTCTGATCACCTCCTCACGATTTAACAAATGCACCCGATTGATCGATTCTACAAACAGAAACACACAAAAAGACCTTTATAAGAGTGTGTGTTTGCGTGCCTGTTTGTGTGTGTGTATATATATAGATATACAGAGAACACTATATTTTAGCAGCACTGCGACGTATTGCTGAATGCTCTCTAAAGTACTGTACTTCTAGGTCAAGATGGCTTATCGGCATGATTTGACTCAAGTGTGTGGGGCGGCCGTTTCGGTTCAAATTGTCCACTTGCCTTGTCAACGGCGAGCACAACACAAGGACAATTTCTCGAACCCGTAACGACACGGGTGAGGCCGGACAAGTGTACCCTTTAATTAATTATATTATTCAATCCCCCCATGTGACTGCTGCTAATCGGTCATGGTTCGACTCCGAGCCTTTTATCCGTGTCCATTATCTGCACCGCGGTAATCCGTCCAGGTGCGCGGCAAACACCTCCAGGGACATTCGGGTGATGTTGTGTGTCACCAGGCGGTCCTCTGTGTGCCATTATTCCCAGTTAAAAGCCACGCTTCAGACACCAAACAACTGCATTTACACATACACATACACAGCCAATTACCACCCGACATAAACGCACCATTAGGGTGCGTTTCCCTCGTTCGCACCAAACGAGGGGAAGCGCGGGCAATAAAAGACGCGGCCCGGCCTCCAACGGCCCGCATCCGGTCCTCTTATCTGTTTGCGCAGCTGCGGTGTTGCGTTCGCCTTCGTTGCGTTTGTTTGTGTGCTTGGGGAGCGAGCGAGCGAGCGGGCGGCGGGTGTTTGCCGTTGCCTGTTCCCAGCGTGTCGCCCAGTCACCCTTTTTTTTATTTTTTTGACACGTAACTTTCCTCGTCCTCAATCGGTAGACGGGTTCGATTTAATTACGTGCTAATTTTCCACTTCTTCTGGCCCGAGGTCCTTGACGTCATTATCTCGTATTTACTTAAGGCGACGACCCACTTTTAATGATCCTCTCTCTCTCTCTCCCCATCTCTCTCTCTTTGTCTCTCTCTCTCTTTTCGTTGTCTCTCTCTCTCGTCGTTGTCTTCCGTTTTAACACTCAAAGTCAAAGTCAATCCTTAATTCTGCCAACTCATGTGTAAAACGATCGTACCGCTTCATTTATTATCAACACGCGTGCGGATATAATGGGCTTGTCAAGGCCTAAACCAGACAAGCGGTGTTGGCCTTGTTACGCAGAGCTAGGCCCGCTCGGCTGTGTGTGTAAGATGTGTGTGTGTGTGTTTACTTAGTCATGCTGATTACAGAACACTTGGCACAGATCCCCCCCCTCCCCATCCCCTGCAGGTCCATATTACTGGACCAGTTACTTTATGAGACTGGGGTAAGGGAATTACTGATTACCCCGCAGTGTGTTTACTTAAACAAGCATCAGAACACTTAGCCGCCGAGAGATACTCCACATAGTAAGACACGGGAGAGTCGACAAGTCGGTAGACGGACGACATATCCAACATTCAAATCCAATCAAATTATCGTCAAACACCGTTTCTTTATTTTTATTTATTTTCATAAGCAACACGTGCATCCAGTTAATTGGTACACGTTCCGTTACATAGCAACGTCATTTGAAAACAGTTTCGGAGCGAGAGGAGCGGGTTAGCGGTTGTCGTCGATGTTTTGTCTCTCGGACCGACCAAGATTCAAGAAGTTGAATCGTCACATCCAACTTAAAACTTCTTGAATCTCGGTTGGTTTTTGGTTGATTTACTGGCTGCATTGGCTCATAAAAGTAAAATAAAATAATATGTCGACTCTCCTGCTCCTCAAACCAGTCCAATTCCCGTGTCTCCTGTGGCTACGTAGAGTACTGTATATCTCGGCACGTCGAGTGTTCTGACTCTGGTTACGTTAACGTAGGATAATCGCTAGACGTTTAATTCCCAATCCCCGGCGTAGCAGACCAGACGTCTCCTCGGGGAGAAACCCGACCGGGTGCGAGGCAGCAGCAGCACCAGCAGCACCAACAGCTCCCAGGCAGACATAATGAGCACAGAGCAGCGACACCAATTTCCATTTTTACTGTTTTTTTTTTTCTTCCTTTTCTCTTCCGGTGTCGATTTTTATTTCAACCAAACAAATGTATATATACGCGGGCGAGCTCTATTAAGCCGTCCCGGTAATTACTTTTGGAAGTGGAGAGTTGCGCTGTTTCACAATTGCCAATTTCCATATTACTTACAGACACACACACACACGCGCGCGCAACACCGTCTATTTAATGACTATAATCTTTTATTATTTTCTATCCAAACCAAACAAAGAAAAAAGTAATTTTCCGAGTGCAGCGTAGCGTAATCTCACTTTCAGGTTTATGAGCCGCTATGAGGGTCTGTCTTGCCTGTCAATTCAGTGGAAGCCTCATACATATATATACACACACACACACACACACACAGACAGACAGACACACACACAGACACACACACGCGCGCCAATGAATATGAATACGTCTCCCGTGTTCAAATACGACGATACAAATAGCTCCTTTTTATACATTGCGGTGTGTTTCCCCAAGGCCACGACCTCACCGATGTGCGGCCCACAGTTCACGTTCAGTGTGCTGATCAAAACAAACACCGTCGTCCCCACACAAGGCCGCCCGAGCATATTGCATATTGCTGCATATTGGCCGTGCCGTTTGAATAGCGCCCGGCGGCGGTGCGGTGGCGGTGGCGGCGGTCTAATTATTCACCGGCGCTCGAGGAACAGGAGGCAGGTGCGTTCATAAGTCACCGGGTGATGGATGCGAGTCGGTCGGAGATGGAGCGGAGTGGAGGAGAGAACATTATTCCGCAACCAGAAGGAGGAGGAGGAGGAGGACGAGGAGGGAAAAGACGAGAAAGCCAAAGAGAGAGAGAGAGAAAAAAATAACAACAACAACAACAACAACAACAACAACAAGAGTGTGTGTGTGTGTGTGTGTGTGTGTGTGTGTGTGTGTGTGTCGTGGGAGTATCGCGCGGTTGGGAGTGGGATTTGTTTTAATTACTTTTTATTTTCGCGGCGGCGGCGGTGGATATCTCCGGAGGTTAGGAGCTGCTGCGTAAAATCTCTCTCTCTCTCTGTCTCTCTCTCTCTCTCTCTCTCTCTCTCTCTCTCTCTCTCTCTCTCTCTCTCTCTCTCTCTCTCTCTCGCTCTCTCTCTCTCTCTCTCTCTCTCTTTTACGGGCCCCGTGCGCCACGACGAGGTCACGTGGGTTCACCTGTTCACCTGTGTTTTGATGCACGGCACGCGGGGGGGGGGGGGGGGGTGAAGGTGAGCGTGGAAGTGAAGTGAAAAAAGTTAAAAAGTGAAACGTCGCCTGAAACACATTTTTTTTAATCTCCTGTTATATAGTGATCCAATCAGAGAGAGAAAAAAAACCGTCCGCTCACCGGAGTGTAAAGATGATTGTGGGATGATGATTATAAAGAGAGAGAGAGAGAGAGACGAGCCCACCCCACCGCAGGATGACTCACGAACCAACCAACCAACCAACGAACGAACGAACGAAGCATTTGGGAAAAGGAACAAAAATCGACCCCTCGACTTGAATCACAGAGGTGGTGTATTCTCCACGTTGACCCCATTTGCAGGCCTCTGGTCTCCATAGACTCCAGAGGGATAAGGCTGTTTGAAACCCAGTCGAAATGTGTTCTGGGCTCGAACCCAGAATGTCCACTGTAGCGTCCGACCGCAAAGACACCTTTGGATAAAGGCGTCCACAGAAACGACTAAAACAAGTTTAAAAAAAGTAAACTTCACTTTTGCTGCGACATCTTAGTCCACTGAATGAAGTAGTGAAGTGGACAAAGACTTTATCCAACGGTTGAAGTGACAAAGGACGTCCCTCAATCCTGGCAGGCTATCGCGCTCCCAGTGTGTGTTCACTCTCACGCCCGAGTCTCTCTCCCATGGCTTCTGAATTGGGGTCGCGACCTTCCCCGTCCCCCCCGACCCCGTGCGGACCTTCCTCTCCCCGTCTCTCTGTTCGCCTTCCGGCCGTGCCTTCCGACCCCTCCGTCGGTTTTCAATTTGTCCGGCTCTGCCTCTTCTCGGACCCTCGCGACCTTGTTGTTTCTACGCCACTCTCCCTCTCACCCCCCAAAAAACTCCTTCCTTCATCCCCCCCCTATCTCCTTGTCGCCATTTCCACTTCCTCCACCTCCTCCTCCTCCTCATCCTCCTGATCCTCTGTTCTCCTACGCCACACTGAACCAAAAAAAATGGGAAATAAAGAAAACGTGAGGGCATGAGGAGAGAGGAGAGAGGAGAGAGACAGCCGGTGTCTTTTGAAGAGCACAGATCTACCAGGCAGCACCACCACCCACCACCCACCACCACCCACCACACACCATGGTCCTGAAGGTCACAGCCACCCACCCACCCCACCCCACACTCTCCATCCTGCTCCCCCTGTGCCACCACACCTCTCACTCACAGCCACGGCGGTGGACGAGGGGGTCTCCCTGAGCTCACCTCAGGGTGTGTGTGTGTGTGTGTGTGTGTGTGTGTGTGTGTGTGTGTGTGTGTGTGTGTGTGTGTGTGTGCGTGTGTGTGTGTGTGTGTGTGGAGAGGGCGCCCCCCCCCCCCCCCCTGCAGAGCCAATGAACAGGCTGTACAAGGGTGTTGTGTGTACGCCAAAACACGACAGCGACTCACAGTGAACCAAGATACATTGAGGATTCAAGATTCAAGATTTTATTTCGGAAAGACGTCTTGAATCTTGAATGACGTGCATGTAAACGATGAACTGCGAGTCACCTTGGACAACAGTGTCTCCTAAATGATTGGATGGTAAAATAGTACGACGCCATTGCCGACAGGTACATTTCATTGCGGAAATTAGGGATTAATATAAAAAAAACTACGTCCAAATACAATACATAGACCCCTCCGCTGGGGTCAGGCAACAGCAGCAACGCGTCCTCTAAATGAGCTCGGCTACTTAATGACTCAATGAGACGGGGAGGAGGAGGATGAGGAGGAGGAGGCGGAGGTGCTTCCGCCGCCGTGCAATATGCTAACCGAGCCGGCCGTGACTAACTGCTGCGCGGCGCTGTGCTACGCCAACGCCAACGCCAACGCTAGCCCGGAGGACGAGCGGCACG
Source organism: Coryphaenoides rupestris (assembly GCA_002895965.2). Taxonomy (NCBI): domain Eukaryota; kingdom Metazoa; phylum Chordata; class Actinopteri; order Gadiformes; family Macrouridae; genus Coryphaenoides; species Coryphaenoides rupestris. The sequence continues at coordinate 66,673 of PIJE02000495.1, forward strand.
GAGCCAGCCCGTTGGGGAGGATTTCAGGGGAGGAGGAGGAGGAAGGAAGGGAGGGTTCATGATTCATTGTTTTTATTTTTACCATTGCACTTTTTTTTGGGCCATATTTTGCGAGGGACTCGTGCCACATTGGCGGCGGGATTTAGGAATCGGAGCGCCACACACACACACACACACACACACACACACACACACACACACACACACACACACACACACACACACACACACACACACACACACACACACACACACACACACACACACACACACACACACGGGGGGTGCGACGTGTCGACGCGTGCAATTGAGTGCGCGCCGAGGTAAACTGCCAAGTAAATATTGCGCGAGGGAATGAACCGGGGTGTGAGCCCGCCGCGCCACGAGAGTCGCGCAACCAGAAAAGCCGTTGCGCAGGTTTATTAAAGTGAGGCGACGTGGTTGTTGTGTGTCAATGTGTGTGTGTGTGTGTGTGTGTGTGTGTGTGTGTGTGTGTGTGTGTGTGTGTGTGTGTGTGTGTGCGTGTGTGTGTGTGTGTGTGTGTGTGAGATATGGCCTTCTTTGCTTTGATGACTCTAAATGAAAGACAGAAGCTAGAAGGAGACAGAAGGAGCGATTAAGTCGGGCAGGCAGGCAGGCGGGTTATTTTCTCGAGTGCGACACACTGCACGGTCGAAACAGATGTATGCGTGTTAAAAATAACACAATATGGGTTCACATGTATGTTACTGTCACCCCACACACACACACACACACACACACACATACATACACACACACACACACACACACTTTCTGGTCTGTCTCCACTTTCAAACTAGATTGGTTGTGTTGTGCATGAATAGACATTGAGAGTTCTGGTATGCGAACCGAATTCCAAGACCAGATAAACCGTTTCCATAGCGAAACACACAGTTTGAGGTGCATCCTCCATCCCTACAGCTGTTCCATGGTAGTTTTTCGTTGCATTTGCGGTTAAAGTCGTTCGACCTCACATGCTCAGGTGAGTGTGAGTGTGTACGCATGTGTGTATGTGTGTGTGCGTGCAAGCTCGTGCGTGTGTGTGTGCGCGTGCGTGCATGCTTGAGTGTGTGTGTGTGTGTGTGTGTGTGTAAACTCTTTAGAGGTTTAGGGCAGACATACCAAATGCTACTTAGTGGGGGCCGGACTAACAAAACACTTTTTATATGATTGAAGATGTACTCTGTGCGTTATGCAGCTTTCAAATGTCTCATTACCTTAATATAACTAGTGAAATGAGGAATACCCACAAGGCTGGACTGGATTTGGGCCAACTTGTTTTCTTCCTCTCTAATGTTGCTTCCCCTGCAACTTTATTAAGTTGAGACCAGAGTTTGATCATAACTGAAAAGACCTGTTCATCGAACGTGGATAGGTTTATTGAGGCAAAGGTTTTTATATTGGCATAGATTGATGACAGGTACTGATCAAATTTGTTCACACCCTCAGTGGCCAATGTGTCACTGAGCGGTGCCTCTTTGCAATTTGATAATCGTCAAATGGAGACCCTCTGAGTGAAAAGGGTGAGCGAAGCAGTCCATCTCCAGGTCCTTAAACTCCCAGAAGTATATGAAACTCCTGCAATTCGTGCAGTTTAGTGTTTATTTGTAGGAACTACAGCGGATATATCCAGTATATATCTTCTTCTTTTTAAAGAAATCAATAAAAAATCAATCAATAAAAAATCTAGCTATTTTTACCAAAGCCAGCAGGCTGCATGTAGAAAGTACACTACTTAACTACCGTTTACAATAGATTCTGGCTTCCATTTGACTAGGCTACATACCTGTTCCAATTCCTAATGAGAAGAAATACACGTATTGGGAAATACCACAAATCAATGTGTCTTTTTTGTCTTTGTTTTTTTCAATGAGACTATTCAAGAAAATTATAATTTAGGATTTCAAATATTAAAAAAGATTGTACGTTACGTTCAATAAATAAATGATCATGAAATATCCCAAATATGAACTGACAGTGGATCTCTTCCCGATGCTGTCGACTGAGTTGGCTTCCAAAGAAATTAAATATCCGAATATCGCATCCCTTTGATTCTACCTTTCCTTCATATTCACCCCCCTGACATACAGTAGCACACAATCCTTTCATCTTATGTCATATTTCACATTTCTTGTTAAATCCAGGGAACATAAGAAAAAATACCTAATTTAATTCAATTTAGACTCTAAAAGTCCACTGAATAGAGTGCATTTGTTTCTATTTTCTATTTTGTAGATTTACTCTATTTTGTATTCTTTATAATTACTGTCGGCTGTCGGGCGTTTTGCACAAAAAGTTTTTAACTCACTGTTTATACTCACGTGTAAATTGTGAAGTTACAATAAAAATACTTGAACTTGAACTTGAACTTGGTTACGTTTGGAAAAAGATTGGAAGAGAAAATTACCCATTGCCCTTGACATGGCTCAATAGTAAAGACTCCTTCGGTCAATTTCCATGCAGTGATACGTTTTTATTTAATGTATTTATTTATTTATTTGTCCACACACACACGCACAACAATGTAAACACACACACACACAACACACACACACACACACACACACACACACAAGACACCCAACACCACACACTTGTAACTGAGACTACACACCAGTGACCATGTGTACTCCTCAGATCAATCCCAGCACTGCATTCATCCAGCATTGCATTCATCTAGCACTGCATTCATTCAGCCACTGACATTCATCAGACTACATCATCCAGTTGCATTCATCTAGCACTGCATTCATTCAGCACTGCATTCACGACAAGCTTGATACACTCGTTTGACATAACATTTCAATTCATACATTTTTTTCCCTTTCTTTTTGATCCAACACCCCCCCCCCCCCCCCCTCCCCCGCAGTTGGAGTAGCTCATTCCTTCACCCATCCTCCCTTTTTGTTCTTGCTGCTTTTTTTGTCGTCTAGGCAACAGGCACATGCTTAATCAAGTATATGCAGACACACAAGTGAGGTAGTGATTCCTCCTGACCAAACCATCCATAGACCGTTCCCTGTGTGTGTGTGCGTGTGTGTGCATGTGTGTGTGTGTGTGCGCGCGCGTGCATGCGTGCCTGTGTGCGTGCGTGCGTGCGTGCGTGTGTGCACATGCATGCATGCAATGAAACACACCCCCTGGCAACCCCTTCAGCAAAACAAAAATACAAAACCAAAAAGTTCTTGGAGCTAGGACAGGGGATCAGGTGAGCAGACGATAATGCTCATGCAAATGTGAGTCGATGTGGCGTTGTCTGAAGAGCCCGGTGGCGCGGCGGCAGAGCTCCCCGCGCAGCGCGTCGTCACGCCACTGCAGCGCTATTCAAACGGCACGGCCAATATGCAGCAATATGCAATATGCTCGGGCGGCCTTGTGTGGGGACGACGTGTTTGTTTTGATCAGCACACTGAACGTGAACTGTGGGCCGTACATCGGTGAGGTCGTGGCCTTGGGGAAACACACCGCAATGTATAAAAAGGAGCTATTTGTATCGTCGTATTTGAACATGGGAGACGTATTCATATTCATTGGCGCGCGTGTGTGTGTCTGTGTGTCTGTGTGTGTGTGTGTGTGTGTGTGTGTGTGTGTGTGTATATATATGTATGAGGCTTCCACTGAATTGACAGGCAAGACAGACCCTCATCGCAGCTCATAAATCTGAAAGTGAGATTACGCTACGCTGCACTCGGAAAATTACTTTTTTTTTGTTTGGTTTGGAGAGAAATAATAAAAGATTATAGTCATTAAATAGACGGTGTTGCGCGCGCGCGTGTGTGTGTCTGTAAGTAATATGGAAATTGGCAATTGTGAAACAGCGCAACTCTCCACTTCCAAAAGTAATTACCGGGACGGCTTAATAGAGCTCGCCCGCGTATATATACATTTGTTTGGTTGAAATAAAAATCGACACCGGAAGAGAAAAGGAAGAAAAAAAAAAACTGTAAAAATGGAAATTGGTGTCGCTGCTCTGTGCTCATTATGTCTGCCTGGGAGCTGCTGGGCTGCTGCTGCTGCTGCTGCTGGGCTGCTGGTGCTGCTGCCTCGCACCCGGTCGGGTTTCTCCCCGAGGAGACGTCTGGTCTGCTACGCCGGGGATGGGAATTAAACGTCCGCCGATTATCCCACGTTAACGTAACCAGAGTCAGAACACTCGACTTGCCGAGATATACAGCACTCTACGTAGCAGAGACACGGGAATTGGACTCGTTTGAGGAGCAGGAGAGTCGACAAGCCGGTAGACGACCGGCAACATATTATTTTATTTTACTTTTATGAGCCGAAACGTGCAGCCAGTAAATCAACCAAAAACCGACCGAGATTCGAGAAGTTTTAAGTTGGATGTGACGATTCAACTTCTTGAATCTTGGTCGGTCCGAGAGACAAAACATCGACGACAGCTGCTAACCCGCTCCTCTTGCTCCGAAACTGTTTTCAAATGACGTTGCTACGTAACGGAACGTGTACCAATTAACTGGATGCACGTGTTGCTTATGAAAGTAAAATAAAATAAAATAAAGAAACGGTGTTTGACAATAATTTGATGTTGGATATGTCGTCCGTCTACCGGCTTGTCGACTCTCCCGTGTCTTACTATGTGGAGTATCTCTCGGCGGTTAAGTGTTCTGATGCTTGTTAAGTAAACACACTGCGGGGTAATCAGTAATTCCCTTACCCCAGTCTCATAAAGTAACTGGTCCAGTAATATGGACCTGCAGGGGATGGGGAGGGGGGGGGATCTGTGCCAAGTGTTCTGTAATCAGCATGACTAAGTAAACACACACACACACATCTTACACACACAGCCAAGCGGGCCTAGCTCTGCGTAACAAGGCCAACACCACTTGTCTGGTTTAGTTTTGACGTCCGCGGCCTTGACAAGCCCATTATATCCGCGCGCGTGTCGATAATAAATGAAGCGGTACGATCGTTTTACACATGACTTGGCAGAATTAAGGATTGACTTTGACTTTGAGTGTTAAAACGGAAGACAACGACGAGAGAGAGAGACAACGAAAAGAGAGAGAGAGACAAAGAGAGAGAGGGAGAAGATCATTAAAAGTGGGTCGTCGCCTTAAGTAAATACGAGATAATGACGTCAAGGACCTCGGGCCAGAAGAAGTGGAAAATTAGCACGTAATTAAATCGAACCCGTCCACCGACACTCAAAAAAAACAAAACTAATTGGATTGAGGACGAGGAAAGCTACGTGTCAAAATAAAAAAAAAGGGTGACTGGGGCGACACGCTGGGAACAGGCAACGCCAAACACCCGCCCCGCCCGCTCGCTCGCTCCCCAAGCACACAAACGAACGCACGAAGGCGAACGCAACACCGCAGCTGCGCAAACAGATAAGAGGACCGGACACGGGCCGTTGGAGGCCGGGCCACGTCTTTTATTGCCCGCGCTTCCCCTTGTTCGGTGCGATTTAGCCGCCCCCCCCCCTAATGGTGCGTTTATGTCGGGTGGTAATTGGCTGTGTATGTGTATGTGTAAATGCAGTTGTTGGTGTCTGAAGCGTGGCTTTTAACTGGGAATAATGGCACACAGAGGACCGCCTGGTGACACACAACATCACCCGAATGTCCCTGGAGGTGTTTGCCGCGCACCTGGACGGATTACCGCGGTGCAGATAATGGACACGGATAAAAGGCTCGGGGTCGAACCATGACCGATTAAGCAGCAGTCACATGGGAGGGATTGAATAATATAATGAATTAAAGGGTACACTTGTCCGGCCTCACCCGTGTCGTTACGGGTTTGAGAAATTGTCCTTGTGTTGTGCTTGCCGTTGACAAGGCAAGTGGACAATTTGAACATTTGTTAAATCGCGAGGAGGTGATCAGGGTGGAAGTCGACCGGTGAGCGGAACACTTAAAAACATCCAAGTTCCCCTTTCCTTGTGGTCTGTAAGCAAACACAACAACAGCACAAGTGGCGGTTTGACCTCGGCTGCGCACACAGTCAACACGTCGCGGGGTAAATATCGTGAGAACATAGAGAGCGGAGAGCAGAGAGGAGGAGGAGTCGTTGAAAGACACCTTTTCCAGTTTCATCGACCCTACAGTACGGGTCGGTCGAAGTGAGTCAGGTCAGGTGTGTTTACGGTTGGTTGTTTTTTTTGCACCGTAACCGAAACACACAGGTAAATGAACACAGAGTACGGCGTTAGTGGTCGCCCAGTAGTTTCATTTTCTCAATTGATGAATCAGCTCCCTCTGCATCATTACAACGCAGACCAAGTGAAGAACCCGTTCCGAACAGAACAAAGCAAAAAACAGATCTTGAACAAAAAGAACCGGGATTACAGCCACACGCCTCTCCGGCCTTTGACCTGTCACTCGGACTCCATTTTGTCTTGAAGTATGTCCACGCACGTCACCTCCCGTCACGCCAGACAGCAGTTTGAGGATGGTTTGTGTCGACGTTCTTTGTCCTTCGGAGGCCAGTTTGTATTTTTAAACCACGCGTTCTGTTTTCTTTTTATTTACTTCTGCAAAGCGATCTTCTCCTCGCTGCCTTTGTTTTTGCACGCTTGCTCACTGGAGCCCACATGGAGCCCCTCATCCTACAGGCTGTCCTGGAAGACGGGAAATGCCCCAAAAATAAATAAAAATACGCGTTTTAAAAAGTACACATCGGATTATTTACATTTACGACATTTGTGCAGATTAGCTGTCATCCGAAGCGATTTACAATAAGTGCATTTGTCGAATGAGTGAGACGGCAATGTACCGTCTATCGCTGGTGGTATAGAAAGTTTCAAGCGTTCATCATTGCCGGTGTAGCCGGAGTGGTCTTGTCTTGCTGGTTTACTGCGTCGTGACTTCTCGCTGGTCGACAATATTTATTCTCTGACGGAATAAAAAAGGAACAATAATGAAGTTAGCCTGCTGGTCACGCGTTCAGACCTCTCTCAACGCACGGCATGGACTATAATAGACTATAATACGTATCTTTAATATAAATCACAAGTTTTATCATTCACGAACATCAAATGAAACGAAAATTCACATAGAAAGGGAATTACAACACGGAACCCCCCCCCCTGCCCAACGTTTAAGTACAGAACAGAACTTCTGAATATTCTGGAGTTCTGGAGTTCTGGTTCATGTCGAGACAAACAGAGTCCCGGCTGTCCTTCCCAGACCTGAAGCGATGTTTACGTTGCAGAATCTTCACTCTCAGCCGCGGCTTTTGCCCCAGATTGTCTGTTTTCTTCTGGCTGTTGGTTTGATCTCTCTGTCTGGCTGTCATGATGACACTTCACTTGTGAAATCGCACCATTCTAAAGCACTCGCCGCCGGGGGGGGGTGAGGAGCAGCCATGACACGTCACAGGCACACACACGCACACACACACACACCCGTGCATGCGCACACACACATGTCGACACATGCACACATACACACACATGTCGACACATGCACACACACACACACACACACACATACATACTGACACACACACAGACACAAGCACACACACATGCTCACACACACACACACACCACACTCTCACACCGCACAGACACATACATACGACACGCACACACACACGCACAGCCACACACAGCACACACACACACACACCACACACACACACACACTGACTCACACACACACACACACACACACACCGCACACACACACACACTGACTCACACACACACACACACATCACACCCACACGACTCACTAGAAACACCGGGCGTAATCACAACAATTACCCGCATTTCTCGCGTTGGCATCCAGGGAGGCGCCAACGCGGGGTTATAACCTCGGAGAGGAGGTGTGATTCATCCCCGGGTGGCGAGGGACTTGTCATCCCAACGCGCACATACTTTATAAACCACAGAAGAAGAACAGCAAACGCGAGAAGACGCGAGCCACTGGCAGCTGGCACCAGTCTGGATTTATAATGGGAGTCTATGCATGGAATGAGCCACTGTTGTATTCTCTCTATTACATCTGTCACACAGACACACACACACACGCACACACACACACACACACACACACACACACATCTGGTTATTGTGTGAGAGAGGTGATCTTCACGCTGCTGTTATTAAAAATAGGTCACCTCTTGAATCGCGTCCACACATACGGCACTTGAAAGGCCGCCGTGAGATTTAAGACGTATTATTTGAGCGAAATTCATCTATCGGCTATTAAATAGTGAAATGCGCTGCTGTGAGAATAGGTGGTTTCCATCTATCTGTTCCCCTCTGATTATCCTCTCTCTTTACAACTTTCCAAAAAAAACTTACAGACAGCAGCGTTTAAAAAAGCTTCCACCTTAAAACCACAGCGTTAAACGTCTGCCTGTACCACACTGGCCAATGTGTGTGTGTGTGTGTGTGTGTGCCTGTGTGTGCGTGTGTGTGTGCCTGTGTGCCTATGCAAACATTTCATCACACTCACACCCACATCCTGCCATATATATATATTCCCGCTCTTGATGTGATGCAAAAAAAAGGCCGGGGCCCGGATGCCCGCTATAGGCAAGAGGTGACAGCATTGTGTAATTGGGCAAATTAAGAGAACAGGAAGGTTGCCGGTTCGATCCCCCGCCGGGCTCCTCCCCCTCCTAGCTTAAGTGTCGAGGTGTCCCTGAGCAAGACGCCACCTAACCCTAACTGCTCCTGACGTGTTGGTTGTTACCTTGCATGGTTGACACCGCCGTCAGTGTATGAATGGGTGAATGTCAGGCAACTGTAAAGCACTTTGCATAAAAGCGCGATCTAAATGCAAACCATTTATCATTCATAGCCACAAGCAAACTGGTACTATTTCACTGGGATGTGATGATATTATGGGCAGATCTTGGTGGGGTTGAAATAAACGTCCGGGGAAACGGATGCACAATGAAATGGAAGACGTCGGGCACGCGGGATTTTTAAGGAAATGAAAAATTGGGGGTCACAGGGTCAAAACACGTGGGGAACCGCTGGGGTGGAGGAGGAGGAGGAGGAGGAGGACAACGATGTTATTCTGAATGTGAACCGGTTTCACCTCGGCTAAGCACCTTGTGCCGGCCAATTAAGAGCGGATCACAGAGCCGCGCAAGAACGGTACCGTCACCCCCGTGCACACACACACACACGCACGCACGCACGCACGCACGCACACACACACACTCTGGGGAGAGGTGGAGGGCAGACAGGCAGAAGACGACTTGGTTCAAGATCTAAAATACACCAGTTCTGTATTAACGTGAGAATAAAGAAATACAAAAAAAGAAAGGAAAATGTGTTATGCAAGTTATGACAGATTTTAATCATCTTCTTTGCCTGTATGTTGCCAGTCCGGGTTTCTGGGTGGCGTGGGGATGGGGGGGGTACACTTTGCATCAGACATCCATCTGTTGATGTGCGCACACACACACACACATGCACACGCACACGCACACAATTATATTACATTCCAGATTTGGTGAATGCTTTACCAAACTGCCTTAGTTACAACACAGTGAGGGGGCCATGGATGCCCTCACCGTGTCATGTACCAACTGAGCGGTTCCCCAGGCAAGCATGATTTAGCGTACAGCCATAACTGTGTGTGTGAGTTAGCAAGAGGCTCCAATCCGTATCAGAGCATCCACACACACACACACACACACACACCACCACACAGCCAGGGACCCCCAGTTGGAATCCAATGACAAAACGTTGTCATCGTTTAGAGAAGCACATTGAATACAACACAACACAAGTGTGTGTAATTGTCATGTTCCAATGATTTTGAACACGGGAATTACATTCGTGTAACAACGCAACGTAATCCGAGGCTTCTTGGCGGCTTAAACGGTAAAGTCATTACGTTGACGATGGCGTGTCGTTACATCCAGTGTTCTTCAGAAGCACTTTGCTATAATTGTGATGTTTTTTTTTAAAGTAAAGGAAATATCTTGCATAACATTATTTGCAATGAAAGTCTTTCCCTGCGTGCGGACAGTTCTACTTCTCTGTCAAGTCATCGATGCTTACTAACGTGACCTCGTGTTGCCGCGACGATAACCCAACAGAACATGAGACGGCAATATCACAAAAAAAGCAGAAGGTTGGGTCGCGACGAATGAATCCACAGTTTTTGGAATCGGGAGCGGAACCCGGAGCGTGTCGAGTGTGTCGTCACGTGATCCTCGACGTCTAATGAACAAATTTCAAACAACGTTTAGTCGGTGAAGTGGAAGGTCGGTCAATATTGACCCGGGCTGCTTCAGGCTGTTCCTTGTTGTGTCTCCAGGGGCGCTTGACAGTAGAAATCATCGTAACAGAAAGTTTGTTCATACGGATTATGCTTTCCAACCAAACAACGCGGCTGTCACCCCATCCTTCAAAGCCACCTAATGACACCCCGGCGCTGACACCCCTCGTACATCCACTTCCTCAAGCTCCATCAAACTACATTTAAAAAGACACATTCTCCACAGGGAAGATTCATCCACAGAACTCTTTGGCACACATCAATTTAAAAGGGAACTCGTCGTCAGCGCCACAAAAATACAGTTTATTACACTTTTTTTGTTATACTTTATTAACAATACACATATAGAGCTATACAGTGTATATATATATACACTCGGTATTCGTTTAAACACTCACAACACAGTTATTTCATTCAGAGAGGCTCGTACTCCGTTGATCTTAAGCAACGCGCGTGTGTGTGTGTGTGTGGTGGTAAAGGAAATACTGCATAGCCTTTATACACACACACACACACACACACACACACACACACACACACACACAGGATTGACTTAATTGGTCCAATTAACATCGTCAGCTTGATTTCAAAGTGAATGCTGGTGCAAAAAAGAGACCAGTTACATGGTTTTGGTCAAACAGGAATTTGGCCATAAAAGCAAACGTCATGACAGCACAGGGGAAGAAGAAGAAAACTAACCTAAACAAATCTAACTGTCACATCTCCTGTGGTTGTGTAAGACTTCTGTAAAAAAGACTTGTAAGGCAATGTCACACCATGTACAATGCAGCCAATTAAATGCATTATGGACGTGTAGGCTAATTATGCATAAAGTATTGAGGATTGTGGCTTTAAGGCATCTGCAACTTGCTTGTAGGCATACGAGAGGATTCTCAACGTTGTGGTTTGGAAAACTTTTGAGCCACTTGAGAATCAAACACACACAACATGAGGAAAAACTAACAAAATGAATCGTTCCTTATGGATCAAAGCATGGGGGTATCAAAAAAGAGAGAGAGGTTTTGGTCAAGTGGGGGCATCCATCCGTCCACCAGAGACCCCCCGACCCCTCAACATGTTCACACTCCACCACCACTCAAGCATCACTTGTTGTTGAAGTGTCCGGCCAGCTCCTGCAGCACGGCGGCGCGGCCCAGGTGGTCGTTGCGCCGCCGCTCCAGGATCACGTCCTCCAGACTCTGGAAGTCGAGGCTGTGCCAGTGGCGCCGGTCCTCGGACAGCATCACCGTCATGCGGTACGGCTGCTTGCCGATGCGGATCTCGCCGCCCGTCTTGAACTCCCGCCGGCCGAAGCGGCACCACGCCGCGAAGCACTCCGAGTTCCGCCAGCTCACCTCCCGGTGGCTCAGGCCCACCTGGCCCAGGGCGTTGCGCACCACCGCGTCGGCGCCCAGCGGCTCGAAGCGGTACCGCCGGTTGACGACGCGACACCGCCGGCCCCGGCCCGCGTCCGTCAGCAGGGCGCTCTTCACCTCGCAGCGGTGCAGGTGCACCACCTGGAAGTCCCCCACGTACACCGCCCAGTGGGGGTACTGGCCCGCGGACACGAACTCCACCAGGTCGCCGGGGCGGCAGCGGTTCAGCAGACTCTCGGGGCTGCGCGGCGCCTCCGGGTCCCCGACGCCGCCGCCGACGCCGATCGACGCTCCCGCCGCGGCGACGCTCTTCTCGTAGACGCAGTCCCCGGCGGCCAGGTTGTGGACGGCGCACGGCACCTCGTCGCGCCGGTCGTACGGCTCCTCTTCCTGGTTGTTGTTGTTGTTTCGGTGGCGGCGCGGCGGCTCCTCGTCCTCCTCCTTCTTCTTCTTCTTCTTCTTGTCGTCGTCCTCCTCCTCCTCTCCTGCTGCTGGTGGTCCTCGTCGTCGTCGTCCGCTGGAGAAAATGTACGAAGACGCCGATCCGCCGACCCGTACCCGACCCGACCCGGACCGCGCCGGGACCCGAACCCGAACCCGCGCCGCTCGGGTCAGTCCGCCGTCGGAACTTCCTGCGTAACTTAGATGCGACAGCTTGTCCACCTGGGTTTCCCATCCCTGTGGTGACGCGACGCCGTCCGCAGGCTGGAGGTGTGGAGAGGGGTGTGGAGGGTGGAGGGGGAGGGGGGAGCAGCAGCGGCAGCAGCAGCAGCAGCCTCCACCTGTTACCTACCTCCACCACCAGCACCAGCACCACCACCACCATCACCACCAACAACACCACCACCCACACTAATACACCGAACACACGGAGCGACCGACCGGGGAGCCGAGGTTCCTCCCATGAAACGGATGACCAATCTGATCCGGTTCCAGCAGAGGCTCCACGGTCACGGAACTAGTCCTCGGAAGTCTCCTCCACCCGATGATCGCATCAATAAGGCAGGATAATGAAGGCTTCCGGCATTCCGGCACTTCAGCCAAGCAATCCCCCTCCCTCTCCCCCCCACCGCCAGCCGCTGGCCGCCGCCGCCGCCCGCCTGCAGGTGCGCGGGCCTCATGGCCCTCACCCTGGCGCCATCCGGGCCAGCTCCTGGCACTCCTGCCTCTCCTCGTTCCTGCTGCTCCTTCTATTTCCTCCTCCTCCCAACCCCCGAGCACCCAGCACCCCAGCACCACCCCAAGTTGTTGTATATTTTGCAGACACAGGTGTGTTGTGTTTTGTTGCAAGAAGATGGAGACGGAAGACAAATGATTGGATTGTCTGAGTCGGTAGGGGAAGGGCTGCTCTTTTAAAGAGGAAGTAAGTGGGTGGTGTTTTTCTATATGCCCCCACCCACCCACACCACACCACACCGACACAACCCCACCTCCTGCACACACTTCACGCAATAGGAAGTCATATTGTAGGTGTGGGTGGTGCACGATGCTCTCAATTATAATTTTATTCACTCACTTCCCTGTTTTAACAATAGTTACGAATAAAGACAGACGGGTTTGTTGCGTGGGTGTGAGAGAGAGAGAGAGAGAGAGAGAGAGAGAGAGAGAGAGAGAGAGAGTGTGTGTGTCTGTGTCCGTGTGTGAGAGAGAGAGAGAGAAAGAGAGTGTGTGTGTGTGTGTCTGTGTGTCCGTGTGTGAGAGAGAGAGAGAGAGAGTGTGTGTGTGTGTGTGTGTGAGAGAGAGAGGGGGAGGGGAGTGAGAGATAGCGAGAGAGTGTGTGTGTGTGAGAGAGAGAGAGAGAGAGAGAGAGAGAGCGAGAGAGAGAGAGAGTGTGTGTGTGTGTGTGTGTGTGTGTGTGTGCCCAAGAGAGACGCGCGTCACTAACACAATAGACTACCATACTATACTATACTATACTATACTATACTATAGTATACGATGAAAAATGTGATTAGATTAGATACACCGTCATGGCTTTTAGTTGATTATATTTCAGGTCAGCTAACCTTCTGGCAAAATGTTAAACGTGTACATTTCGTGTACATTGTATTTTATTTTTCACATACTACTGTAGTACTGGTGTTTTTATTGATGTGAGCTGAAGTAGTTCAACCTGTTGGACCATACCATTGTCTGAAGCAGGGGAATCTGAACCAGCAGCAATTGGTGCTGGCAGTATTGGATAATAATCATAATTATCATAATCATAAAACCAAAGTCATGTTCCTAGCCTACATTTTCAAATTCACCCAAATCCACCTGATTGGTTGATTGGTTGTTTGAGTTGGGTGAGTATGAGAACCAGCTGAAGCTTGTTGTGTTGCTGCTTGTTGAAGAAAGTAGCTTGCCTAGTCTCATATTTAGCAAACATCCGAAAATAGATTATGAAAAAAACCCCAACCCACGATAGAGGACCCTGGGACTGGTATATCAGTATATCAACCAGTGCTGAACCAGCACAACACCGGCAAGCCAGACACAACAAAGTCTGGAGAGCAGTTACTCACTGTCTGCTATACTACGGGAGGGCACAGAGGAGGGTTACAAAACATTTATTATATTATTATCATTTTAACATATTAAGTTTTTTGTCAAAGTCAAAGTGTTTTATTGTCACATGTACATCATAACACAGGACCATTCTGAACAGAGAAATACTTAAAATACATTAGAAGTACGCAAAAAAGTAGGCAAAAAAAGATATACACACATACATATATATATATATATATACATACAGTATATACATATACATACACATACATACATACATACATACATATACATACAAATATATATATATACATTGAGCGACACAATATACATAACAAGATAATACTACACAATAACACAATGTACATAATAATGGTAAAAAAATATATCAAATATAAAATGTAATGTTATGTTGACTCCAGAAGTATTGAAGTATTAAGTATTATAAATGTACAAGTAAGTACAAGTCAGTAAGGAAGTAAGTAAGTAAGTAAGGGTTAAGGGAGTTTATTATCCGCCCCCCCGCCCCGCATTTCAATTGCCCCCCCCCGATTGGTTTCCCACCGGCGCCGGCTCTGGGTTGTGATCCGCAGCTTACTGGACTGGAGCGCCAGCCGCCGCCTCGACCCCCCCCGGCGAGGCGTGACCCAGTTTGCGCCCCTGCAGTGCCTCTCGGTGGCGTTCTATAATTTGTGGTTGCGCGGAAATTACCGGAGCGGGTGGAAGGCCTGAGAGACCGAGTCAATTAGGCAGGGCTCTCACCTGTCTGACGGGGGCTGTGGCCCGGGGCGTGCGCCATTTAAAACTGATGCCTTAACCTTTGCCCAAAATAGCTCTTCGCCGTCCACAAATTCCCAACGCTTCGGTGCGGCGCATATGTCAGACGGAGTGAGAAACCGAGAGAGAGAGAGAGAGAGAGAGAGAGAGAGAGAGAGGGTATACCTGCTGGTCATTCTGCCCATGTGCTTTCTTTCTAAACCTGCAAACTGTGTGAAAGCGTTCGGGGCAGATGGACACAAGAGCATCCAGACCACTGTGTGTGTGTGTGTGTGTGTGTGTGTGTGTGTGTGTGTGTGTGTGTGTGTGTGTGTGTGTGTGTGTGTGTGTGTGTGTGTGTGCATGTCTGTGTGTGTGTGTGTGTGTGCGTGTGTGTCTCCACCATCTGCTCGACCTGGAACACGTCCACAGAGGGGCATGCTAATGGAGGCCTGTGATTGGCCAGTTTGTGCAGCCTGCGATAGTTACATGCACACTAGAAGCCCGCTTCTGAAACCCGGGTCCGACTCCTAGACCCTTGACCATCATTCACACTGGAACCGGGTGAATTGTGCGCACGCACCAAAAAAGGACAGATACTCAAGTCACCCCCAACCCTGTTTACACACCAAGCCTGCCCTCAAGGTTTATGGAGCTACAGTATGTAGCTATTGAGCAAGATTTTGAAAAGTGAGAAGTGTCATTGAGAAGTGTTGCATTCATGTACCTGTGGAGCTTTTGATAACCCGCAACATAATGTGATTTACGTTTTATTTACATTTACATTTACATTTACATGGGGGGCATTTGGCAGACGCTTTTATCCAAAGCGACTTCCAAAGAGTACATTTGTTGAAGGAGAGGCAGCAATATATCACTGTGGTACCTGAAGATAAGAATAGAGCTGTTTTCGAGCGTTCATATTTATGAGACTAATAGAAGTTTCATAATTGCTAAGTTGTCTGCATAAGTGGCTGGGCAGGCGTGCAATTCTAAGCATGCTACAACATCTGAGAACAAACAACAATGCTAAGTGCCATTAGTAAATGCCAAGACTTGCAAACACGCAGGTTAGTGCTATGATTATCGGAGGAGGGTGGGGGGGGGGGTTATATAGAGTCCAGGTGAACTCTGAACAGGTGGGTCTTGAGTCTCTTGCGGAAGCTGGCGAGCGACTCGGCCATCCTGACGTGAGCCGGGAGCTCATTCCACCACTGCGGAGCCAGAACCGTGAAGAGTTGGGACTTGGAAGAGCAATGTTTGGCTGTTTTTTGTGAAGGTGGTGCCAGTCGTTTGGCAGAAGTTGCCGAGTGGAGTGCTCGTGCTGGGGCGTAGGGTCGGACTAATGTTTGGAGGTAGGTAGGGGCGGTTCCGTTGACAGCCATGAAAGTCAGTACCAGAGTCTTGAATCGAACACGAGCGATTACCGGGAGCCAGTGGAGGTCGCGGAAGAGAGGGGTTACATGAGAGAATTTTGGTAGGTTGAACACGAGGCGCGCTGCTGCGTTCTGGATGCGTTGTAAGGGCTTGATTGTTGAGGAGGAGCTTGCTGAACTATCTGGTGCAGTGGCATACACAATGGTACCATGTGCATAGAGATGCAGCTCACTGCTATTCATTAGCATGCCAATATCATTCAGAGAACAAACAAAGGCCCGAATATCGATCCCTGTGGTATGCCTTTAGCGATTGTGTGCGTTGTATCCCGTCTAGACGGAAATTTTTAAACCAGCTTTTTAATGCTAGTATAAGTATATTACTGTACTGCATGCGGACACTTTGACTACATTTTTGCCACCACCCGCCAGAGTTTTGCTGCTCTTACTTGTCACTTTTTACTTTACTACTATTAGGTATCCATCTTCCTAATTGTTTGTAAGTTGTTTGTACAATATGTTTAGAAGAATACTGGCGGAGTGAATGGGGAGTAAGCATTCCATTGTACTTGTTACATATGGCAATCAAAGGAAACTTGAATCTTGAACAGACCATGTTATCTCAGCCATTATGTCAGCGGATTCCGTGTAGCTGGACAGCCTCGCCAAGAGAGGGGAGGTCTGGACGCAGTGAGGGGTTATGGAAGTGGCAAAGGAATGATGTTAACACGCACATGGGTTATTACAGGATGCTATGAGGAATATTAGCAGATAGGGAGCGAGAACCTGTGATTTGGGTACAGACCATCTGTTAAAAAAATAAAAAGTGCCCCCTAAAAGTCACTAAAACTGAAGTGCTCTCTTCACTGCTGCTGGAGTCAGGTGTGGGGGCTGGTAAAAAAAAAATGTCTTTACCGGGGGTCTTTAAAAAGTTTAAAGGGTTGGCAAAGTCACCTTTCAACAGTTCTGAACAGTTCTGAGGAATATCATTCGTGCCGACAAGGGCGGTCACTCTTTTTTACATTGTCAGGCAAGCTCAGGCATCAGACTGACTGACTACTGTGGCACCTGGCTGGGTAACACCGTGTTACTGCTGCTGACTCTGGTGATGATGCTGCTGAGAACTTTCCCGCCTCCCAGAGACGTGCGACCCAAAGGCTAAAACTACCTTGTTCAAATAAAATATCATATATCAATAATTATGACATATTATTTCCCATTGGAATTGGTCATATCAAAATGTTTCTTTGGAGGATAGGTTCACTGTATTTTCTGTTTGATTATGTCAAATTACACAAAGCCACTATGTCGCCCAAACTGCTAATATTCTGCAAATCAGGAGAAATTGCGAAACAAAAACAAAAAAAATAATTCCACACATCTTAAACAAATTTCAGTTGAAGCAGAGATTTCTTATAACATATTTATTCATATTTTCATATACTTTTTACATATTCATTTTTTTTTTCTTCTCGTAATAACACTTTTGTCGACCGAGAGGAACTGGACAATGTAGGAATAAATGGAGAAACTGACATTTTCTTTTTCCTTTTTTTTGGGGTACCCATTTCATTTGCATTATCATTAGAATTAGTATTATTATTATTATTCAGTCAATAATATTCATAGTCCCATCAAACGAGCAAGACACAGACTTCCTAAAATGTTGATTGACATATAAAACTATTTCTTTTTTTACTTCTTTTCTTAAAACACTGGTGGATGCATCTTGGATAGACAGGTGTGTGTGTGTGTGTGTGTGTGGGGGGGGGGGGGGGGGGTGGGGCTTGGGATAGAGAGTGACTTGACTGTGTGAGTGACGCAGGGGTTGTCGAGGTGAAAAGGGTCAGGGGTCATACTTTGTGACTCGCACTGTGACAGGTGAGCACGTACAAAAGAGGGAAGGGAGGGGAAAGAGAATGTCTCCAATGACAGAGGCTACAATACACACACACACACACACACACACACACACACAACACACACACACACACACACACTCACACAGTCTCTACACAATTATCATGCTTCAACTGGACCTCCTATGGAGTCATTGTGTCTACGTGGTCACCACCATAGTGTAACTAGAAACAACAACAATAACAACAACACATGGGTCGAAAATATCTACGGTAGCCGATGCAGATCGAAGATACCAAAAGGGGAAGGGAAAAAGAGAAGGGAGAGAAAAAGTAAAGAGAAAGAAACTAAACGGAATGGGATACACACACACAAAAAAAAAAATTAAAAACACACACACTTTCCGTCCTTTAGACACCGGGGCTGAGAACGAACAGCGAAATCACTTCCAGTAGAACATTAGAGCAGACTGGTCAAGCTGGTCAAGCCCAAATGACACCTCCGCGAAGAACCACACGACCGCCCCTTGCTGTAAACAAAAACCCTGCGCTGGACTGGCCAAAGAACTACGGGGAGACCAGCCTGGGGAGACCCACTGGCCCTCATGGGGTGAAGAGACTTGTGCTACCGATTGGTTTACGTTCAATCAGTTGTCCAATGAACATGATTGTTGCCTAAAAAAAAAACAAGTTTAATTTGATATTGGACTGTTGGTGATCAGACACCGCGAGTCTTAATTTGACCGACGCAAGTCTTAAAAAGGCAACAAAATAACAAGAATCGTGAAACAATTACAAAAAGAACCTCGCGCTGAGAAAAGAAAAACACCTAAAAGTGTCATTGGTCTTTGGTGATCCCCTCGCCGAGAGAGGAGGTGGGGGTGCTGTAAGGAGGAGCAGGAAGGCCACCCCGTGTGGCGGGAAACCCAGAGGTCCCTGATGATTGGCTGGTGCTCAGCGACCCCGACCGGAGCCGAAATACACACGAGGGGATTTAACGCGTAAGCAATCCCCAGAGCCCCCTTAAAAAAAACAACTCAAATACAAATAATAAAACCGCAATAACATAAAAATAAACAGAACTAGAATAATATATGCCCATACTTCATCCAGAGGGGAGGGGGGTTTTTGGTGGGGGGGGGGGGGGGTCGGGGGAGTCTCGCACAGTGCAAATGTAAAAAAAAAAAAGGAGGGAGAGGGGGGGGTGGGGAGGGTACCACCGACAGTAGAGACGTTGCCTCACGGCTTGTGCAACGGTATCATGCATGGGATCACTTGAGACAATACAAGATGGCGGAGAGGTCAAGTGGGTAGTGGGGGGGGGGGGGGGGGGGGGGGTGCAGTGGGGGGGGTGAATTCCCAACTGTCCAGAAGAGGCGACCTGGCCAGTTCAAAAGTCCATTGGTCCATTTTTCACCCGTTTACAATGAGTTGAGCTGACCCACTCAACGACACGTAGGAGGGAATGGGGTCATTCGGGAGACACCGTGGATAACATCTACGTTTATAATAATAATAATAATCATAATGATAATATGTCGCTCACCCTCCTGTCCAGGATGAGGATATTGATAATATTAATAATAATAATGATTAAAAACATCCACTAAATGCCGAAGAAGAAGATCTGAACCCAAAAAGTCATTGCGTTCTCTAGTGCTTCAATGCAATCGAGCGTCAAGATGGTTGCTCGAGTCGTCTCGGTATACACAAGATGGCTGCCACAAGGGGAAGGGGGGGCGGGGCAGGGGGCGGGGTCTATACTGCGACAACGGCACCACGCTACCGGACACGACACTGCCTTTTGTTACAAACACGCTCAATCACAATATGGGTGGGGGGGGGGGGTCAGAAAAAAAGGGGTTTGCTTGCTAATATTTCCTTTCTTTTTTTTTTGCTAACCACCCACAGGTGTGTGACAAGGTACTGGTGGGGGGGGGCTTTATTGTGCTCTCCTCCACTTGGCTAGATAAGAGAGATCATTGAGATGATGAGACGACGAGGAGGAGGAGGAGGAGGAGGAGGAGGAAGACTATGAGAGGACAGTATACTTGCTTGTGTGACCGGGATCAAACGTTAACGGCGGTGGTCGAGAGTTTGTGAGGCAGCCGCAATAGATTCTGGAGCTTCCATTTTGAACTGAATATACAGGCTTGGTTGGACGTGGAGGAGGTGGGGGAGGGGCTTGGGAGTGTGGTCCTATGAGTGCTGCCTGCAGGGCGGCGAGGTTGAGGGCAGGCGGGGGCTCGGCCGCTCCACTCCCGCAGCCGTCCGTCCTTGAAGAGGAGGTTGAAGGGCCGGCAGGGGGACTCCCGACTCGGCGGGGGGCTGACTGAGGGGGCCCGACACGCCGCTCTCAGGGTCCGCCGTCTGGCTGGCGTCCTTGGGGTTGGGGGGGGGGGGGGGGGGGGGGAATGAGGGGCAGAAGTAAGTGGGCCGATGCAGTTAAGCCTGAAGCTGGTGTGAAACCACCTCAACACACACACACACACACACACACACACACACACACACACACACACACACACACACACACACACACACACCACACCACCACACACACAGCACACACACACCACACACACACACACACACAATTCACTATTCACTATTCAACTAACACTCAGGGTCAACAGAACCCTGCTACGTGTAATTAAAAAACTAAATAGAACATTAATGATCAAATTCTCCATTGTCTAACATTTAGCAATTGTGTTTCTGACACACTGAGTGTTGTACTATGAAAGCACGGGGCCAATCAAAGCTGTCATTTAGTGATGTTCCTGAAGCTTTAAAAGTCGTACTTGGAAACGCCTGATTGCTTAATGAAACATTTCAAAGCCATCACAATGTCACCAGTGGCGCGCCCACAAAACAATAACCACATTGTTTCATCGCCTTAATTGTTATGTATTAATTATGAACACAAAGTTCTCCTATTTTTTAATCATCTTTTCACGACTAATGTATTCTGCTTGTAAGTAAGTTTGAGTCCGTCGTTTTAGTTTTAGTTTTAGTGTTTTATTCCTGATTCCACACAGAGGGTGTGAGGGTTAGGGCTGTGGTGGTGGGGTGTGGTGTAGGGGTGGGGAGGGGGGGGGGAGAGGGGGCGGGGCTTCACCTGGAATGACTGAACAAAGCTGAGGACCTCCAGTGAGAGCTTGCGGCTCTGTGCAGCAACTCGTGAAGGCTGAAACCACAAAAGCGTAAGTTAAGTAAGACTCTTTTCCACATCGGGGGAAAACCCAGGTGTATAGCTCATGATATTAACGATGAGGTATGGCAGTGCACCAGTATAGACACAACTCGTCCAGTTCATATAAATGGTAAATTCATGCACACATTCATACACAGACGGCGGTGTCAACCATGCAAGGCATCAGCCAGCTCGTCGAAGCGGTCGGAGTCCAGACGTCTTGCTCAGGACACCGCAACGCTTAGCTAGGCGGTTGCCAGACAAACCGCTCTTACCTCCCGATCTACTGCCGCCCCCATTGTAAATAAATATGCATTGATACCATGCTGGTGCTGCGACAGACATGAATAAAACCGAGCCAACGGTAAAATGCCGAAATGAAGAAGAGGAAGTGACTCTACCCTGCTACCGATGATCTGTGAAGAGTATTCGGAAACTTGAAAAGTTTTCTCTCTGATTTTCTCTGATATTGTGTTTTTCGATTTCCGTTCTCAGAGATTGCATTTTTAGAATCCTTGAATTGCTATTCTGTTTTGAAATTCCATTAATTTTGTAACTCCCGTCTCAGTCACTCCATTTTAAAATTCTACGTGCGTGTGTGTGTGTGTGTGTGTGTGTGTGTGTGTGTGTGTGTGTGTGTGTGTGTCTGTGTGTGCGTGCGTGCGTGTGTGTTCCTTTGTACCTGTCCTTGCCGCAGAGTTTGTGCGAGGCGATCTTCTGGCACACTCTGCGGTTAAGCTCGGAGCTGAACAGAGGCATGCCAAAGCAGAGCTCCAGAGGAACCCACTCGTCCTCCGTCAACGAGGCTGAGGAAGATGACAGGATGTTTATGGAGGATCCTCATCATGGAAATAAGTTAATAATAGATCTAATGTAGGAATAATGATCAGGATCAGAACCAGAATCAGAATGAGCTGGATTGGCCTTACAAGTAGCTTACAAGATATGTGCTATTATGAAACATTAACATTACATTAAACTAGTAATAGTATAAAAAATAGAATATATTATCTATAATATATATATTAAGAAATTAGTATAAACAAAATATATACAGTATATATAAAAAAGAAAGAAATAATCAACAAAATTGATTTAAATAAAATGAAAATATGTACGTAAAAGATTTGTATCACTACTACTGCTATGACTACGACTTCTAAATAATACAAAGTGAACCAACTGAGCCAAATGAACAGAAGAGGACTTAGGAAGGAAGGAAGGAAGGAAGGGAGGGAGGGAGGGAGAAGCTACCTTCTGTCGTCGCCTTGGCCTCTCCGTTGCCCTCCTCCGCCACCAGCTCAAAGGACTCGGTGCTGCCGTTGGTGTCAAAACCTCCGCCCAAGTGCGTGTCACCTTGGGGTGACGGGGGGGGTGGAGGGGTGGATAGAGGGGACAACAACAACATCAATCATCGTCCACCCCACCGCCACCGCCACCAATTCCTCTCACAACTTCATTAGTAAACAACCGGGCAATATACAAATCTGCACCTCAAGGGGAACTCGGGGTGTTAAAGTCGTTCGACACAAAGCGACAGGGCATACGGAGTAATAAATAACAGACTAATAATCATATAAATGAGCAGATTAGTTTAGCGGCGAGGAGGGTTGTGTTCCAACGCCTCCGGGGGTAGGATGCCCAACACCCTACACCCTGACTCCTAAACGACTTCTGTTGGTGATCATTAATAAAAGTCACCTTGGATAAAAGCGTCTCCTAAAATAAAGACTAAATAAAGTCAACAACAATGGAGGCACCGGGTGCAACAGGAGCTGACGGTGTACCGGTTCAGCGCTCCCGTGCCGGACTGACGTGTGTGAGCGGCGGAGAGAGAGAGAGAGCGAGAGAGGAAGGGCGTGTGTGCAAAAACAACAATGGCCGACACACGCCAACGCATCACCCGAGTGTGTTGAAGAGGCTCCATCATAAATCAGAAGAAGCTCCATTATAATCAAACACACAACTGCTATTATTTGGCTTACAGCCTGCATGCGGACGACAGACGACAGATAGTTTAGTTTTTGGTCATGCGTGCTGCGGTAGCCTCGGCCACGGTTAACTCTGTGATTTGGAGTTGGTGACGTCGTCAAAATTCAATCAGAAAGTCTTTTCGAGTAAAGGCTGCGGAAATTCGATCCACCTCCATTAGCTCGGGGGGGGGGGGGGGGGGGGGGGGCACAATAAAGAGACACAATTAAATAGACAAACAGCTTTATTAAACCGGACTGGGAGGTAATTCTGGTCTAATTTCGGCCATCAATTGCAATAAAGCTCAGGGTCAACAGAACCCTTCTACGTGGAGCTACGTGGCGCTATCGGTGGAGCGTCTGCAAGAAAAAAAGCCGAAAGACCAACTTTGCGTGGAAGAAAGTTCTAGTGGCCTCTGGGCCCAAAAAGTGCACAGTAGGGGGACAACCTGAATCATTTCAAACCCAGCGTGAGGTTATGAAAAATGGGGCCCATTTAATCGCAAATATTTGCACAACTGGTGGGCGAGTGTGTGCGTCTGCGTGTGTGTCTGTGTGTGTGTCTGTGTGTGTGTGCGTGTGTGTGCCCGGGAGTGTTTGTGCCTACACAATGTACTTGAGAATGTTATTATGCGGCCCAGTCTGGCTCCACTGGTAGAGCGTGGCCGGGGTTAGGAGCTCCTCGATGCTAAGGCACAAGGTACTGTAATGCACTTTGGGATCAAAGCATCCATCCAATAGCATAGATTTACGATGCATACTTCTGTGAGTGAGTGAATGAATGAATGAGTGAAGATATGAATGATTAATTCATTAATTCACGGTGGTGTGGTGACGGTGGTGGTGTGGCGATGTTGGTGTTGGTGTTGGTGGTGTCGGTCTACGCTGCGGCTCGGCTCCTCACCCCTGCAGTCGGCGCCGTCTCCGTCCCGGTGGCGGTGGCGGTTGCTGGGGTTTAGCATGGTGACGTAGCCACACTGGTGCTTGAGGTCCACGCGCTGTCGCAGGGTCCGCAGGGCCTTGTGCACACACATATTGGAGGAGGAGAACTCTGCACGGCATGGGGGAGGGAAGGAGGGAGCAGGGAAGGAGGAGGGGAATGTTACAACCATTATTTCGAAAAAGAAAAATGCTGAAGTAAAAATAATAATTATTGCTTCTGCAAAAAAAGAAAAATCATAAAAAATGTAATAATTGTCTGTTAGAGTCTACAGTCAGGGAACTGCATCCACCGGAGCGGTCTGCTATTCGGAAATAACAATGTAATTGACCAATTAGAATTGAGTATTCAACAAAGGCACGTTGCATAATGACACCGAAACTTTTGCAGCTGGCAAAACGGCGTATTCCCTGGACCATCCTGTCCTCAGGTACTGTGGTAGAACACAGGAGTATACGTATTTAAAAGGGTTTGATGCTATTTTCTATGACGGGGCCCACGGAAAGGGGGAGTTGGGGAGTCGGGTTGGTGGGTGAGGTTTTATTTAGTATGCAAAGGATTTACTTCAATTCTCTTTACAGCTTTTAGGGGAAGGGAGATCGCAATCGCGTCATCACGCACGCCCACTTCAATCTGTTTTTTATTCATATTCCCGGATGAGTTTGAGATAATACCATAAAGAAACACGCCGGCACCGTTTGTTGTAATCTTGACAAATTGCTCCGCATTATTGCTCCTGTGGACTTTCGCGTTGTTTCATTTGATCTGCAGTAATTATATATATATATATATGTATAATACAGTGATGATATTTGGTGTGCCAGAAGGCTATTAATTCACCAGCTCGGTGCACTCAGAGTCCAAGTGCTTTCTGCTCGGGACTCATTTGTAACCGTGTTTGTGTCGAGTTGCTCCTCGACCTTGACACCAAACCCAAGTGCTGGAGGATAAATCACTTTGCTAAATGGCTTTCAAATGCCACGGTTTCAAGTAAGGCGAAAACAGTGTTTCCCCGGGAAAATAACGGTCGGGTTAACCCAACCAAACAAGAAAGCATAGTTTGCATCTCTTTTATTTTCCTTGTAGATCTCATATGCAGCACGTTTAGCGTGGACCAAAATAGTACAGAATTGGCTGGTTACTGAGCTGCAACGGGAATATGCGCGAAATGCACAGATGAGGCGAGGGGACGCGGGGCAGCTGCATTCATCTTCCGCGGAATTCATATTCCTGTCATCGCCCCGCGGAGCCCGTATCAAACGAGACGGATCTCGCTGTACATTAATAAAGAAGGCAAGCCACGGCCGCCCGGCTTCAAGGGCTTCGGTCTGTGTCCACGGACACCGTGGCAACACTGAAGACCGCTCACATTCTGGGGAAATGTCACAGGTGGACAAAGGACGACGTGGCTCTCGGTACCATGGGGCTGAGGGGGGGGGGGGGGGGGGGGGTAGTGCAGTGGGTAAGGTGTTGGACTCCCAGCTGAAAGCTCCCTTCAGGCATCCGAGAGCCAGATCCAGATGCATAAGCCCTACCTGCCAGCTAACTAATGACATGCATCATGAAACTGATACTTGATCCTGGCCCTCTCTCTCTCTCTCTGGATGAAGGAATGTGGAGAGAGAGAGAGAGAGAGAAGAGAGAGAGAGAGAGAGAGAAAGAAAAGAGAGGGAGAGAGAGGGGAGAAGAGAGAAGAGAGAGAAGGAGAGAGAGGAGAGAGAGAGAGAGAGAAGAGAGAGGAGAGAGAGGAGAGAGAGAGAGAGAAAGAGAGAGAGAGAGAGAGAGAGAGAAGAGAGAGAGAAAGAAAAGGGTTTTGACCCCACCTCCTTTCAGATCCTCCTCGTCGAACGGGAATGGGATGTGAACCGTCTCTCCGTGACCGTGCATGCCATGACCCTGAGTCATACACACGGACACATGGAGACACGCACACACACACACACACACACACACACACACACACACACACACAGACACACACAAAAAGCTATTGCGACGCATTGCACAAACCACAGTAAAACGTGATCCAGGAATCGGTGGGATCAGATCACGGCTTCCACTCAGTCTTTGTGCAAATGATTCAGATAAAAAGGGTCAAACAAACCACATTGTGCGCACGTGCTCTCACACACACACACACACACACACACAATTTCAGGAATCCCTAACTACCAGGAAGAGCTTTGATGTGTATCTCAAAGCTCAAACTGGGCTATGTGAAATATATATATATTATAATTATATATAGATGATCACCACACTCAAAGGGAATAATACATGATATTGATCTATTTGCTGTAGTTTCTCTGACTCCATGTTTCATGAGCAGTCAAACAAACAAAGAAAATCACTGTAAGACTATTAAGGTGTGTGTGTGTGTGAGTGTATGTATCTCTGTGTGTGTGTGTGTGTGTGAGTGTATGTATCTCTGTGTGTGTGTGTGTGTGTGTGTGTGTGTGAGAAAGTGAGTGTAAGTGTGTATCTGTGTGTGTGTGTGTGTGTGTGTCTGTGTGTGTGTGTGTGTGTACACACCTGGATCAATACTGCAGAGTGTGTGAGGGCGTCGTTGAGCATGGCCAGCACGTTAGATGTAGGCACCACTCCGGGGTCGTGACCCCAGGAAGTGATCAACAACCTGTCGTAAACCTGGAGGAAAAAAAAGAAGCAGAAGCCAGAGTATGTTTTCATCATCCTGACTCTTCTCATTTTTTCAACATCAACGAACGTTATATTGTTTTTTTGCGGTTTATTTGTCTATTTGCTTGCTGCTTATTTGACTATCTGCTCACATTTCTCATTCCAAAAAAAAAACCTGCTCCTTTTTCTGTAAATAGTGTGGATATTTGATTCTTTGGTTGTTTGTATTTGTTCTGTTGCACATTCCGCTGGCCATCGCCACTTTTTCATTGTACTGCATATCCTGTATGTGTATGTATGTGACGATTGAAAGTTCTTGAATCTTGAATCTTGAATCCCACCAGGAATATGTCTGGCAGTTTGCGCAGCCGGGATCCCTTGGAGAGCAGGAGAGAGGGCGGGCCCTGGCCGGTCACGTGGTACAGGTACAGCTTGAACCAGATGGAGCTCACCTCAGGGATGGCTGGGCCGATATGCTGCACACACACACACACACACACGCACACACACACACGCACACGCACGGAAAACGTAAGAAGACATGAACATATGTGAGCTAATATGAATAATAATTATGAATATTACATACATTTCTATATTTATTTATTAATTAAAACAAATATTTAGATTGGAGTACGTCTATTACATTCTTATATATATATATATACATACATACATACACACACGTAGGCCTACAGTATATAGGAAAATCATAAATTCGTCCAAATGAGAAAGCACTGTGCAAACATCTTGTGTACACGTGTATACGCAGAGGAACAAGCAAAGGGGAGTGAGGGGAGATAAGGGGCTTTGTGGTGGTCCGTACACCAGGAGGCAGCGGTGGTGTCTGCATGCATCTGGACCGCTGGCTGGACGGAATGAGGAGAAGAAGTTGGGAGAGAGGGGGGAAAAAAAGAACCAATCTACCGTCCCGGTGGGCCGTGAATAAATAACAAGAATGAATGGAGGATCAGTTTAACATCTCCCTCTTCTCACCACCACCACCGCAGCTCCCAGTGCTGTGCCTGGCCTGGCATGCGTGTGTGTGTTTGTGTGTGTGTGTGTGTGTGTGTGCCTGTCTCCAGAATGAAGAGACCGCTGTGGTTAGTGTGCTTTGTTTGTGTGTAAGCATCCAGTTGGCAACTGTGAGAGGCTACGACAGAAGACGGGGAGACAGAGATTTTAAAGCAATTCCACTACCTGGCGGTGCTCCAAATGTGTGTGTTTGTGTACAGAGTGAAGAGAGGTGTGTGTGTGTGAGAGAGAGGACATACCCCACACACACACACACACACACACACACACACACACACACACACACACACACACACACACACACACACACACACACACACACACACACACACACACACACACACACACACACACACACACACACACACACACACACACACACACACCATCAACGGTGTTCATTAGCATACCACACCTCACCCCCCACCCCCCCCACCCCCCCAGCGGTACCTGAGGCG
>PIJE02000495.1:100000-210000 GCA_002895965.2 Coryphaenoides rupestris
CACACACACACACACACACACACACACACACACACACACACACACACACCACACACACACACACACACACACACACACACACACACACACACACCACACACACACACACACACACACACACACCCCCATCAACGGTGTTCATTAGCATACCACACCTCACCCACCACCCCCCCACCCCCCAGCGGTACCTGAGGCGTGCAGCTGCTGACGGGTCGGATCTCGTTGCTGAGCGGCGCATGGAGACCAGCAGCTTGTAGTTCTTGTTGAGGACCCGGCTGCAGGTGGCCTGCTCCAGGCCCAGCAGGCTCTCACAGCGCAGCATGTCCAGGGGGAAGCCTGGGGAGGAAGAGGAGGAGGAGGGAGGAGGAGGAGGAGGTGTTGGTTTATTATGTTGATGAAGACCTGTGTTCACACTGTCCATCTTTTAGGAACAAAGGGGCTGTTGCCTATGGCGCATTTGGTGCTGAAAACGGCCAAAGAAGGAATAGGCAGCAGATCTGGCCAGGAGACATATTTAGTTGCCATAACAACAACTACATTGCCGAGTTCGATACGATGGCTTCTTTGCGGTAGATAGTGCGGTACGTCGATGACCTCATCGGAATTCCTGATATTTTAGTTGTGAGTGAACATCGGGAACCTTTCGGAACGGTCGCGACATTTTGAATGCAGCATCTTGAATGTTGTTCTTCTCGTTGCCAACCACAAAGCCAACCACACTTCACGCGCATTTCCGAAAAAGTCCGCTCGGGCTCAAAAAGGAAAAAATAAAACTGCATTTCCCGTATAATGTGTATATATAATCCTGATTTAATTGTAATTAGGTGGTGGCTATATGTTTAAACGGAGGCCAGTGTGAACGTACCCCAAGAAGAGAGTTGAAAGCAGCACCACAGTGTGTACTCGTCAAAGGTTTACACAGTAAGGGAATAACACTTATGTTACCGTAATGTTATGTACAATGGGATTTTGCCATTTCACCTGTGGACCAGTTTGTAAAAGTGGCCTCAGGACCTGCTTAATGTTAACTGGTTTTCCTTCGTATAATCTTTTCAATCTCCTTTTTATGCAAAGTGTCCTTGGGCCTTGGGAAAAGCAATGAAAAATGCATAATTATTATAATTGGATTACTATTATAAGGGGACAAAGGAAGGTCGTTTTATTTGTTCTTTCTAACAGCGTGACATCGAAACACCCCGAAAAATAAGCCCATTTCGCTGCAGCACAGTGGAACACTTCGGTGCTAATAGGAGGCGGCCGCAGTGTTTACAAGCTAACAAGAGGAGTGTGTGGAAAGTCTTTCAGCAGTCAAGGTGTAATTCAGAGTCAACCGCACCCACACACACACACGCACAAGCGCAACACGCATACATCCACACACACACACAGACACAGACACACAGACACAACTACCACAGCAGCAGAATGGCAGAGCAGCCGAGTACAAGCGGGAAACCTAACAATGCGATTGTAGGCACCCAGCCAACGGCAAGCAAACAGACAAACAAAACAAACAAACAACAAACAAGCAAACCAACTAACTAACTAACAGCGTCTGGTGCCACAATGGTGCCTGCTGGGAAATGGAGATTTTGTTGTGGTTCACCGAGAGGAGGGTAGGGGAGAATCTCTCTCTCTCTCATATATATATATAACAGCTTCATCATGGCTACAGCCACCGTGACTGTCCAGAAATACACCGTTGACACAAAGAGAAGAAAGTTCCGGAAAGCCGTGGCCGAGTTCGCGGGGGAGGAGCTACTCGGCACAACCCAACTAGCCAATCAGCACGAGATGAAAAGCATAAGACATACGTATATACACTCTATACAACAATGAAAAACATATATAAGAAGCATATTAGAAATATAGTTTATTTGAGGGGCAAAATAATAGTTTTGAGAATAGAATTCGAGAAAACTGCAGTGATATCCATCTAGTCCTGGTTTTATAATACTGTTACTTCTGTTCTACACAATCGAATAGGTAGGACACTTTCTATTATTAAGTCACTTGTTATGTTACCATTTCTCTCTATGCTTCCTACATTTCGTCTCAAGCCATTCATGAGCTAATGCCATTACAGTATCATCATTCCTTCTATTCTTCTATAGCAGAAACCCATCTCGCCAATGACAAAGATGATTATGTTTGCGTCGCATGGCTGACTGCAGTAGCACTCGTCGTCCTGTGGTGGCGCTGTTGCCACGGCTGGCCTTGATAGTGTTTTTGTACCCCCGGGAACTGACATTTTCAAACCCTGTTATAAAAGACCTGATTTGATTAAGCGAGCAATTCATGAATATGTAGTCTCGACTAGAGTCTATATTTACTGGTGGGCGCGCGCGCACACACACACACACACACACACACACACACACCAAGTTTCTTCGTGGCATACCAGTCCAAATTATATCCGTGCATTTGAAACGCTTTGGAAACCTCAATGGTAAGCAGGAGAGAATATCTTCCTAAGCTGTTGAATTATCAATGAGCTTAATCCCTTCTCCTCCTCGTGACAAGATGTTCCCTACTCTGCACGGCAGTACTTCTTCCCACGACCAAGACATCGAGAGTGGCGCTTCTAGCACTACGCATTAAGAACCAACGCCATGTTGGAGGGTGTGTGGTCAGTACCTATGTTGGAGGTTGTGTGGTCAGTACCTATGTTGGAGGTTGTGTGGTCAGTACCTATGTTGGAGGTTGTGTGGTCAGTACCTATGTTGGAGGTTGTGTGGTCAGTACCTATGTAGGAGGTTGTGTGGTCAGTACCTATGTTGGAGGTTGTGTGGTCAGTACCTATGTTGGAGGTGTGTGGTCAGTACCTATGTTGGAGGTTGTGTGGTCCCTATCCATGTTGGAGGGTGTGTGGTCAGTACCTATGTTGGGGATGTCGGGCCCCTGGTCCTGGGTCAGCTCCTTGTTGTAGCGCAGGAACAGGATGGTGTTCTTCAGGGTGAGGGCGTGGTCAAAGTACCGCTGGGCCTCGCCCTCCGCAGTGCTCTCCACCTGGCCGACGGACAGACGCACATTCATACATTAAATGACATACAATACAAACTCACACATTATAAATGATGGTCATATTATGAATTATGAAAAAAGCAATTCTATTAGAAACAAAAAAATCTGATTCATGAAAACAATGAAAATGCATTTAATCCAAAAAACGTAAGGAAACGAAGAATCGTCATTCTGACATTCTGTACATCAATATTCTATTATTTATTTTTCTTCTTCTGTCTCACCTTCTCCAGCTCGGCCAGGAAGCTGTCCAGCGTCTCGTCGGACAGCTTGCCCACCTCAAACATGGTGACCGCATGGCTTTTCAGGTTCTGTTGAAACACCACGTTGGTACGTTTTTTTTTTTAAATATCACAGCTCAGCTCAGGACAGGACAGGGCAATGCAGTGGCTACTGGCTGCTGGCTGGCTGGCTGGCTGGGGTGTCCCACTCACAGGTACCCAAAGAAGGTATCCAGAAGGTGTCGGCCTAACCTGGACGCACAGCCTCCAGGTTAGGCTGCGCGTCCTTGAGCAAGGTGGCTGGGAGCTACGGGCTCCGTCACCCTCATACATCTGAATTCATTGCGAGCCGCTGGATAGGAAATATAGCAGCACTAAACATGGACCATTATTCCTCTCCTCTCTCCCGCCGGCACACCGCTTCAGCGGCTCAGTCTTTTCAGTTGTTCACAGAACTTTTTATTTGGTAATATTAGTTTATCATCTATTTTCAATTCCAATATTTATGGTGCTGCTGCCGTTACACCTTCATCTCCCCTTGGGGATGAATAAATCTCCAAATATCTATCATTATGAAGTTATAAAACCTGGTGTTCTGCAAATGCAGTGGCAGGACATGCGGTGCACGTGGTGTGTGTGTGTGTGTGTGCGCGAGTGTGTGTATCTGTGTGAGCGTGGTGCCCATGGTGTGTATTGTATGTGTGCGTATGCGTGTGAGTTACTTGTGTGTGTGTGTGTGTGTGTGCCGTGTGTGTGACTGGACCGGGACAGGTTGCCCATCATGAGGAAGGCGGTGAGGCGTGGACGTCGAACAGGAAGGCGTTCCTCTTAGTGGGGGCCGGCCCGGGATGCTGAGGCTGCTCACGCTGGCTGTGTCTGCCTGCCATGGCAACGTGGTCACATCAACAAGCGTTAAGTGGGTTGGTTAAAATTGTGTCAAGTGAGTCGCACTCACACCAACACACCAGTCCACACAAGTCACACACACACACACACACACACACACACACACACACACACACACACATCACACACACACACACACACACACACACACCACACACACACACACACACACACACACAACACCAACACCTCACTTTCTGCATAACCCCACTGAACGCGGCGCTCATTAAAACGACACGTCAGGCAGCGTTAGGCCGCCGAACCCTGAGCCACCGTCTTCTATTTAGCCGTCTTTCCGGCTATTCTGTCGTTCCCATGGGAAGCGAGAAGCAAGCCGTCTACAAATTTCAACCGCTTGCATAGCCACACTTCGTTGTTGTTTGTTTTTCAGCTACACGTTTTGCCAAATGCCACGATAACAAGTCGGGATGAAGGCAGATGCTACAGCAGAGCGCTACGCGATCAAAATTGTTTATGGTGTGTACCGCCAGCCCCCTCTGGGTGGTCAATTAATGCAGTTTTTCCCCCACTGGCAGAAACGTCACGGGCAACTGTTCACCAAAACTGTTTAAAAAAAGAAAAGAAAAAAATCATTGCTAACCACCGCATCCAGCTCTGTGTGCCGTGCCGTGCTAGCATCCAGCACTGGATGCTCACTAGCTTTACGCTACCAGCCACCGGCTAACATACCGGCCACTACCACAATCCTGTCCGCTACCGTGTCGTTATCGAGTCAACGTTGTCGTTTTTTTACATGAAGCTAAAGACAAAACCACAGGGAGAACATGGAGGCTCTCCCGTCACGCCAGGGTCACGCGCGTGTCTCGCCGTCCTTGTCGCCGTCCATCTATCCATCGACGTGGTAGGACTCAGACACCGAGTGCATCTACCGTTAATTTGAAAATCCAATCCCAGCATGCCTTGAGGCGAGCCCGGCGGCTGTCCTCTGGGTGCTGCTGCTGCTGCTGCTGCCCCCCCCCCCTCCACACCCACCCACCTTCCCATCCAACCTCAAACAACTTGGTACCCAGTGTGGACGGCAGGCTCACATTTTGATTTGGGAAGATTAGTGTTCACTAATGTATGCACACAGAAGAGAGCTGACAACTTGACGACGATCAATTGTGTTTGTGTGTGTGTGTGTGTGTGTGTGAACATCTGTGTGTGTGTGTGTACTGGAAGCGATTGCGGTCCTAGTGGGGGGAGTTCTTCTCGGTAGCCCAGCCCACCGGGTTCAAATGGAGGACGAGAGACGTGGCGTTCGGGACCTGCCATTGAACCTTCAGTGGGATTAATTAGCGCGCCGCTGTTGTTTTAATAACGTTCGAAGCATCCGTCCCAGAGCCGCCGCCGCCTCTCAAGTCACGTGCACGCTCACACACGTGCCCGTCTGCGCCTGGTTCTGACCAAGCGCGTGCACACACACAAAAACACACACAGCTGTGTATTTCATTTTGTCTGTGTATTCTTAGTAGCAGCTTATGTACATCTATTCATGGTATTACTGCACAGAATATAGTCGGGAGACGTTAAAGTGTGTGTGTGTGTGTGTGTGTTGTGTGTGTGGTGTTGTGTGTGTGTGTGTGTGTGTGTGTGTGTGTGTGTGTGTGTGTGTGTGTGTGTGTGTGTGTGTACCTTGGTCCTCCAGGCTGGTGGTGTCCGTGTCCGTAGCAGAGGAGCCGCCCTCCATGACAGGGCTGCCCTGCTCCCAGGAGAGGAGCATCTTCTGGGGGTCCATGGTGCCCCTGTCACACACGGAGAGCGGAGAGGTCAACACTGGCTCACACACACACACACACACACACACAGACATATATATATATATATATATATATATATATATATATATACATATATATATACACACACACACTCATAGGTTACGCAAAACTAGGAGTGAGGGGCACAGGTTTTTATTTGATTGATGACTAGATCAGTCTACCAGCCTACCCTGGTGGACCGTACCAACTGGTAGTCTGATCTAGCCAGCCGACATCGAGGTGCACACTCCCACTTGTGATGTCACTTTGTCACAATGAAAATTGTAATCACGCGTTTCAATTTTGAAACAGCTTGTAATGGCTAATCCTGGTGGCATCATTGGGCCCCTTTAACGTTGATTGTCGCGGTTTACTTTAAAGTTTCTTCGCTCTTTAAGGTTTTTACGTTTTTCCTCCTCAGTTTGAAGAACTCAAGAGGAGGGAAGCAACATCAGCTTGACTGGATGCTCAACACGCGTGTGTGGATCGTGAAATTCAAAAGAGCGTGCAAACGACCTTCGCGCAATTCCTGGCGAGCGCAGACCAATAATCACTCAGCGCACCGAAACCATAAACCAAGGGGCCAGCCGGATATTAGCGTTTGGTATTATCTTACATTACAACACCGATAACACCACGCCTCATTAAAAATCAATAGAGGTGTGGTGTGGATGGATGTACTGATGCGTAATTAAGATGGTGGCAAGCAAACGGGGCTGCTGCTGCTGCCGCTGCCGTAAATCTAATCTCACGATCTGTAAATCCAACCAATATTAA
Source organism: Coryphaenoides rupestris (assembly GCA_002895965.2). NCBI lineage: Eukaryota > Metazoa > Chordata > Actinopteri > Gadiformes > Macrouridae > Coryphaenoides > Coryphaenoides rupestris. The sequence goes on from PIJE02000495.1 coordinate 106,689, forward strand.
AAATGTGTGTGGGGTGGGGGGCGTACTTCAGCCTGTTGACAGAGGGGGCGCTCTTCCAGGTGGGGTGGACCTGGTCGGAGCTAAAAAACATGGCCCTTCTTGATGGCGAAGCCCAGGCGGCAGTACATGGAAACGGCATTCTGGTGGAAGGGGGAGGAGCCACAGAAGAAACCGTTAGCTAGCTAGACTTGTTGTTCTTGTTGTTGTTGTTGTTGTTGTTCTTGTGATGAATGTAATGCTAATGATGACTGAACGTTCTCATTTGATAGAACGGCACAAAATGTGAATCCGGGTGCAATTTCGACTTTAGAAACATGTCGATAAACAGATAGTAGGACAAAATAAGTGTTTGTACATATAATTTGACTAATTTGATGATGTTTCTCCTCCAATTCAACCGTTTAAGATGTTGGAAGAATGAAAGCACTAAATCATCAAGTTTGTTTTTAAACCACCGAGTTCATTAAAACAACCAATGTTTTTTTTCTTTCCTTTTCCAACTCTTCTCGTTTTCATTAGTTAGCACCACTCGTAATGGGACTTTGATTGCTTTTTAATCATTCAATACCTACCTAATTACGCACGGATGTCAACAGAAAAGGAAACTCTTTTGAAAGAATTTGTAAAAAAAAAAAAAAAAAAAGGTTGTATAAAAAAACTAAATAAGTTTCCAGTGGTTTCTGTCGCTAAGGGGACCGCCTTTGACTTCAATCCCCCAGAGAGTGACCTCCCACTGGGATCCAAATGACAGGTCGGGTTCAGTCATTAGGCTGGAGGTTATGCCAATGGGCTCGTGTGACAGCCAGTGAATAGCAACTGAGAGGAAACTAGGTCAGAGCCAGTTAGATCCATCTCAACATCAAATGGCTTTCAGATCTCAAACATTCTGTCTCTGTGTGTGTGTCTGTGTGTCTCTGTGTGTGTTCTGTGTGTGTGTGTGTTGTGTGTGTGTGTGTGTGTCTCTGTGTGTGTGTATCTGTGTGTGTCTCTGTGTGTGTGTGTGTCTCTGTGTATAAATCTCAACTTGCTTGACAATGTGCCTTCCTCATCAAACTCAAGGGCATCCATTTTGCATTCAATTTATTTTAACTCAAATTAAAAACAGAAATCAAACACTGCTGATTTTTGTTTTCTAATGACATAATGATATGTGATATTTTACGCGGTGGAAATGCCAGTTGTGTAATTGAATATCTCATCTCTATGTTATTAGACAAGGACGATGTAAAGGTCAACATACCGTGGATATATTGGTTAATATCACATTAGATTAATCAGCTACATTAGTTTTTAATTGTTCAATTACATTTTATACTAGTGCGGTGAACCCATAAAACCTAATTTTGAATGGAAAATCTAATCAAAATCAAACTACAACCAATCCACCAGTTCTCTGGTTCAAGACCCTTGAGGGCTCTCTGAGAGAGTGTTAACCCACCTTCACCAAGCCCAGGTCAATTTCTAGCACGTTCGCCAGCTGAGAGGGGAGTTGAGAACGACAGAAGGGGGGGGGAAGAGACAAAACAATTAAATCCAACTTGCAGAACCCAAGCGGTTAAGATGGCCGATCAATACACGCTGCCACCGTCCGTCGATGGCCCAACAATCAGCAGACGTCAATCGTGGCCCGGAGGAGGAACGAAAGAAAGAAAAAAAAACGACAAAAAGCCTTACCTCCGACACGTTGGTCTGCTCGTCGATGGACACAAAGATTTTATACAGGAGCGTTTCAAAGTAGTCGCCCTGGACACGGTTCATCACGAAGCCTTCCAGCGGGGGCACTGTGGAGGAGCAAATCGGAGACAAGTGACACAGTGAGTGAGTGAGTGAGTGAGGGACTGCTGAGGTCTCCGTTCTCGCTTGCTCAGGACTCCGGCACCTACAGCTTCCGCGTCATCGTCAACCCCTGACACGGTTTAGAATAACAACGCCATTAGGCCCCAATCGATGGTGCCGCCCATTACCCATGATTCTTGGTGGCTCTCCCACAGTCTTGATATAGATAGCGCTAAAAGGGTAATAAGGAATATAACATAATGGGGTGGGGGGAGGGTGGGGTGGGGAGGGAGACGAGATCCAAGAACGGGAGGATAATTGGTGCTGGTGCTACGCAAACACGTGAAACTTGCCATTTCGTTTCTCTTGAAACTTTGATGTCTTTTTTGCACTAAAGTTATGAATAAAATGAATGAAATCCATCTCATTTGTCAAGTGTTTAGCACAGTACATTATATAAATAGGCTTTACCATGTGGTTCCACCACCACCCCCCACTTACCTGAGATGCAGCTGTCGTCAGATATAGGAACGTCGAGATAGATGAAGCCACGGTTGTATAGACCTGGGTGAAGACGTAGAAAACAGGTTATAGAACATACAGCTGCACATTCAGATCCACACTACAAACCCATCCAATTACGCCAGAGAATCCCTTTCCGAGTCAGGCTTAAACCGACAGAAAACGCAGGGGCGTGAGGACGGGAGACCTAATTTCACGCCAATTAAATCTAATTTAAAGTGCCATTTGTATTAATATGCTCCTGTTGGCCCCGTGTCCGACATTATCCGCTCCCGTTAACCATCCCAGAGGTTTCATTGCAGCTCCAGCTGGAATCCATTTAAACTGGCACATCAGATGCTGCACCCCGACTGGTCATCCGGGAAAGACTTATGTCATAAAATAGACACAATCACGGGGTTAATAACCAAATCCAAAAAATGTGCACCCGGATGCACTTTCGGTTTCTCTATCAAACGACGAATGTATGTAAAAGGAAACGTGCATATGGGGAGGATCTTATGAGAGTCAAGAGTTACAGCACAGCCCAACCTTTATGTCTTCAGAAGCGTGGGGGAAAATTATGATAAAACAGAGAGAAATCTGAAAGAATACTTCAAGAATACCTATTGGGTGTGCCGGAGGACAGAGGTGGCCCATGACATGTTAACAAACAGCGAGACAGGGAGACAGAGGGGCGACTCACTAAGGACCACATTATACTCCATTGATCCGGCCAACTGGGGACCCGTGTCGATCATCTGATCAATCGCCTTCTTCTCCGCCGGGGAGCATATCTGCAATCAGACAGCGAAGGAGAGAGGAGACTCATTGGTGTGTGCATGTGTGTGAGTGTGTGAGTGTGTGTGTTCATAAGCACCCTAAAATTGGCCGCTGCGGCTGTGAAGAGGCAGCAAAGGTAATTTTAATCAGAACACTTGAATCTTGAAGAAGATTGCCCACCAATTCACGGGGTGAATTGTATTTTTTTCCCTCCTCCACATCGTGGAAAATGTATTTTGTCGGCGGGATTTGTTCACAGCAAGGTGAGCGTTCTGTTTGTTTGTATTACCCATGTGATAAGCGCAAGCCAACACAGTGAGCACCGATGTTAACACAGCTCCTGTCTGAGTGTTAGAATACATCACTACAATATAAGGCGATGACAAGAAAATGCAGAAGCGGTCGGATAGTGTGGTGGCTATACTACGGTGTTTGATTTCAAGGGGAAATGCTACCGAGTTTGATCCCCAATGTCCGTAGCCTTTAACAACCTCAATCTGTATTCATTCCAAGTCGCTTTGGCTAAAATAGTCTATAAATTATTAAATAGCACTACGTCTAGTGTAAGGAGTTTGACTGTGGCATAAAAAACATCTCGCTCCAATAGTTGACAATCCTACACAAGTTAAACAATATATATATCTCCATATGTCGACTTGAAGATCGGGTATCTATGGGTTTGTGCAGACATCCGAATGTTGTGATGTCTGCGGCCAGCCGCTACTGGGCGTCACCACGGTAACCAATCAACAGGACACCACCACCATGCTGCCGGGCCGCTGTCATCATCATCATCATCATCATCATCATCATCATCATCGCCGTAGCGATAGCGGACCCCGGAGGCGGCGGGCGCGGTACGGTCCTCCTACCCTGATGTCGTCCTCGGTGATGAAGCCCGTCTGCGCCACCCACCACGGCTCCACCGAGATCTCCACGGGCTTGGCAGGCAACAGGTCCCGCGCGGATTTCCTGCGGAAGAATTTCTGGCAAACACACACACAGACACACACACACACACACACACACACACACACACACACACACACACACACACACACACACACACACACACACACACACACACACACACCACACACACACACACACACAGCGAGAGAGAGCGAGAGAGAGAGAGCGAGAGAGAGAGAGAGAGAGAGAGAGAGAGAGTGGGTGAGCTGAGGTTTCGAAGGAGGAGGAAAAAAACACTGAAGCTAAATCTAAGAAGTTGAGATCCTGTTCTTCTGGTTTGGTACATTTGGATACCAAACCAATTTCCGGACAGCAGTCAATTTCAACAGCTTCAGGAGTATGTTATTTTGTCAGGAGTCTGTCATGTTTTTACAAGAAAATCCATGAGTATAATACTATATATACTGTAGATATATTGTATGTACATATTCACACAATCACAGCTATACAGTCGTGTTTCACAGCTATAACTGAGAATTCCACTGTTCCAGTGTTACGATAAATTGGGAATGACAACTTGAAGGATCAGGATTAATCCGGATTAATAAAGGGAGTGAAGTTTCTTACTTTAGAAGACCTGCACTGGTTCATGAGGTCGATGTACTGGTTCCTCCCGATGCCCATGAGCCTCAGACCTGGAGGACGACATGTTATGGGGGGGGGTGCAGTTAGCGGCTAACACCAATTTACCAAACAACAAAATCAAATCCCAACCAAATAAACCATGGCAACAACTACAGCGATGATTACTATGTACACAATGACACACACACACACACACACCCCCCAATGTGACAGCAGCATCGCCACTGCTGGTGGGAAAGAGTCTCCAGCATTTTTCAATTACGGACCCTCAAGAAAAAAATTGAGCGTTGCGGCGGGGGGGTGGTGGGGGGGGTGGAGTGTGTAAAATTGCATCCCTGAATATTTCCAGCCTCATATTGAACACTTATTTTGACTCGGGGAAGAAGAGGCAGGCAGTGGAGTGGAGTGAGAGTGACTCATTCCATCTCTCCAGAGGCACACGCACACACACACACACACACACACACACGCACACGCACGCACACACGCAGTGTTGGGCACCGAGTAGCGTCGCTGAAATATCGGCGGTACTAGTTGCAGCTGCCGTACATTTCTCAGTAGCGCGGTGGTAGCATCGCTGTTCTGAGCTTCTCTGCTGCGGCCGTCTGAAGGAAAACTACGAATGATCAGTGATAAGTGAGGCCGCCGCCGCCGCCGCCGCCGTACACGGGGCAGTGCGCTGATGTGTGTCTGACACTTCTGTTCTGTATGGCGGTGGCATCACATATACCCATCCTGCCACTAGGGTCTGCTGCAGAGGGAAGGAACACTACAGACACGCAAGTTTGAGTTGACTTGATGGATCGATGAGGGCGAGCAGGGAGACGAATTGATGCCGGGTGTGTCTGTGTCTCTCTCTCACACACACACACACACACACACACACACACACACACACACACACACACACACACACACACACACACACCACACACACACACACACACACACACACACACACACACACACACACACACACACACACACACACACACACACACACACTTATTATGTGGAGCACATTTTTTTTGTTTGTTTGGGGTTTTTTGGGCCAAATTGGTTCTGGTCCAGTGACAGCAGGGAAGAGAGTGAGAGCGCAGCTTGGTGTTAAATAAACAATTTAACTGAACATTTCCCGCCTGCCCATCTGTTTGACTGACAGTTTTATTGATCACCGAGATAACGTCGACTTGGGGTGAAGTTGGTTTTATGGAAAAGCTTTGACACAGTAAAAGCTTTTTGCCGTGTTGCTGTAGCTTAGCACACTATATTTCTGTGGGGTAGCTCGATTGTAGCGAAAACTTCATTTAATGTTGTGTAATGTTATATTTTACACATTACACGTTGTTGTGCATTTTAAAACACACACACATACTTAAAATAAGATTTATAAAAAAAAATCTGTATATATTTTAAAAAGAAATATGAAAAACCAATAGAGGGTGCCTTAGCGCCCTCTATTGGCCACGCTAACACCAGTAGCCAGAGCAACTGGTAGCTTAGCTCACTACACTTTCCAAGTAGTTTGCCCAACACTGCACTTCCACTTCCACTAACACACAAGCAGAGGGCTGCAAGGTTTCCTCTACAGAGTGTGTGTGTGTGTGTGTGTGTACGTGCGTGCGTGCATCAGAGCTACAGCTACATCAATTTCCATGAGTTTATGTGCAGTACAGGTGAGGGGTGATGGGTGGGTGGGGGGGGGGGGCATGTCAAGTTCCACAGCAAAGCGACAACAACTTAATTATACCGCTCAGATAAATGTTGGCCTTAAAGCACCCTCTTGTCTCACTCTTCACTGCAGGCTGCGGTGGGCTAGCGTGTGTGTGTGCGCGTGTGTGCGTGTGCGTGTGCGTTTGAGAGAGCTCTCGACCCTGACCGTGTTGTCAGGCTCAGGTTGATGGACACGGCTCGTGCTTCTCAGCCGGCGCGGAGGAGCAAGAGGGTCCGCCACGGGCAGCAGACACGTACCTGCGCCCTGCGCCAGAGCACTTCATCACAACACCACTCGAGCAACTCAAAGAAAGACAAGAAAGAACGAAAGAATCTCTCTCTCTCGTGTGTGTGTGTGTGTGTGTGTGTGTGTGTGTGTGTGTGTGTGTGTGTGTGTGTGTGTGTGTGTTGTGGTGTGTTGTGTGTGTGTGTGTGTGTGTGTGTGTGTGTGTGTGTGTGTGTGTGTGTGACACTGGTGCGAAAGGCCTCTCAAGGTAGATCAAGGAGCGGACTGAAGAGGACCCACACGACACACCCACCACCACACACCCCTTCAAGCAGGGGCCCCTCAGTGTGGAACTGGGGTCTCTCCCTCGCCTCTCTCCCTCTCTCCCTCTCTCCCTCTCTCTCTCTCTCTCTCTCTCTCTCTCTCTCTCTCTCTCTCTCTCTCTCTCCCTCTCTCATTCCCTCCACTCCCTCCCTGCTTCCTGTCTAATGCAACCGACTCCAAGGTTGTTTTCGGTGAAGTGACTTCTGCGGAAAAACCCATATTACCCAATATAAAAGTTGGCCAAGAATGAGCAATTACTCAATATCTCAACGATCTCCCAACAAATGGAAAAACAAGCGTCCGCAGTTTACTCAAGTGTCGACATTGAAGCAACACCGACAACATGATTTCACTCGATCCAGAGAAATGTTCTGTAATGTTATGATGTTATTCCAACAAGTTACAATATTAGACAGCGAAATGAAAAAGAACAGTGTAAGGAACATTGTGTAACTGTTCACAACAAAGTAATGACTCTGCCGTCTTTTTATAATCTCAAAAATACGAAGAGTAGCGGGTAGGTATCTTGACCTCAAGTAGATAAGTTAAAGTACACGTGAAGTAGGTACAAAGTCTTTGTGTGTTGTGTGCGTGTGTTTGTGTCTTCGTGATAGGAAACTCAAACTAAAATAAACTAAAATACAGAAAAGTGAGGGAAAAAGCCAGCGATGGATGCCAGCGATTTCCCAACGCCTCTCTGTAGATACGCGCCCCCCGGCCAAACACGACACCACACACACACACCACGCGCCGCGCACAAACACACACACACACACACACACACGCGCGCGCACGCACACACACACACATGCAAAGTCAAACACTGCGCTTTGAGCGGTGAGATGAAAGCCCTCTGGCGAGGTCCACCGACACAAGGTCACCACAGCCGTTAGCAGACTCAACTATTCTAAAATGCGTTTGGGCCGAGGCGGGTGCCAGGTGGTGCTATTCCTATCTATTCAGAGTGAGAAACGGGTCCGCGAGTACGAGAGGGATGAAAGCCTTGTAGGGCGTTTGAGGAGGCAGACAGGAAGGAAGGAATGAAGGAAGGAAGGAAGGAAGGAAGGAGTCGTCGTATAAGAAAAGTCCTAAATGGCTGAAGAGAAAGAGGAAGAAAAATGGCGGAGGTAAAAAACTCACAATCAGCAGCGGTGAAGTTGGGGAGCGAATCGTAGCTCTTCTCGCTGTTCATGATGTCCTGGGGGGGGGGGAAGAAGAAATTAAACAAATTCTTCATCATCATCACATCATCATCTCCATCCCTCCTATATAGGCCTCTTTCCCCTGATTAATACCAGGATTAGCAGATAACGCCACAACACTCCTCTCTCTGCGCCCCCACTTTCATCATCAAGTACTGGATTAAGCAGGGTAAAAAAATAATAATAACGCTGTCGCCGCAACGTAAGCACGGTTTAGGCCATGGCGGTGGCGGTGGGTGTGAATAAGACGTCGGTATAGAAGCATTATTAGAATGGAACAGAAGCTGGACCAAAATATTTTGGAGTTGTAAATCTTTAGAGTGGGCACCGTTGTGAGAGCACAATCAAGGGAACGTTGTAAAGCATCCATCAACGTTGCGGTCATGGCTAGCCTACGTATGATTAAGTGGCCTTGACAGGAACACCGTTTAATGCTTTTAATTTAGTGCCGCGCTTGGGTATTAGCCCATCGTCTCCCATTGGTCAATCAATACTTTGTCGAGGTCAATGCAGCAGCAGTACAACGTCAAAAAGAACAGAGGAAAAGGTCAAAGTCGAAAACAAAGTGCATTCCATAAGAGCCGCTTAGCTTCACGCTTATCAGCTGACAAACGCGCACGCACGCACGCACACACACACACACACACAGTGTCAACACCGCCTCTGGTATCCGTGTGTAGCTGGCTCGGGGCCAGCGGCGGTATAGTGGAGTTTTTAAACCAGAGTCTGAGTGACACCTAGTGCTCAACTAAGATCAAACCACCCGAGTGGTCTCCTTGACAACCGGAGTAAACAACAACAAGACGGTTAACGTCGAGTGAACATGATGGAGGCATGCGTGTGTGTGTGTGTGTGTGTGTTTGTTAGAACTGAGCGGTCATGCGCGAGCTGATGTTTTGGTTCACTGAACCATTGGCGGAATGATACGGGAAAAACAAACAAAGAAAAAAAAAAAATCGCATTGAGATTTTGCGATTGTGATATGATAATTTATTGCATCACAATTTTCCCTCTCACTGGAAAAACAATCATGATGTGGCATTTGCTGGAGTCTGTACCAAACAAACAAACATTCTTACATCTGGAGAAAAAACACATCTTGTAACAGCACAGATTTGGATTTGGATATTGCACTTGGCCATATTCCGATTGCGATAATATTTTGATTAATCGTTCAGCCCTCAGTTGTTTCGCACTTCATCATATCAAAAATACAAGCCCTTTCTTTCAGCATACAGGTTATGGCTGGCGAGGGATTAATAAACTAATAATAACAAAGCAATGCAATAAATTATTGATGTGTTGCCTAGTTACCAAGTTACGTTCGTGGATGTGTGCCAAATTATTCCTTCCCACTCGTGCAAGTGTCCATAACAATCAATCATCATAAGCATTTCTTTTAACACAAATACACCAAGCACCTGTGCCATGGCATTAATGCATGCACTTGGGAATTGTGGTGTGTTTATAGTACGGGCCCGAAATCCATAATTGTACTCACTTTTTTGATTGGTACTGGGAATGGTTATCCCCGGAGACTACATTAATTAGACCAAAACAAGGGGCTATTAAAATATATAACCATAACCAGTCTCAATCACCTCTAACCAATTAGGAAACCATTGTTTAGGTGCTGATTCTGCACCCCCCCATGGGCCCGGCTGAACTCAATTGGTTTCTCCGATCAAGACTAGTCTAAAGAGTTTCTGCGCTGCAGTTGGAGGTTCAAAGAGAGGCCCTGGGCTCCTCCAGAAAGAAAAGCGCGGAGCGATGTCAGGCCGGAACCAAAGCCTGGTTCGTTCCTCTGTCAGCAGCAGCAGCACGTTCGTTCCCTCTTCGCTCCATCATCGCTTACTGGACAAGTGGTGCACGTTGGCGTCTCCTTGTGGATGTGCTGACGGAGCAGTATATAGAATAGCCTCGAGGTGTCAGAGGCTGACCTGGTCGTCTCAGGGAGTTTAAAGTGTAAGCGAACCCCCACACTGCTCCCACAACCCCCCGGTTTCAGCTCGAATTTGAAACGCATAGAGATTTGTTAAAAAAAATGGTTTTGGGCTGACATTTCTAGGAAGGACCCACTAGTCTCCAACCTACCCACTCTGTGTGACACTACAGCTGAATATTGTGATTAATCAAAATATTATCCAAATCAAAATACGGCCAAGTGCAAAATCGAAATCGCAGGAGCTGCAACTACCTAAAATGTGTACATTTAAATGTATAACACTATTATACATGAAGTCCTGGAGTGCTGCAGAGATGCACTGGATGTAAGAAAACATGCATGTTTGGTACAGATGTGACATCATGACAGTTTTTGGAGCAAAAATGAAAAATTATCATTCCCACTAACAGTGAATCATATCGCAATTGCAATATCTGTCAAAATAATTGTAATCGCAATCTTACCATATCATGTTCAGCCCTATTCAACACCTTGTATACATTATATTTAACATTAGGCTACATAACATTCTGGGGTTTGCTGTACAGCTCGTATTTGCTTTAAAGAAGACATATCATACCACCAGGTGTGAGCGTGATTCTAGGTGGGAGTGTCCACCTAGAAATATGCTGGATAGATCAGCCGACCAGCCTACCCAGTGGACTGTAGCAACTGGTTGGCCGATCTATCATCCAGCATACATCTAGGTGCACACTCCCACCTGTGATGTCAAAAATCGGAGATTCTGAAACCGCTAGGAAGGGCTAATCACGCTCACACCTGGTGGTATAATAGGAGTCCTTTAACCTACTAACCTACTGATGCTATCGTATTCTATGAAAGGGGCAGCCCAGTGTATAGTGGAGGAGAGGGTGTTCGACTCCTCCTACAGACCCAGCCAGAACCCCTTCGTCTGCATAGTTAATCCCCTGAGAGAGAAAGAGTGAAAGAGACAGAGACAGAGTGGCCAGAGTGTCCTCCTTACCTCCATGATTCCTATGTAATAGGAGAAGGGAGTGACTCTCAGGCCCTTCACCATGATGTCAGACAGGTGGTAGGGGTACAGCATCAGGTGCTCCCGGCTGTACTTCAGGAGCTCCTCATAATACTTGCGTTCGTCCTTCCTCACATGACGCACTATGCACACACATGCACATAAACACACACACACACACACACACACACTTATTTATGGTTGATAGGACATAACAGAGTACTGAAAGGGATCTGAAGGTTTTTTTTTATCTCCCCAAAAATGGATTTAAAGACACACGGTATGAATAGGAATATTGATTTTGGACCTGACCTTTCTCTTGATTGATTTTCAATAGGGTTGATTTTCCACTGTGTGGATGCAGGATTATATTACATTCAAGTGTGTGAGTGAGTGGTTGATATTTACAGTAGGCTACTGTGATAGCAATTATCTGCATCAGATTGTTATAGTAGGCTATACTTTGAATTAAATACTGTAATTCAGAATGTCAGATACAATAACTATGCAGTGTTTCATGGTGGCCCATCAGCAAAAATTTAACTTGGAAAAGATATGGGTGGTGTAGTTGATGCCCACCTCATACTGACATAATTGAATGATAGTGGGTTGGTGTTGTGATATGAAGCAGTGCTTACCTAGGTTATTGCGGAAGCGCAGCTGATTGCGGATGCTGTACAGCAGCACATGTTTCTCATACTCCCGCTGAGAATTACCCAAACTCTGCGCACACCACACCAACACACACACACACAAAAATCCACATTTCAGCAGGTCATTGGTAATCCGAGATGCTATGTGTCCCAAGAAATAAGAGATAAAAATCAATGATGTCTCTTCTTTCACATCTCTATAAGCTTTATTATATAAATGGTATCGGAGCTACACTTTCTGAAAGCCATTCATGGCACAAGTAATGGTTGTAAAAATACTAAAGACATTATAAAATAAATATATTATTGACATTATAACATAGGGTATAGTGAGAGCCACAGATGCTATAATAATAATGCAAACCTGTCGACTGTCATCGGTGTGTGTGTATAAAAGTATACAAATATAAGTAAGACAAGATATTCAGTCAGCAAAAACAATTTGGAAAGAATTGAAGTGTAATAAAAGGGTAATAATAATAATGGTAAGAGGTATAATGATATATCTTTATACATGATATAAAGAATATTGAGAATATTGCACATAATGATGCAAGGTTGATGACATAGGGTCTAGTGACAGCAAACCTGTCAACTGTCATCGGTGTGTGTGTGTGTGTATAAAAGTATAAAAATATAGATATTCAGTCAGCAAAAACAATTTGCCAAGAATTTAAGTGTAATAAAATGGTAATAATTATAATAATAATGTAAGAGGAAGTATTGCACTACATTGCATATTAAGAATATTGCACATAATGATGCAAGGTTTATTATATAAATGGTACTGGAGCTACACTGTATGATGAAAGCCATTCATGGCACAAGTAATAGTTGTAAAAACACCAAAGACATTATAAAATAAATATATTATTGACATTATGACATAGGGTCTAGTGCAGGGGTGTCAAACTCACTTGACGTTGAGGGCCGTAACAGACCCAATGCTACTTAGCAGGGGCCGGACAAACAAAACTCCACGAAAATACACAATGAAACTCTTACGATTCGTGCAGCTTAGTGGTTATTTGTAGGAACTACAAGCATTCTTTTGTTGTTGTGTGATTTGGAATAAAGTGAACAAATCAATCAGAAAGATGAATCAATCCATCCATCCATTAATGAATGAATCGAACCCATTTTATGAACTTGGCTCCCGGGCCGGATTGGATCATCTGGCGGGCCGCATCGGGGCCCCCGGGTCGCATGTTTGACACCCCTGTTCTAGTGACAGCAAACCCGTCAACTGTCATCGGTGCGTGTGATGCTCATGTGACGCCTTATATACAATAAGTCATGTCTAGTGTCGACCACAGGCTTGCTATTCACACTATACATATACATATATAGATATATATCTATATATCTATAGATATATATATATCTATAGATATACATACGTGTGTGTGTGTGTGTGTGTGTGTGTAAAACGTACCTGCTTGACGTTGGCGGGCAGCTTGTTCCACGGGTAGTTCTGCCGGATGTGGAACTCCACGTCCGTGTTCATCGCTCGCTCGCTATGCTAAGCTAAGCTAAAAAAAACGGGGTTTAATTCAATGTATACACACACACACACACACACAAGGGCTCCCGGGTAAGTCCCCAGCGACTATACCCGCCCCCCACCACCCCCCAGCGCCGCCTCTATCTAAGCCCGACACCCGGACACCCGACACCCGGACAGTGGGACGAGACTTTTGCTTTTTCGGCCAAATGTTACAATACACACACACACACACACACACACGTCTGTTCTTCTCCAGTAATAATAATAATGTCGTCCTCCACTTCCGGGTTGTGTTTTCCAACGTCGTGACGTCACGGTCTAACGTCACGCGACGTCACGCTAGCTACGTCACGTCACGCTTCGCGGCCTAGACGTCAACGCGCAGGCGCAGGTGACAACAATTAGGGCAGATCTGTTAAGATAAGATAAGATAAAACTTTATTGATCCCGAAGGAAATTCTTGTGCCAGGTTGCATTGCAATAGAATAAAACAATAATAGAGAAATAAACAGAATAATAAAAATAAACTAACAGATTTACACATGTACAGTCCTAGTAGAATAAAAATATAGGTGAAATATAAAATTATATAGGCAAGATAAGGTATTCAGTCTGCGAAAACAATTTGGCATAATTGAAGTGTAATACAACTGTGATAATAATAATAATAATAATAATAATAATAATGGTAAGAGGACGTATTAAGAATATTGCACACGATGATGAGAGGAGATGAGGTACTGTAGTATTGCAGGTAATATTTAGAGATATCATATTCATAATATTAATCTAATAATACAGCACATTATATTGAGAGTATTGCACATGATAGTCATATTAATATTGCACGTAATACTGAGATAATACTGAAAGATAATATTGCACATGATATTGCTGTGTTCATTGTCTTATATTAATGGGTTATTAATGGATTATTAGATGGACCCATTGGGTGGTTATTATTCTTATGAAGCAAACGGTGCATACGAATGTATTAGTAGACAGTAGTAGACAGTAGTAGACAGTATTAGCTATGATAAGTAGTATTAGTAAACCATTGACTTGAATATGCAAGTATATTCAAGATTCAATGCAATAGGCTATATCAGGAAAAAAGGAAAAAACACTGAACACATGACTTGAATTAGAGTCTTAGACCAACACAAGAACGATTGTTGCTGGTTGCTGACTTGCGGGAATGTTGAACTGGTATTTTAATCTAACAAGCAAAAGTGGCTCCATGCTTGGGCATGCTCTATGCTGCTGAATTTCTCTTCATACCAGACCCTTTCTGTGTTTTATTGTATGCATTGTTTGTTTATAGTTTTGTTTTGCATGTACATATATTTCTTATGAAATATCATCCATAACATGTAAATATGATACCTTTGTTTACACATTGTAGCATCCATCTATCTGTCCATTCATCATCCATTGATAACCTGCTTATTTTGTTATCACAATCTTTTCATAAAAGTAAGCTATTGCATTGCCTTACAACTGAATTTTAGAAGACTTTAATCTATTTCACAGATAGGGAGATGCTGCGGTGACTTCTCAGGAATTAAGTTGTCACTCAGCGGTGACATGCAAGGGTTTCCATGGTGGTGTGTGTGTGTGTGTGTGTGTGTGTGTGTGTGTGTGTGTGTGCGTGTGTGTGTGCACATGTCGTGGTGATGCTGGACGCGCTGACAGCTGACTCCCATGTCCTCGTGTCATTCAATCCATCCACGCGTAGCTCTGGTTCCCCCCCGCGGCTAAACAAACAAGGCCATAACTCACCTCAGGGGGGTGGCGTGAAGGTAGGGGCCACCCCAGCGTGTGTGTGTGTGTGTGTGTGTGTGCGTGTGTGTGTGTGTGTGTGTGTGTGTCTATGTGTGTGTCTATGTGTGTGTGTGTGTGTGTGTGTGTGTTCTTTTGCCATAGAAAACATCTGCAAGGAGATAGCCAAGGTGACATTGAGATGGCGTGAGATGTAAAATGGCCACCATAGATTGAAGTGCTTTTATTGTCGTTGAATAAAGCAGGAAGAGAGGAGAAGAAGAAAATATTTACTTGCGGGCTACTATATTGTAAACGTCCTTATTATACACTCTACATCTACAGCAATCCTATACTCATCGCTGAATGGGCCTAGAAACCAATTACCCAAAGAGACTCTATTTAAACTCCTTTCGCTTTTTCATACGACTATGCACAATTTCACTGTTCGTAAACTTCATATTGGCCCAAAGAAATAAGCCTTGTCTATTCTAAGGAAATGCTATAGCTTATGAAGCCGTCACAGCACCATTCACAAAGTGAGTGCACAGTTCACTCATTAAAAAGTTCAGAAAACCAATATTTAGATTGATATCTTCTGAGGGCTGAGGGTATATGTGGGCTACCATGATTGATGATGACAGATGATGGCTGATGATTATGGATGAAGATGATGATGGAGATGCTGCTATAAGGCCTGCAAATGCAAATGATGACGACGCACATCTTGGTGTGAAGACGATGTCTGGGAGCTGTCAGGTATTCCTTCGGATCACACCTGGCCCCATCAGCACCGCCACCACCACCACCACCTTATATTTACCTGCTGACACACAGGTGTGTGTGTGTGTGTGTGTGTGTGTGTGTCCCAACCCCAACCCCTCTTCCTTCACAAACACACACCCTTTTTGGCTGCCACCCCCGGACGCTGGCAGCGCTGCTATAAGCCGGCATAGCCCGCCCGCCCGTTACCAGGCAGCCGGCCCGTGTGTCACATGAGAGGGCCTGGCCGGGCCGGGCCGGGACGGGACGGTGTGGCAGCAGGGCAGTGCAGTGCGTGGCCCAGGGAGGCGGCAGCAGCAGGCAGGGCAGGCTATTCTTAGCAGGGGGGGGCAGGAATGTACACAGTGGCCTCATGGCTGTCCAGTGCAGACCCTTTACTGGAAAGCCTCATTGTCGCTCTGGGTGGCGTTCCGCTCTGCTCTGCTCTGCTCTCTACTCGCTGCCCCGCTGCCGCTCTCGGCTCCACTGATCACTTGAAGCCGCGCGTCGGACACGTTTTGGGATCACGGTGACCTCGTGAACTTTGCTTTTTGACCGTGGATATTGTTATTGATAAGGCATACGTGTGTTGTTGGGGGGGAGGCGGGGGAAAGAAGGTAAGGATTGGCTGACTCAACTTTTCACAGTTGAATATGACATATCTGTTTCTTTGTGGATTACTAATATGGCTTTAAATGTCCTGAGTCTTTTTCCATAATAGTACTGTTGTTCACACTGTCAAGTACAAAGACACTTTCCTTCATATTACATATATCCTTTCATATTCATGTCTCAGAATAATTGGCTCATGGAAACATGGAAAAACATGCCATGTATTCAAGTGTAATGCCATAATAATAACAAAATAATCATTTTCATATTCATATATCATGCTTTTATTTTCCCACTAAAATCCGATGCAACATGATGACATGAAATATTTGTTGTGTATAATATTGACAAATTCCTGCTGCTGTAATATAATGCTCTGGGTTTCCGGCTCGTTATTAACCCACTAAAAGTTGTTAATTAAAACAACAGCCCCATTAGTGTGTTGTCACCTCCCTCAGCGTTTGGCAGTTCAGAATATAGAATAACGATTAAAGATCTAAATATATGACCACTTGGCTTGGTGGGGCCCCCCATGTATGTCAGTGAATCAAACCAGTAGTCATCTCTGGGGGTGATTAGATGACTTTGATGGGCCCCCCAGGTTAGTGCGGAGGGGAATTCAGAGCAGGAAACAGCTGGGACGGTGATACGAGTCAGACAGATAAATAGAGACGATGAAAGGTTTGATAAAGGAGATGTGGACTAATGCTACGTGGGGATAATTTTGGAGAAGGCGTCAAGAATAGAAAAGAGTGCGTCAGTAATGACCGCATCATCCAGGGCAGCTGCCCCGTAAGGGCGCACTGCGTGTAATCATTGGGACTAGACTATGTTGGGCTATGTCACATAAAAATATTGATCCCTAAACAGGGACGCCTGGTAACTGTTACTGTCAGATGTAAGATTAGTGGCGTTTTTAAGTGAATTTGAACACTTTGTAGGCCTATCTTTCTAAGATGGATGGATGAACAGGGACATGCAGAAGAATAAGCCTCATTAACAAGACCCGGGGACCCCCACTGATCCCCACACAGATTTCCACCCCCTATGGACACCATACTACACATTATATTAATGTTTAACTCCACTGACTTCCACCCCCAATGAACATGACTGTGTTATATTAACTCTATTTACTCACTGTTTAATGTTCAATGTTATGCACCAATTTCACAATAGCACATTCTTTGTTTGTAAAAGCTAGGGCCAATGAAGCTCATTCTGATTCCGATTCTGATTCTGAAGCGAGATCCTCCTCCCACCGTGTCTGGTTTTGTTTCCCGCTCACAGAGACAGAGAGCGGGAGAAGATGTCCCACCACGCGTCCTCGTGCGACGTGTTCCCCTTCCGAGACCTGGAGCTGTCCTCCCACCTGCTGGCCCAGCTCAACGTCCTGCGGCAGGAGCGCATCCTCACCGACGTGCTGCTCTGCTCCGACCACTGGGAGATCCCGTGCCACCGCAGCATCCTGGTGTCCAGCAGCCCCTACTTCCGGGCCATGTTCTGCAGCAACTTCCTGGAGAGCAGCCAGAGCCGCGTGGACCTCAAGGGCATCCCCGCCGACGTGCTGGTCGCCATCGTGGACTACGTGTACACGGGCAGCGTGGCGATCACCATGGACATCGTGCTGCCCCTCATGCAGGCGGCGTCCATGCTCCACTACGGGCGCCTGTTCGAGGCCTGCTCGCTGTTCCTCCAGCGGCAGCTCAGCCCCGACAACTGCCTGAGCATGATCCGCCTCTCGGACATCCTGCACTGCGAGAGCCTGCGGGAGCGCGCCAAGGAGATGGCGGTGCGTTGCTTCTCGGACGTGGCCGCCACCGAGGACTTCCGGGAGCTCACGCTGCCCGAGCTCCTGTGCTACCTGGAGGACGACCGGCTGTGCGCCGAGGAGGAGCAGGTGTTCGAGACGCTGCTGGCGTGGATCCACCACGACCCCTTCTCGCGGCGCGGCGCCATCCACGACCTCTTCAAGAAGGTGCGCCTGCGTCACATCCACCCGACATACCTGTTCCAGTTCATCGCCAACGACCCGCTGGTGCAGTCCTCCACCCTGTGCACGGAGATCATTGAGTCCGTCCGCCGCCTCATGCTGTCGGTCAGCGCCAACAAGTGCGGCCGGGAGCTGAAGCCGCTGTGGACGGCGCCGCGCCGCTACACGTGCCGCGAGACGCTGGTGGTGGTTGGCGGGCGCAAGAACAACGAGCAGACGTCCCGCGAGGCCCTGCTCTACGACGAGAGGACCCACCGCTGGCAGTGGCTGGCCAAGCTGCCCCTGCGCCTCTACAAGGCCGCCTACGTGTGCATCCACAGCATCCTGTACGTGGTGGGCGGCCTGAGCCTGTGCATGGCGTCGGGCGACAGCTCCGTGAGCGCCACGGTGTACACGCTGTCCCTCAAGACCAACCAGTGGCGCACGGCCGAGCCCATGCTGCGGCCGCGCTACGCCCACCAGAGCGTCTCCTATCTGCACTTCATCTTCGTCCTCGGGGGCATCGGCGTGGACAAGCAGATCTGCGCCTCGCTGGAGAGGTACAACAGCATGTTCAACCAGTGGGAGGCCATGGCTCCCATGCCCACCGCCGTGCTACACCCGGCCGTGGCCGCCAGCGACCAGAAGATCTTTGTGTTCGGGGGCGAGGACGGCATGCAGAACCCCGTCCGGCTGATCCAGGTACTCCTCGCTGTGTTCCCGGTGCCCGGTTCTACCGGATCGCGGTCAGCCTAAAATGGAGATCACCCTACTAGATGGAAAGGCATCACGTTTTATAAATAGATAACAAAAAAACATTCACATGCTGATCCATATAATAAATAGTAGTAACCGACACTCACCAAACAACTCAATCATACCGCGGCATCAACAGCGGCAAAGCGTAGGCGCTTGCTGTTCTTCCATTGGCTAATATTAGGTGCAGGTGATGTCATTTGGCGCAAATTTAGGCCAATCAGAAACGGACGTTTGCCTGTGTGTGTGTGTAACCTGCGTTGGGCCAGAGACGCGGCCCTGTGCCCTGTGCCTGTTGGCCGCCTTCTGCGTTTGGTGACTCTTCTTTAATGGCGGTGCTGTCAACAGGTGTATCACATATCCCGTAACCAGTGGTCCAGTCTGGAGACACGCACGGTGAAGAATGTTTGTGCCCCTGCTGCCATTATCGAGGACAAGATCTACATCGTCGGAGGTGAGTTTGCTTTTTCTTTTTTTTTTTTTGCTGCGCGATTGCTAAGCGGCTTGCCAACACATCTGTAAGAAACATGTCACCACCGAAAGCAGCAGACCTCTTCTAACTCGTCTTGGCATTATTATTAGTAGTTATGAATATTCAACAAATGTACTTTTTGTAAGTTACTTTGGATAAAAGCGTCTGCCAACATGTATGACTAATTCAATGCATGGTGACTTCCCCACCAGGCTACACCAGGCGGATGATCGCCTACGACACCAAAGCCAACAAGTTCGTCAAGTGCGCGAACCTGCGGGAGCGTCGGATGCACCACAGCGCCACGGTGATCGACAACAAGCTCTACGTGACGGGCGGACGCTTCCTCAACGGCCAGGACGCCATCGAGGACTCGGACTGCTTCGAGTGCTACGACCCCAAGGCGGACGCCTGGACCTCCAAGGGCTCGCTGCCCTACAAGCTGTTCGACCACGGCTCCCTGCCGCTGGTGTGCGTCTCCAACAGACCCAACCCCCCGTGACCTGTGACCCCCCGCCACCCCACGCCCCCAATCACCACCACCCTGGGCCTCCTTGACCCCTCCAGGTCGCCCACCCACCCGCCCTCGCTGTGGGTCACCCGCTTTGCACCTCCAACAAGATTTTACGGCACCTTTGGTTACAGAACGGGTGGGGGTTAGGGGGGCGGGGGGTCAGGGGGTGTGCGGTGGCAGGGGGAGAAAGCGTCTTCAGCCGACCGCGTTCCTTCACGCGTCCCGGCTTAAGGCCACAAGTTAACGGCGCGCTAGGCTAGTCTGAGTGTCGCCCCGCCATTCGCACCGTCAAAGGAGAGGAGGTGTGATAATTGAACGCCACTTCTCCCTGGGAGGTGTGGGGGGGGGTGAAGAGAAGAGTCCAGTCAAGAACCACAACTAGACTGTTACGAGCCACGCAAAATCTGAAAGAACTCCGGAGAAAAGATCACCTTTGGCCTGGGATTAGATACTGAAGTCATTCATGCTTAAATGTGCTATTATTATTATTATTATTTATTATTATTATTTTACTACTTATTTATATATGGCTAATACAATTGAGACAGTATTAATTAAAAAGCAATGTTTCAAGAATAAGAAGAACATAAGAACAATAAGATCCTATCGGTGATATGAACTATGATCACAGGAGGACCTCACACAACAAAAAAAAAAAGACTTACATTTACATTTAGAGCATTTGGCAGACGCTTTTATCCAAAGCGACTTACAAAGAGTACATTTGTTGAAGGAGAGGCAGCAATATATCACTGTGGTACCTGAAGATAAGAATAGAGCTTGACAGATATTGTATTGTAGTTCAGTTTAAGCGTGACGCATATTCAGCTGCCTCCCTCCAGCCGCCTATACTGCTGCTGCTTAGCGCTCTGTGACAACATGGAGGAAATGTTCACCGCCATTTTGCCGGACACGGTTGTCGAAGTGCGGTCGTCGAAGTTCGCGACAGCGCTTGCATCAGCTAATGACAAAGTTCTCCATTAGGGGTTGACGATGGTTTGTTTTGACCACATTCACATTGTCTCTACACACACACACACACACACACACACACACAGAACAGCCATGATGAGCCTGCGAGGAGGGTCCTAATGTGTGTGCGGTTTAAT
The DNA here is from genome assembly GCA_002895965.2 of Coryphaenoides rupestris. Taxonomy (NCBI): domain Eukaryota; kingdom Metazoa; phylum Chordata; class Actinopteri; order Gadiformes; family Macrouridae; genus Coryphaenoides; species Coryphaenoides rupestris. The sequence goes on from PIJE02000495.1 coordinate 127,828, forward strand.
TAAATATTAATGAAAGGACATTAGAGGTGGTGGCCTAACTGTGCCTCAAGACACAAGGGCGTAAACCACACATAACTCTAAATCAAATTAAAAGTCTCCGCTACCGACCCTATTCTGACCCCACGGAAAGAGACCGTCCCTGTATGCTGTCCGTGTCCTCGCCTCATCGCCATGGCGACACGTACGGTCACGTGATCAGCTCACAAGCGTGTTCTGTGCTTCTTGTTCTGTGCTGTCCTGTTTGTTTGTCACCGGGTATAGCCTATTTTTATAAAGCAATGTATAAAGTATTTTATGAGCAATCTGTTTTTGGCATTCGGAATTCATTGCTTTTATACTGTTTTAGTTTATTATGTTGTGGATGTGTTGGACACACAAAACAGGACACCGTGTTGCCAGTATTCGTACGAAAAGGACGAAAAGTAATATAGCTCGACACTGGTTTGATGTCGACACACTTTTACCAGTACATAGCCGCATGAGTCGACCACCTATTCAAGTCAACGCGTTTGCTGGGGGAACACACACACACACACACACACACACACACACGACATGAGCGTGTGATTATGTGTGGGACCCTTAACCTCTCACAGCATGTTAAGTTCATGAAGTATGTTTGGGAGAGGGTAGGGGAGGGTAGGGGAGGGGGTGGTGGAGAATGGGGGAGAGGGGGTGACCACACGACAGATCCAGTTACCAAAAGATCTCCCTGGAGAGCTTATATGGTGTGTTTGTCGATGTGTGTGTGCATGTGTGTCTGTGTGTGTGCGTGTGTGTGTGTGTGTGTGTGTGTGTGCATTCTTGTATTCCTGTCCAAGCCGAGGGATAAAATGGCCCTGGGGGTAAGAGATCTGATATCAGCTTTCCCCTTTAAAGTCCTAATCCCGATCCATTAGTGGGGGGAACCTTGACACCGGCCCAGGAACAGTCTCGCAGCGGTGGGGGACAATTTCATCACCTTCCACATTAGCGGGCCCATACTGTCATTGGGTTAAACGGCTCCTGATTAGCATGCACTGTTTAGAATGCCTCGGGTGTGTACGTGTGTGTGTGTGTGTGTGTGTGTGTGTATATAGTGTACACACAAGCCTCGCACCCAAGGGCCTAATCAAATCATTCACTGGAGGTATAGTATGCCATACACGCGATGCAGGCTGGCCAGTTAAATCGCTTCTCTCTCCTCCCGTCTGAAACGAAAGACGTCTGAAGTTGGAGTCCAGCGCCGCCGCTCGGACAGACTTAGCGCAGTCACAGTTGGCTCGCCTGCTGACGTACCTCGGGCCAGCGGGGGTCACCACCACCGGCAGGGTTATTTTCAGTGCCCGTCTGTCACTCACCCAAAGTAGGACAGCAGTTCAGTGTTAAGTCTGCGTTAAGTGCGCTCATGGATGGATAAAGTTATGATTCAATAACATAAAAAGATCCATAAAATACATTCCAACCCAAGGCCCAATCATTGGCACAACAGGGCAGGGTAATATATTAAATGTTTAACTCCATATGCAAGACATTTGTTTAATATGGCAAAAGTATTTGTGATCTCCCGTCTCATTGTAATGCACAGTAAGCAAGTTAATATTCACAACTGTCAAGCTAAATCTAGACAGTCTGACTCTACAGCAGAAAATAGGTCGTGCAATACGCACTCCAACCACCAGATGGCGCCACAAACCATGTATTAATTTTTTGGGGAATTGTAGAAACATCACCACAGACTTGTGTAAATCTAAATGATTTTATTACAATTCATTGCATTAAGAAAACATACTGCATGCACACCATTCCCTGCAGGGGTTTGATAAGAAATCAAAGACATTAATTCATGGAAGCAGCAGCATTTCATCAACAGGCTGATTAGTCTTTTCTCATCTTGGAACAAAAGAGTCACAAAACAAATCCAAATGTAATTATTTCTGTTGATAATATTGTGACTTTCAAAGTGTACGACAATGCCAAGGAGGGAGCGGTATGCAGATCATTCCAACTGCAGACTTGATTCAGTAAAATTAAATCATACATTCAGAAATGGCACTGGATTTCCAAGAGATGGAAAAAAAAAAAAAGAACATTAAAAAAAAGAAAAGAAAATGACGACTCTAGAAACGACACATTGGTCAAATAAAAAGTGCCAATTAATTAATATATCTTTATAATCATAGAACATAAAATACACATCTTTACATTAAAGTGACAAACTAAATAATAATAATAATAATAATACTATTGGTCGAAACAAACATACACATATAAACGCATCAGGATTCAAAACTATAACATGGGATACGTTATACTTCCAACGTGTAATAACATTCACAAGTCCAGCTTAAGTCATCAACAACTGTTCTTTACAACAACCCCCTAAGTCACTCCACTGTTCTCCATTGACTTTGTATCCAAAACAACCTGACTCATTTCAGGGCAAGACTCACAATGTATTATTTATATATATATACACACACACATTACACACAACTGATATGTACACGTGTGTGCGTCCATGCCGTCCAGCACAAGCGGAGAACACGGCGAATCTAAGGAACCACACACACACACCGTAGAACCCCCCCCCCCCGCCCATCATCACATCCCACAACTTTTACAAACTATGTACAAACCGGGGATCCATAATTACAGACGTGTGAAGATAAAGTCGATTTGGCACACCATTTACATGTACATAAAAATCCATCCTCATAACATATATCACTGCCACGTTTCTTTTTTTTACAAGGGCTGGTTTTAAGAGGTTTAAGACAAAAACAAACTCAAATCATTAGACGCAGGCAAAATATTTAAAAAAAATGACAACTTTTGATATTTGGTATGATGTTGGAAAAATAGAGAGAGGGTTGGGGGCTGAGAAGTAGTCCGCCAGACCTGACTAGAGGATCGAAGAGAGAGCATTTCTTATCAAACAATCGATTGATCTTCCTGAGAGCTCGCAGTTCATTTTAAGAAATTATATACAGCCGGTACCGGGGGTCGGGGGGGGGGCCTTCGTAGCGCATATTTCAATTGTCCCGTTGGGGAGCGAGGCTGCAAGACGCTTTGTTTTTTTGTACACTTTGAATCTTTTAGTCGTCCCGTTTCTTTTGTTTTTGTGGCAGTGTAGCGGGTGCACAGTAGAGAGAGATGAGCAGGTAAACCAACCATCGTGGTTACCGGCGGCAACAGCTCCTGAATACGTTGGCTGAGATGATCACAGAACGGCGGCCAAACGAGTAACGAAGAGAGAGAGAGAGAGAGAGAGAGAGAGAGAGAGAGAGAGAGAGAGAGAGAGAGAGAGAGAGAGAGAGAGAGAGAGAGAGAGACACACACAGAGAAAGTGACAGACAGAGAGACAGAGAGAAAGTGACAGACAGACAGAGGGAGGGAGGGAGGGAGGGAGAGGGAGAGAGAGAGAGAGAGAGAGAGAGACCTCCTTCACCAGCGCAATTCTTTGCATCCTTCCACCACCGAGGATGACCACTAATCCTGAGAAAGGGGGGCAGGGGGCGGGGCGGGGGAGCGGTGGGGGCTGACACTCGCTTTACCTTTTTTATTCACTCTTGTTCACGGAACACTCAAACGTCGTCGGTGAACTTCATCTGAGGCTGGTGTCCGTGTCCTTCGGGGGAAAGGCTTTGCACTTTTAAACCGGAGGAAGAGAGAGAGAGAGGGAGACAACACGAGAGAGAGAGGACGCAAGAGAGAGAGGACGCTAGAGAGAGGACGAGAGAGAGAACATGAGAGCGAGACAGTATGTGAAAGAGAGTGAGAGAGAGAGACAGAGAACGTGAGAGAGTGCGAGAGAGAGACAGAGAACGAGAGAGAGGATCCTACACCTCGTTGATGGTGCGCTCGGAGGGCCTGAACTCGGTGGACTTGGCCGAGGACAGGTAGAAGGACTGCGTCTTGCGGTTGAGCCGCGCGCGCTTGGACGCCACCGAGAGGCTGCGTCTGCTCGACGAGATGATCTCCGTGATGAACTTCTTGCAGTCCACGCACACCTCCATGGTGGCCCAGTCCTCCGTCAGCTCCCGGGGCAGCTCCGCCTCGTCCGGCTGCTGCTGCTGCTGCTGCTGCTGCGGCCGCCCCTCCTTGCTGCTGCTGTTGCTACTGCTGCCGTTCTTGGACAACCTGGGGACCGGTCAGAGGTCAAAGGTCAATCGCCTCGGCCTAGGGGTTAGCCAAAATCAAATTGCCTTACAACTGAAAATTGACAAAATATCGACATGCCTTCTTCTCATTTACATAATCAAATAATTTCGAGCGATCATTAAAACAATTGTCCGATAATCTGCCTAAAATCAGTCGATAATTAATAATTAGTTGCAACTAGACAGTCAATATCTTGTAGGGCGTCTGCCTCAGGGAGGGTCGTCACTTGTAATAATTGTTAAAATAACCATAATAGTCATGAACACACAGCACTAAAGATAACCTCAGTCTTCCATCGCCATCCGGCCTGTCGCATTCGTCTCGATGTAAAAAGCATTCTGCCACCTACTTGGACACCGTCCTGCGGAGACTGTGGCGGTTGTGTCCGGACCCAAAGGGGGTTGCTTTGTCCGACTGGGAGGCTGAGGAGGAGGCCGAGGCGGAGGCGGAGGCTGAGGCCGCGCTTCCGTCGTCCTTGGACATGGCACTAGGACCCAGCGAGTAGATGGGGAGGGTGGCGTAGGGCTTGGACGGCAGCCGCATCTGGAGCAGAAGAGTGGGAAAGTGATGAGGGTTTTAGCATCTCTCTCTCTCTCTCTCTCTCCCTTTCCACCTCTCTCTCCCTCTCTCCCTCTCTCTCTCTCTCCCTCTCCCTCCTCAGTGTTACATGGGGTGTTGATGAGACACCAAGACATGCGTTCCTACCTTTTTACAGCACTGAGAGCACACAGGCCTGGACAGAAAGACAGACAAAACGGAGGCATTATTTTTGCTGTTAATGAACTGTCAATGTTCCTTTTTGTCTGGTGTGAAGAACCGACCCCCAATTATATTATAGAAAAAGAATTACCGTTTGCAAAACTGGCAGTTGTAGGCCCAGGTGAAGAAGGAGAACTTCTTGATCCGACACGCAAAACAAAGCTGGGAGAGGAAATAAAATTGCATCACATTTTTCCAACTAAACCATTTAGCTCCATGACTGCAGGGCAGGCGGGCTTCTATATTTGGACGGGAGTGTGTGTGTGTGTGTGTGTGTGTGCCTTACTTTCCCCTTCTTCAAGGCGGTGTAGATGTCCTTGTACGGCTGGAACTTCTCCAGCTCCGCCTTGACCAGCACCTGACGGATGTGCATCACCTCCTCCACCGTGAGGGCCAGGCACTCCACCGGGTACAAGAACTCCTCCTGGGGGGGGCGCGGGGGAGGAGGAGGAGGAGGAGAAGGAGGAAGAGGAGGCGCAGTGTTACAACAAGGGAGCAGGACATTTTTTTATTTTTATTTTTACACGGACCGACCAACACGTGAGCCCAGTGTGCGCGTGTCCGTCGTGTTGCCATGGAGATGACATCACCCCCCCAGCTCCCCCCCTCCCTAACAACCATGGGGATGCAGCTGAATGGAGGAGGAGGGGGAGTGGGGGATGAGGAGGAAGGTGTTGATAAGATATAAAAAAAGACATGCTGATGTGGAGTCACCAAAATAAAAGCCCCTTCATAACGTGCACACACACACACCAAAAACACACGCTCCCCCACAGCCGAGCCACCCAAAGGACAGCCAATGGGGGAGAGGATTAGTAGGGATCGGAGGGATCGGTGACTGGTCAACACTAAAGTAACATCGGCCTCCTCAGGGCCTTTGGGATTGGGGAGCGACAACCACAACGCTTCCGGTAGGATCCAACAGGACACTCTCACAAAACTATGGAGACACGCATGAACGTGAGGCAATACTGTAAAGCACTTTGGATAAAAGTGCTCTACAAATGCAATCCATTGAGCATTTACCATTATATTTGTCTCGATATTTGTAGAGTGAAAAGCCACTTTAAAAATGATGCGAGTTGAGCCCATGAATCAATCCCACAACAATCATGGGAGCAGCTCTGTTAAAATAATTCAAAGTTCCTACTCGTAGCACAAGTGGTTGTCCAAATGAGACATTTCCATGCGGTCGTTTTTTTTTGTTGACTTTGAATGCTCGACACACGGACAGAATGAGCGGGGTGGGTGGGGTTTGAGATTGTGGCGAGGTGGTACGTAGCTGTGGTGTGTAAAGCCACGGTGACGTTACGTACCCCACCCTCCTGGGCACCGGCGGCCGCAGCAACCTGACCGGCGGGAGAAACGGGTCAGTAAAACAAACGCTCCCCCCCTTCTGTACCGTCTGGTACGTACGTGTGTGTGTGTGTGTGTGTGTGTGTGTGTGTGTGTGTGTGTGTGTGTGTGTGTGTGTGTGTGTGTGTGTGTGTGTGTGTGTGTGTGTGTGTGCTTGGTGTTGTACTGAAGCCAAAACGGCGCAAAAACACTGCAGTAGACAGCAAGACTCATCTAGATCTTACTTCTAGATTTACATTTTGTTAGTTACTCCTCGGTTACAAAAACAGATGATCCACCAACAAATAAATAGAAATATCTCCCCACATTCTGCCTGAATGCAATCTCAGTCAATACGCCGAATCAGAAGCTGGGCACATATCCGTGTTGTAAATGCTCTTCAGTGAAACCAAAAGCCGGGTAGTAACCATTTCCGGACCATTTCATAGACAATGAGACAATGACACAGCACAGCAAACTGTGGGGGTGGTTTTTTAAGTGACTTCCAGAGTGGGGAAGACAGACAGACAGACAGACAGACAGACAGACAGACAAGCCAAGAGTTGCCCAAGTTACCTTGGCGCTGGGATCCGCCTTAAGCTGTGGGAAGACATTCAAGAAGAAGCGACTTATTTATATATTAAATTCAACGCGGCCTCGTGAAAGATATATACGAGCGCATAAAACATGTGCACTGGCAGGACAGGTCCGCGAGCAGTGGACTAAGTGGCCAGGAGGGAGGAGTCATACGCTGTCCTACGCATTCACAATTACTGCCCTCGACGGCCGGCACACACACAAATCTCATGACCGGCAAACACACCGCCATTACTTCACCATTAACGACTCCCCAGCGAGAGAAGAGCAGCGCGCAGCACACACACACACACACACACTCACTAATAGTATAGTCTTTGTCAGCAAAATTATGTAATTCCTCGAAAAACTATTTTATAAACATGACATAGTGGAGAGGGCGCTCCGTTTATAGAGTAGAGTGAGCAGACACATTCTTAGCCATTATTAAACTAATAAACTAAATGATCAGCGCAAAACAACCCGTTATGCTTGGAACTATACAAGGCTAAACCTCAAAACTAATATCTATATACACATCAACAACTCATACAACTACGTAATGTCAGCCGCCTTCTCGAGTAGAGACGCACAGTTTAATTCACTCGTCCTCAACAAGGTGTTTAATAAGCATCGTATGAGACTACTCCCAGTCCCATTGGAAGAGGGGTATTGTGAATGACTGTCTAAATGAATTGAGAGTCGCTCCTGGGGGGGGGGGGGGGGGGGGGTCCTGCTTACCAGGGAATTGGAGCTCTGTCTGGAGGGCGGTAGGAGGGGCGGGATTGGTGTTGTGGGGGTCTCCGTTCTCGATGGGGAGTGGGGCGGGGGAGAGGACTGGCGCTTTGCCCGGCTGGGGTGACGGACGGGATGGCAGGAGGAGTTGGGCGGCACTAGAGAAAACAAGAGTGTTTTAAAGTTAATGACGGTGAAAGTCCGGAGAGGACTCCCTATCTCAAAACCCGGCGCATCTCGGGTTCTTCGACGTCACAAGTGGATCGCCTATATCATCATCATCATCATCATCCTACCCTTCTTCTTGCCGGTGCCTCCTGACTCTGGGGACAAGTCGTCAAGCATCGACGTAGATCGACTAGAACTGCTTTGCGTGGTGTCCTCCTGTCCAGCAACACATCAAACTTAAATCAGTAAAACAAGACAACATTTCAGTTCAACGTTCAATTTGGAAAAAAACGCTCCCGCCCTTACGTCCGACTCTGAGCTGTCCAGCTCGGCCAGCGTGGGCGCCCGTAGCAACCGCTTCCGCTGGCTCAGGGCCCCGCCCCCTCCGCCCAGGTGACCCGGCAGCCCGTTGGCCAGAGACTGCGTGCTGCCCATCAGCTTCCGGGGAGCGTCGGGTGTGTCTGTGGCGGTTGCGAGAGTGCAGAGGACAACAACAGCGTCACTCAGCGGGAAGACAAGAGGGCGGAGTGTAACACAGCGGGCAGGTAGTCACGTGACCCCTGCACGCCTCCGTCTGAACAGCATGACTTAACGTGTGTGTGTGTGTGTGTGTGTGTGGTGTGTGTGTGTGTGTGTGTGTGGTGTGTGGTGTGTTGTGTGTGTGTGTGTGTGTGTGTGTGTGTGTGTGTGTGTGTGTGTGTGTGGTGGTAAACCACAGGGGGGTCCTGTACCGCACTCATTGGGAGCACAGGAGCGAGCACTAAACCACAGGAGCTAGCGCTAAACCACGTGGATAAAGCTCAACCACGCTAAAGCTACGACCAGATCAGGTCCCCGGATGGAGGGATCCTCCTGAACACTTGTGTGTCCATGTCCAAGGTTTCTTCCTGATGGTTTTTGCAGTTTGTTATCTCTCTTTTAAAGGGCTCGGCGTTAGGGGATGTCGTATAATGTGGGCCTGAGAAACACCAGTGAGAATCTAACTTTGATTATGGTTCTACACGAATATAAACCTCCGTGTGTGTGTGAGAGAAGTGACAAAAATGTCAGACAATTCCATCAAAAATGAACAGCACATAAATTCCCTGACGGGCCCTGAGGAGGACCTCCAGGTGAGGGGTTACCTGAGCTGCGGAACAGGTCCTGCGGGGTGCTGATGCTCTTGCCCGCCCCTGTGCAGGACGGAAAGGAGAGGCGGAGGGTTAAGCAGGCGGACGGGCTGAACTCTGAACAAGACAAGAACAGTGAGGGGGATAGTCGGGGGGCGATAGGAGGGGCGCTGTGGAAACCCCGGGGCGAGAGGTGGGCGATAGTCATGTCCGCGTCCAGCGTCACAATATTCTCGGCCCGAATACCTCGGTATCGATATGCAAACAAGATGGTATCTATTAAACACACAATATTAGGGTTTTTTTTGGATTAAAAAGACCCTCTATTTTACGGCCACGGGCGATGAGTGTGATACCATTAGCGTGACATCATTCCCACTTGTGATGTCACTCGAGGGCAGTCACGTGACAATTTTGAGACGGCTCATCACTCACACCTGGTGATAAAATAGGGGCCTTTAATCAAAGCCTCTGATGGGCTTGACAATATTTACATTATTCATTTTCTATTTAGTCCAATATGTTTGTGATAAATGGTGTATTTACTGGTGATTTAGTCAATTCATCTTAAACTCAAGAGAAGACCTTTTCTTCAGATTACAATTGCAATAACAGAAATCACAATATCCAGATCAAAATCCCAACAGTGGCGCTATAAATAGATTTATTGCCCAGCTCTTCCTCGGATTAATAAAACACACACATGCGCGCGCAAACACACACACGCACAACACACACACACACCACACATTTCAAGTCAGGCTTGTGGTCGGGAGTCCGAATCAACCAAATCCAAACACAACCAGAGGGGTGGAGGTGGAGGTGGGGAGGAGCATGACGGGTGGGGGCGAGGGTGGGGGTGACGATGTGGGGGAGTGGTCGGTGTGCAAGGCGTTCCCGTTCCCATGCCGGCGCTCAGCTTGACTTGGGACTCCACGTCCACCAGGCCCCCGGCGTTATGTAACCGGTCATGTGTCCCATTCACCGCAGATTAAGCCGTCCGCCGACCGCGCGGTGACTGAGGGATGAGTAATCCCTCCTCCCCCCCCCCCCCCCTCCTCCTGGACATCACTTAGCGCTGCCTGAGAACTATGAGGAGTTACATACTTCTGCTCCGTGTGTGAGAATCAGACTCGCTTAGAGAACAGCCAACAGCTACCTCGAGTCACGTGACGCAAAAAGGTGTTTCATGCCAAATCCAAACAAAATCGCAGGCATTCCGCGTCTCGGGTCGCCGCAAAGGCTTATTTTTTATATAATACGTTTCTGAGTTGTTGACACACACACACACACACACACACACACACACACACACACACACACACACACACACACACACACACACACACACACACACACACACACATACGCACACAGACAGACAGACAGACGGGTGGGAGAAGGGCAAGGTAGGTGTTGGGAACACAACCAAAAATAACTTCGGCAAAAATAAAGATGTTACCTGATGAGTCAAAGCTGCAAGACACGCTAAGCGGCCGTGCAACTGAAGCCCACGTCGGAGGAACAAAAAAGCAAATAATAAAACATCCAAATCGGGCCAAAACCCAAGACTCTTAAGTGGCATTCAAATTAAAATGTAGACATAAATACAGGACCTTCAATGTTTTAAAACAGCACTACTCGGTAAGCAGCACAAAATGTTGACGTTATGCAATAGAGAGTCTATATTAGCCACCTTACAATGAGTTAGTCTGTACCCCGCCTAGTGTATCGGCTGTAATCTATTTACTGTGATCCTATTAGGCCGATGATGACACGTTCTAAAATGTACATAATTGGGGAACATTCGCTAATCTGGCCCCGGCGCATTCTGCAAAAGATTATTCCGATTCGAGATGCCGTTTTGCGCACGTTTGTACAAATCCTTTCTATTGTAATAGGCTAACGCCTTCCCAACATAACACCGTACCTCAATTTGACAGAATTACAGACGTGTTGGGGAACGGCTTGTGTACATAACAAGCACCGTCTGAGCCTCGGCCAGAACCAAGTCAAACTTTGCTAATTGCCCGTCATATGGGGAGCCTGGTTCACAGCTGCCAAATAAGTTCAGCATTGCCTGGATATGATACTGAGGGGCGCTGTGGAAGTTAACTGTGTGTGTGTGTGTGTGTGTGTGGCTGAAATCCATTGGTTCTGGTCCACAAATTGGTGTTGGATGACCAGTTAGGTAGGAGTGGCTAGCGTGGGCGGGGCCATGCAGAGAGGGCCCCGATAGGCTTCACGTCACAAAAAGGACGGTCCGCGCAAGACTTACTCATCATGCACGTTCTGGAAGGATGTGTGTGTGTCTCTTTGTGTTAAGGAAGTGTGTGTGTGTGTGTGTGTGTGTGTGTGTGTGTGTGTGTGTGTGTGTGTGTCTCTCTCTCTCTCTCTCTCACCCAGCCGCGTGCGTCGGACCATGTCAGGTGACACGGGCCTCAGCTTCCTCTCCGCCTTGATGTCGGCCAGCAGGCGCTCGTGGAGGCTGCGGGGTCGCGGGGGGTGGGGCTTCAGCTTGCGGGCGGCGGCCTGTCGTCAACGGCGTTAACACGGAACACGGTCGTCAGTTCAACTCGTATGCTGACTGATTTGCCGATTATCCCTCCCCACAATGCACTGCTTTCCCCCCCCCACCCACCAGATCCGTTACGGTAAACACAACTGCAGAACTTATCGCCTTCTGTAATCTGAAACCTACAATTGTACCGAAATTCATCCGTCTTTAATCTAAATGTACACATTTAAGAAGTATAATGGAATAATCATGAGAGGAATGTGCCCCTAGTGGCCCCACAAGGCCTCTCCAGCGAGAGAAACAGACTTAATTACGTGGAACATGGTAATTACTCGAGCCCTTCACAATTCCACTTACAGTCGTCACGGTCACGCGACGATGACACAACCGGCTGAATTACTGCGTTTTCATACATTTTAAAAATCACGAATCTGCAAATCTTACCGACTGGTAAACATTCCATCTTGCGACGGACGTGATGAGAATTACTCAACACAAGCGATTCCATTCATCCGTTCTAATGATTATCATCTGAGGCCACTCTGTACCAATTAGGACTATGGGATACACTGTTCAGCTACAATCTCATGGGAGCACACATCATAACACCATCCATCCATTAAATGATTGATTGGTTGATTGATTGATCGATTGATTGATCATGCGTTTGACCCACCGAGTTAAGAGGAGGTCTGGAGCGGATGAAGTCCAGGATGACCTCATGGGCGCTTTTCTTTAACCTGAGCGGGATGTTTCCGTTCACCTGACGACGCGACACACGTGTTAATACTTCAGTAATATCAATAATAATAATAATAATAATAATAATAATAATAATTCAGTCACAGAGAAGGTTATCGCCATTCAACAACACAAGAGAACCCGTGTTATTCTCTGTACACGGTCAATAATAATGTAATGGTCTTACAACACTATATATACGTTCATGTTAATATCTTTCTCGGCGTATACACAGTCGACATATTTGTGTACAAGAGTCACATATTTGGTTGATTTGAACGTCTTTTTAACGTAAACCGATAATTGTAACAGTAAATAGGCTTCTGTTCTTATCTTTATGCACCACAGCGATATATTGCCGTCTCAACAAATGTGCTTCTTGTAAGTCGACTCGGATAAAAGCGTCCGTAAATATAAACGTTAACGGAATAAGCGTTTAGTTGACCTACAACCAGGCACTCCTCACCATGACTTTGCGCAGGTTGTAGCGCTTGGAGCGGATGTCGTCCATCAGCATCTCGTAGGGCGTCAGCTGGTACTCGATGGGCAGCGGGTTGTACTGGCGCTCCTGCACCTTCTTCAGCTTGACGCCGTGACGCAGGTCCCGCATCACCTGCACCCAGAAGCGGGCCTGAGGGGGTGGGGGGGGGGGACCAATCAGAAGCCAGGAAACCACGGGGGGTCAGCATCAGCATCATCATCATCATCATCAGGCATTAAGCACACAATCAAAATATATATATATATGGATTTGGATATTGCACTTGGCCAGTTTGCCATTTTGATCATATTTGGATTAAGTGGAAAGATGACATTTATTTTACTTGATGTAAATTCTGTATATTAATGATGTAGACCAATATGTGTGTTTCTCTTACCCAATCATCATTCTGCAGGTCGTCGAGGTCTTTAACAGGCGCCTCCCACCTTCCGCCGCCCATCTTGCGGAGGTTCTGACAAACCAGCCCCGCAAACAAAGAAACAGACGGGATAAAAAAAAAAAAACAGAGCGTTAACATCACGCGTCCAAAAGCGAGCATGTAGACCAGCGTGAAGCCGCCATCATTAGTCACACAGCCAGCGGGAGATCCCCGGCCCGCTCGTCCGGCCCAAGGCTCGATTTAATGAATGCTTTCAGTGTCGCGCGGTCAACCCGCGGCCGACGTCTAATGTACACCGCGTCCGCGCCGGAGCAGCAGCCTGTCAGAAGGCCACGGCGAGGGGGAAATTGATGTTCGCCTAAGGACCGCTTTTAATGTCCCACCAGCTTATTTAACAGATAGATGAGGGCAAAGTTCAGCTTGACGAGGTATCGGCTTGCCGCAGTGTTGAATGAAGACGCGACGGAGCGGATGCAGGGTGTCTCTTGTTCACAGCGGAGTCCCGGATCAGAGACTGGAGGACGGCCAGTCCTACCATCTGCTGGCTTCTCTCCCATCATGCAGTCACTCTATCCCCTACTACTACTACTACGACGACTACAGTTCTCCTCACCCTCGGTTCTCTAGAACACAGAGAACAGGCTTTTGGGTGAAATCTGCAATTTAACACTCGTCTGTGCAGTCTGTACAACTGTGAACCAAAATGCGCACAAGCAGTCCCTTTATTGTGTTATTAAATCTTTAATTAAATCTATCTAGGCCGCTGGTCCATTATGGAGCCTGCACTTTGCATAATAAACATCGTTAGATTAACGACTAATCGTCGCTTTAGAATTTTCGAATTACGATGAGCCAAGTACAGTAATTAAGTGATTTCACGTCGCCAATATATTAGTCCTAAAAATGTTTTGCAAAACAACGACGGCGAATTAAAGTCGAAGTTTTGCGTTCCACCTCACATTCCATCATGTGAATCCACCAAGGAATGTCTCATCTCACTCAGACACACATCGCAGAAACGTGCAATTATAGCAGATCGTGTCTGTGCCAGCGTTGACTTCAATTATTCACAGCTTCCACTCACTCACACACACACACACACACACACACACACACACACACACACACACACACACACACAACACACACACACACACACACACACACACACACACACACACACACACACACACACACCACACACACACACACTTTATAAAAAAAAACGCACCTTTCACTGTGAACAGCCTGTGTGTTTTCTCTGTTTGAGTCCTAAATTATGTATGCATTGCATCTCATCTGTGGTGTATGACTTGGACAGAGATTAACTGAACCACACGCCTTAACGGTAGGGCTGAGTTAACTCATTAGAACATGACGCGCCGTTCAAAAAACAGCATGTTCAAATGAGAGCGTAATGAAAGGGCATAATTATTTGGTATGAAAAGGGGAGTGACCAGACATAATCATGCAATTTCTGTACGTGGCAAGAATGTCGCCGCCATAATTGGAACGCAGGTGATCATCATAATAACAATCAGAATAACAACGACACAAGTTATCATTATAAAAAAAATAAAGCGCCGATGACTACCGGTTGTGGCTCACCTCCTTGGCACTCTTGATCTTCTCCAGGAAGGTGCCCAGTTCCCGGGTTTCGGTGTAGAGGGCACGGGCACACCGCCTGGTAGTGGTCGGGGGCGTCCGACGGACTGGGCAGGGTGGGACGAACACAGCTGGGTGGTGGGGGGGGGGGGGGGGGAGGCGGGACATGGAAACATGCACTTATAATGTACCATCGGTCATTTAGCAGAGTATCAAAAGTGACGTGGAGTGATCAGTGGATCAGTGCCTTGCTCGGAGACTACGGGCGTTGGACGTTGGGGTTCGAACCCAAAACCCTTTTGGCTGGGAGACAAAAGCACCCCTAAATCACTAGTACTACACCATCACGCCCCCCATATTCATGCATCAGCGCATAAATACTTGACTCGACTACTTTTATTTGGGAAATTATCATTTAAATCAAATATATATTTAGAGACTTGGGTGAAGCCACGTGGAAAAAAAACTCATGCGGGACATGGGGCATGTCTGTGTGGAGCCAGTGTGTCTCCTAGGAAGATATTTATACAGACACACAAATATTTATTCAGAGATATATTCTGTACAACTGCCAGTAGCGGCATATGACCACTTAAGACGTTTTTTTTGTTTGTTGGTGAAATCCTCCGACATCAACTCGCTAAAAAAAATAACTAAATCACCAAAAGCAGCATTTACACAAACGGCTTTGAGTACTTTTGTCCAATCACTTCAATACAGGACATGCATCGAATGACATGGGACACGGAAAAACCAAAGCGATATTTCCAACCTCCTGAACCTGATCAACCGGGACACGCGTAGCCGAGCACAGAGAAGCATCGCAGCTATTTTAAGGCGCTGCCCTGCGTGGCATTCAGACAGGTCATCACAACAACAATAATAATCATCATCATCATTAAAGGCAAGCCAGCGAGTATCGTGATGTTACACAGCAGAGAGGGTCACAACCACGCAGGTAGAAGGCATTCCTCCTCCTCCTCCTCCTCCTAGCTGGGCTGGGTCTCGCCGGAGGAATTTCAGCGATTGTACAACAATGAGTCTTGTTCCTTCGTCCTCCGGAGGAACATGAAAAGACGCTCGACCGGTGACCGAGCATTACATTTCCTCATCTTTTAAATACCTGAGAGCCCACACACAGACACACACACAGAGACACACACACACACACACACACACACACACACACACACACACAGACACACACACAGAGACACACACACACACACACACACACACACAGACACACTTAAGACTGAAAGATCAGTTTCTTTGCATGCACGGCTTCCTCCCCAGTACTGAGTCATTATAAGTTAGATATTTGAACCGCGCTTGAGTTGTGCTTGTGAATCTCAATCACTTGTTCCATCCTTGAAGTGAAGCCAAGGGGGGAGGGGGGCAGATTGACAGCCGTGATATGATGGAGATTGGCAGCTCGCTCCCTGCCCTCCAGACAGACAGTGGACCCAAAGGCTTTTCCGAACGCATTAGGATCATCGCCGCTACCTCTCCGCCACGCCCCAAACGTTCCTCTCCTGGGGGGGGGGGGGATGCGTGTTGATGCGGCGAGCGCCACCGGCCGGCTCTCACCAAGCCTCACTGAAGCCCGGTTCCTCCACCTCCGGCCCCCACAGAACCGGGCACAGAGTGAACCGGAGAGCTACATGGCTTAATGTATCACTTATTAACAGTTTTCATTTTCATAAAAAATACATACCAGAGGTTAACTAACCCGTTATGACACCTCTTCCTCATGACTCACGAAACTTACTTCATTTTTTTGTAATCTATCCATCCATCCATCCATCTATCCACCCAAGACATGAAACCTGTTCACACTGCACTGCACACCTTGTGACCAACTTTGGATTTATTGCTCAGATGATCCAATCTTTTGGTTGTCTTGTTTGTTTGCATTATTTGACATCAGATTCCAGTGTGAACCGGTCGATCCGGAACTGACCCGCATGGGCAAAAAGATAAAATGATAACAAAAGTCACATTCTGCACAAGTCATACGTGACTAAAAAACAAAAGGCCTAAATGACTCAAGAAATAGGCTCAATATGTAGAGTTGGAGCTGGTGAAAGTGGGCAAACTGGGCACGCAATACATTTAACAAGACACAAAAGCAACAACAACCACATTCCAGGTTGGCTCACTGTATGCCAACATCAACGATTTACTGTACAGTCAGAATGACAAGAAGAAAAAAAAAAAATCCTAGTCGGTGCAAACTTGTCTGCCAATAAACGCTTTCTGACTCGACCTCGGGCTGACTAAACCCAGAGGGGTCAATCGGGTATGAGCGCCGGTGACTCAACCTGCCCATGTTGTACCATCATGTAATCATACGCACGCACGCACACACACAAACACACACACACACACAAGCGGGATTGGTGGCGTACACAGAGTGGGAACGTCTGGAATAGTTTCAGGGCCAAACAAGCCAGCCTTTACACAGAGTCTGTAAGCAGCTCTCGCACCATACAGAGCGTTCATTATATGCAAGATCGGGCTCTTAAAGCCTCGTATAAAACCCACCGGCCGGCGTGTTTATGCCGGCCCGCTGTAATTAGGCGACCGGTCGGCCATTTCAGAAGATACGCAAATGATTTAGACTGCAGAGGCACTGACTGAGCTGAGACGGAACGCTACAATTCGCTGACGAGGTGCAGAAGTCTGGTAGGTGACACTAGTGTGTGAGCAAAAAGGGGAGGCGTGTCATTTCAAGTCAAAGATACAGGCTGGGTCTCAGTCACAGGGAAATGTTGGGAAGCAAGGACCAGACACAGGTTTCAACAAAGCACGTATTACCATTTAGTGATTTATTTTAGATGCGTTGCGTCTCGAAAGAAGTTCAAAAGCGTAAATCGTTAATGATATTGCTAATGGGGAACTAATTTCCATACGTGGCTTCTGTATGTAGTAACCTGTGCCAGGAACACATTGAGTCAGGCTTGTTGCATTCCAACTCACACACAACTAGCAAACACCTGAACTTTCCTCCAGGCACACCGGTGTGTCTTC
Organism: Coryphaenoides rupestris; assembly: GCA_002895965.2. NCBI lineage: Eukaryota > Metazoa > Chordata > Actinopteri > Gadiformes > Macrouridae > Coryphaenoides > Coryphaenoides rupestris. The sequence goes on from PIJE02000495.1 coordinate 145,431, forward strand.
CTCGCCACACTGGGGGAACTAGAACATCCAGCCCATAAAACTTAACAGAAACTAGCGGAACAAAAATAAGTGCTTTGCATTTATACGGCCGGAGACTCATCTGACCAATCAGAGCGTCTTACGACAGTGGGCCGTGTCAGGTTCCCAGAGCGACACCCCCATGTGTGCAGTGGTGTCCGCCCACCGCCACCCAACCGCTCACCGCTCACCGTGATGATGTCCTTGTAGCTGCGGACGCTGCTGAGTCCGTGCGCGGCCACCAGCCCTTCGTCCGCCTCGCTCTCGTCCTCCTCCTCCGTGGCCTCGTATCCCTCGTCGGGGCAGGGGTCGCGGCCGTCGTCGTCGTCCGTGGCCTTGGTCATGAGGTCGATGAGGCGCTCCAGGGGCGGGCTGAGCTCCCGCTCCTCGCTCTCCTTCAGGCCGTAGTCCAGCGCCTTGTAGATCATGATGCCCAGCGACTCCATCACCTGGGTGGCCACCAGACACACACACACTTAAAATGGTGCTTGAAGGAGGATTCTTGTCATTTTTAGCTCAAATACAAAAAATGTAGGCCTCCCTTATACACTGTAATAATATTAACAAACTATTAATATAGGCCTAACCATTTAATAGTTGGTAAAATATCTGCGCTGTATTAATAGTAGTGCCTGGAGCACCTGGAGCACAAAATATGCAATAAATCCAACAGATCGCGACACCCATCAGCATGTGCTTAAGGGTGACATTATCTCCACGATCAGTGCATCTGGGGTTTAATTAGCCCCCCAAGCAGAGTATTTTATTCATGACAGTGGTACAGACACAACCCCCATCCCTCCGATGAAGTCAGGAGATAAGATTCACGTCTGCCAACCAGATTCAACATCAAGTTACACGGTAATTAATATCAACTTAATGAAGAGGGTTCATCGGTGCTTCCCCCCACGGTACCAATGCCATCACTCTGGAGGCGGGACCCACATCTTGGATCTTCTCACGCTGAAGTCATGTCCCAAGACGGGACAAAACCGCCCTTTTACCAACAGCCACACAACAACAACAAGAACAACAACAACCACCACAACAACTCGATCAAACTAGCGCCATCCACCAACAAGTGGGCCCTTGTTGGTACGACAGCGGATGTGATCTCACTCGTAAAGCGAGCGGGGGTGTTTGCTGGCGAGATGGGCAGACAGACAGACAGACAGACAGAACAGACAGACAGACAGGCAGGCAGGCAAGGCGAAGCCGGAGACTTGGCTCAACCTGCAGACTAAACCCATGACGGCGAGGGGGCCATTAGCACTAATTGTAAAATACAGAAAAGTGAACTTGGGTCAACGTTGGATTATTTGGAGACTTTGAGACTAGAAGAGAGGATGTGCCATCATCAACCTAAGCAACATCTTTTAACCACACACACACACACACACACACACCCACACACACACACACACACACACACACACACACACACACACACACACACACACACACACACACACACACACACACACACCACACACTCCCCCATACAAATAAAAATAGACTTGAAGTAATATATATATCAATATTACAGCCACGGACATCAATGTATTTGCTGATCTGCTTGGCTGGCAAACAGAAACTCGTCCTCACACCTAGCTGTTCCAATATGTGCCGTGGGCACAGCAGGGTAAGGTACACAACAGGAACCTTGTTGAGGAAGGGCGGCACCCAGTCTATTAAAAACAGAGCAAAGCATGAGTAGAGAGTTGCGGAGGAATGGGCGAGGCTCGTGTGGAGAGAGAGACCATCCGGTGCCTAGGAATGGGCGAGAGACGCCGCAGGCATGGGCAGGTGCATTGTGACAGACAACCCTTCCGGCAGATGTGAGACTGAGAGAGAGAGAGAGACAGAGAGACAGAGAGACAGAGAGAGACAGAGAGAGACAGAGAGAGACAGAGAGAGAGAGAGAGAGAGAGAGACAGACAGACAGACAGACAGACAGACAGACAGACAGACAGACAGACAGACAGACAGACAGACAGACAGACAGACAGACAGACAGACAGACAGACAGACAGACAGACAGACAGACAGACAAGACAGACAGACAGACAGACAGACAGACAGATATGTGAGCGCTACTTAACATTCACATGAAGGTGATTATATGCTTCACCTAAAGTTCCACTTCTGGCATGCTTAGCCGCAGTTACGCAATCATTCACCAGGCATATGGGCGCTGGCTGTGGGTGTCAAATAATAATTACTCCCTTTTTTCTCAGTGCAAGGTGAGCGTTCAAAGTCATGCGTCGGGGGGGGTGGTGTGTGTGTGTGTGTACCAGGCAGGCGCCAGGTTACACACACGGGAGAGGGGAACGTCTCTGGGGCCATCAGAATCCCTGCACACGTAACCAGTAACCAGGCGGAGGGGAAGGCAAGGTAGCCCCGTGTGGAATCATGTGAGCAGGAGGTCATGAGATCCCACCGTCACGCTTGGGAGCACGATGGTCTAACAAGGTCGCTGGATCTGGGGAATGAGTGCACGGTGAACGAAGGTTTTCATCTTTTTTTAAGAACTGAAAAATGTCATCGATGTCAGCGTGAACGTTGAAGGAGTTTGTTTGCGTCACGAGACGGTAGTCACATGGCAATTGTGAGACGTCTTGCAATGGCCAATCACACTCACAGCCCGGTGGCATAATATGACTTGTTTTGGGTGTGCCAGCCAACCAGCCAGCCAGCCATGTTTGTTTATGGAACATACGATGTCGCTCAGTCAGGGAGTCTTGGCAATGCTTACCCAACACAGGATTAAGCACCCTCATTCCCACACGTTTACGAAAACACAACCCGATGAGTTATCATGGCGCCTCACACGACACATTTAATAAAAAGCCAAGCTCAACGCTTCACCGCAGCGCTCGGTTTCTACCGACAACACGCTGGGATTAGTCGCGCTATAAATACAACCGGCAATCAAGCGCAATGTATTCGGGAATACATCCGTTTGAAGAAACCATCGAATATCGGCGGAGAATGTGTTATTTTCCCCGCGTGGGGAAAGGAACCCCATCGCGTTCTCCCCCGAGAGAAACAATGAGCGAATTCTACTACAAACCAGAACACATCCAACTTTCTTTAGAGCTGGCCGGGTGTATAAATGACTCACGGGAAGTGGAGTCCAGACTTATGACCGGCAGTCGTCTCTCGTGACGGCGGTACCGATGTCGTCTTTGCTTTGGGGAGGATCTTTTTCAAATGTAAATATGGCGAGAGGATAATACGACTAGTTAGCAACAAGCTCAACAAACATAGGCTGCTAGACAGTAAATCAATGTGTCCAATAGTCTAAACTACCAAAATGACTGTGCAGTACATACTGTGATAGACTGGATATAAAAATGGGCATTTCTTCGGGACAGACAAATATTCCACCAAGAAAACAAAATTGAAGATAAAATGTTCATAAAGAGGGCTTTGGGCAAACAAAAAGGAAGGCAGGTAATTCGGAACATCAACATCGGCCAGACAGCGGAGTCAGAAATATCAAGCAAGTTATGTCACACAAGGACACCAATTTCTGACTGCAGAAGTTCTAATGAATCTAACTTCGAGGCGCAAGCTTCCTGTTAACACAGCAAGGCTGGCTTGTTCCACCTGGAATAGTACATTTTGTACTTTATACAAATTAAAATCAGACTGGTGATGTTTATCTGCGGTATATTTAGGCCTAGTGTTCGAATTAACATAATGGAGGCCCATAGAGCAACAAAAATGAATGAACTCCGCATTAATGCAGAGGAGACTACAGTTCAAAGGTCATCTTACGGCCAACTGCCGTTTTGTGTTTATGAGGCCGCTGTCCTCAGGAGTTTGGACTGTAGAGGTAGTAGTAGTAGTAGTAGTAGTAGCGTAGTAGTACCAGCCTAGTGGTAGTGTTCAGAAAAAAAAACGGCACCACAACACAGACAGTTGCATAATCAAGGCTCAACCTAGAGGGCCCTTCGGTGAAGCAGCACAGACTGGCCCATCTCTACCAGCCAGCAATACCCTAATGGGCTTGTCTGCAGCCGCGGGGAACTGACCAAGACCTGACCCTCACTTTTTCCTTCCCGTTTGGGAAAACTGCTGAGAGAATCCCTGGTGCATTTAATGATGTGCTCCATCTATACACACACTAAACGGTTCCTCCGGGAATTTCAAAAGAGTCGCTAAAATACCAGCTAGAAAAAACGGTTAATTTGTTTTCCATACCACTTCTAAATCACTCAATTGGAAGATGTACAGTACAGATTTAGACACCAGGCAGATTGTTTGTACAGTTCAAACCTACCGGTTAAAAACAAAGAAAACATGAACTCAGAAGTCTTCCAAGCGGTTTCAGAAACCGGTTTTTGACATCACAAGTGGGAGAGTCCCCCCAGATGTACGCTGGATAGATCAGCCCTACCAGCCTACCCAGTGGACTGTAGCAACTGGTCGGCCGATCTATCCACCGTACATCTGAAACCGCTTGGAAGGGCTAATCATGCTCACACGTGGTGGTATAATGGGTCTCCTTTAAGCCACAGCCATTTTCCCAGTGCCGCTGCCCATGGAGGCCGAACCAACACTGCCCCACAAACACAGCTGGGCATGACTCAGAATGCTCCTGCAATCTGGGGTCGGTCTACAGGCCAAAATGAATATGAGGGACAGGCCTCTCTATAAGTGGATGGAAAAACTGGTGAGACATCTCCAGTTAGCGGTTAGCCGGGCCAATGACTAGATTCATGGAGGAAAACATTCTCCATATGCTACTGATTCACAGGCATCACCAGGGGTTCAAGGTTAACCATGGAATTGAAACCTCGAATTTTGTCTTTTTACCCGTCGATGTGTAAAAAGCTACCGGCCAAGCAAAGCAATCGTTTTCAATACGCAACCCGCAAATCGTTTTACCCGCCGAACGGTCAAACCCATCCGCCATTGGATAGTTGGGGGGTAGGTCGTTTTGAAACCCTGCAGCCATAACCGAAGAACACGGCAAAGACAATGCCCACTGTGACAAATTCCAGAATTCCCCAAACCACAGTGACAATAGTAACGCATATGGTTTGGTTTCGATGGGTTTCTTTACCTAGCGACAGTTGGTAATTTGACACGAGCCGATCCGGTTGCAAGGAGAAGCCTCGGAGAATGTTGTCGTGATGCGGAAAACCGGGCGTCGCATCTGACACGCTACACACACACACACACACCAAGAGGAGCTAATTGGCGTGCGTGGATACTTCCAGAGACAAGTATTCCGATTGCTATACAATAATTCTATCAAGAAGTCGTAGTTTCTGAAGCATGCTTGTCACATCTAAAAACGCTTCACATGTTGATTACTACACACCAAGACCTGAATCAGTTCGTTTGACAAGACTTGAAAGATCGAAACATTCATTCAAACTCAAGTCAACAAGTGTCGTTTGCTGACACTTTGCATGCATGGCTTCAACCCTCCTTCTTTCCCACAGTACTGCGACGGGGTAAGTAAGTCTTTGGCAAACGGAGGCAGCTCCCCGCCTACTGGGGTTGCAGGAGGCCCTCCGAAAGCTTCAGTCGCCTTAACGTAACCCGCCTCGACAAACAAGGAGGGCAGTCACGGCGTGCTCATAATGGGATACTGAACACGGGCTCACCTGAACAACTGGCTTAAGCCCCCCCCGCTCTGTCGACACCCTTCAGGCTGGTTTAAGTTGTTTGCCAAGTGTACGGCGCAAATATGCTTGAGTACTTAAAAAGATGACCGCATTTATTCCATGTCTTTGACAATTTACGTGCGCCGATATGTTTACCGAGGTTAATGCAGCACCATCAGGGCTATCGGGAAGCGGTCAGATAAGGGAAAGTGGATCCACTTACTGCTATTAACCTGAAAACTGACTAAATCCAAACAGTGTGTTAAAAGAAACTTTGCGAGTCAAAAGTTTCCCTCGTGATCAAAATAAGCACTTCTACAGGAGACGGATTCTCTTCTTGCTCAACAGAAAAGAAAAAAAAAAAACATTTAACACGGGAGGAATACCATTTAAAAAGGGGGCGTTTCCACAACATTCCCCAAAATTGATTACGCAATATTTGAGTACATTAGTCAGCCAAGCAGCCAACGGCAGACAGCCTGCTTTACAGTCTGACATCATCGTTTACTTTCCCCCCCCCCCCCGAGTTGGAGTTCTGCAGAAACTCAAAAATGTGTAGAACACACAAAACACCTTTTTGAGTTCAGAGCCAACATTGGCTCTGAACTCAAAAAGCGTTTCCTCTGCCATTCCCGTCAGCCATGTGACGGATCAGTTGAAACGTTGACACGGCTTACTCTGTACAATTTGACTGCGTACACACACACACACACACACACACACACACACACACACACACACACACACACACACACACACACACACACACACACACACGACACACAGCGAAACCTCAAGAACCGAGACGAAAATAGACACCTGTACGTTTCCATGAGGGTGCCCTGGGTGCCTCCATCGCGTTCGAGACTGAAGATGCGCGGCGAGGGTGACCGTCGTCGGGTCCGACAGACTCTCATTGGAGAGCTCTGGATTACGAGCGGTGCGCAGACCGGTGCGTATTAAAAACGCACGCGTGTACGTATCTATATAAAACACAGCATCGTAGGGGCGGCAGTAGCTCAGGGAGGTAAAAGCGGTTTTCTGGCGAGCGGAAGGTTGCCGGTTCGATCCCCGGGCGCCGCCTAGCTAAGTGTGGAGGTGTCCCTGAGCAAGACACCACCTAACCCTAACTGCTCCTGACGTGTTGGTTGTTACCTTGCATGGTTGGCACCGCCGTCTGTGTATGAATGGGTGAATGTGAGGCAATACTGTAAAGCACTTTGGATAAAAGACTATTCTCATTTCTGTAGAAGTCGTTAAGAGAAATAGTGCTGGTAAATGACTTGGCATAGGCATACGTGTTCCTCATGCCACACCACACAAAAGTCAGTTTCCTGGTAACGCTGGTACAACAAGCAGGCAGGAAACCAAGGCTCCTTTCAGCCATCTTCCACATTTAAACATCCGGGAGCATCTTCGCACCACAGGGAAGTGGGTGTTAAGGCGACCGAAAAACCCATCATCATCATCATCAGATCATCACATCATACAGGCTATTCTACTGGGGAGGATTACATTCGTCTATAGGTAAACAGAGCAGGGTCAGGTTTCAAAAGGACCCGAGCGAAAGATTTCACTCTACTTAAGGAAACACGGGTGAAATCCAAAACCTGTTACACCAGAGTAAATAGCTCAATTCATCCTGCGAGACAGAAACGAGAGGCAAACAGAAAATACTTTGGTTGAAAAGAACTCACCTCTAACGACGTATGCGCTGACGTATAGACATCTGTAATAGAAGGGGGGGGGGGGAAGAAATGCAGAAGAGTCAATGCAGACATAAGAGAATGTCATCACTGACTGACAATGCTAAAATCGCCCATTTATCATTTAGAGATATTGAGCACAGTCTTTAAATTAACAGAGCGCTGGAAATAAACAGATCCCAGAAGAGAATACATGGACGGACACAAACCTGTACGCTGTCCATAACCCGTCAACAATGCATCAAGATATTAAACTTTGTATTGCACCTTAAAAAAATAATTTTAAAAAAAAGGGGACAGATTTGGTCGGCACAGAGACAGACTAGATGAAACAACGAGTAGCCCAATTGTTGGCCTTCGATTTAGCCAGTGCATTCATGACCTTTGACCCAAGCAACACGATGTTTCCGAGTGCATTTCAACACCAAGAAGACCCGATTCAGGGGGATGGCGTCATGTTAATGGTATGGGTATTGATCTTCGTTCACACCGAGGACTGAATTCAGAAGGGTGGGCTGGGCTCCCACTCTCGCCTGTAAATCGGCTCAACTGGGCTAAATGTAATTACTAAACTGTTAAGGACAACTACGAGCCCATTACGGAAGACAAACTGATTAGTTATTTGATTATAACATCCTCCAACATCTGGGCTTGAGGCTAAGGGATACAGACTGATCATTTGGAAAGAGCTGGTTCATGACTTCATGGCAGGCCTTTGGTCTAGCCTACATCCAAGTCTAGACCTTGTCTCAACATTCATTCACTGCATTTACACCTGCAGGGAGAACATCAAGGAACACTCATGAAACAAACGAAAATATTGTAACTAACTATCTGTAGGGTAACGTAACCTGACACATAACCAACTTATTTTAGTGTTTTCAAATGAAGCTCAGGCCGACAATAATAAATACTGTGTCAGTATTGGATAAATATTCAAGGTTGCTGCAGTGTTGGGGAGCGGGCCTGCCGTCCTGTCAACCAGCTGTGTCCGGCGGCAGTAATCGGTTCATATTTTCGTCCCCGAATTGATCCGGCTGCGGCTGAGGGGGAAGCATCTTGTTGCACAGATAACGCCCATCAGGGAGTCCCGAAATAACCCCTCCCTCCCATCAGTCAGACCAGAGGCCCTTTGTTTGGCCCAATCAAGACATTGAACCTGTCAGGAGGCATTGATCAGGGACCGCAGCAAACATCTCCTCCAGACACGGGGGGGAGACAAATGGCTTTGGAATACGGCCCCTTGGAGCCAAATTAGCACCGTGCCTGATGCGTCTTCTAGATAGCTAACCATTGAGGTAGCATACACAGGCTGGTGCTACTGATCGGGGACCTTGAGAGTCAAAACACCCCCCCCCCACACACACACACACACACACACCTTAACACTGGATCAGTGTTGAGCTCAAAGGGAGGGAAAAGTGTGTTTTTAGAAACACATTGGGCGTAGGTCTATATGAAAAGCACCAGGAGTAACCACATACCAGGCTCAGGTCACCTTGCCACAGGCTCTGACACCAACTCTTCTCCCTCCCTCATGCTTGAGGAAGAACGGGTGAGGGAAACCTATGTTGCTTTTTGAAATATTGGTTTAAAGACGCTCTGAGCTCATGCTAAAAAGGGATTCATGGGAAAAGACTGGGCCAAACCATTTCATGTACCCATAACACCGTTTGGAACAATGTGTTTCTCCATTGGTCGATTATTTATGAATGATTAAATTCCTAACTCAGGACAGTAGCTCAGGAGATAAGAGCGGTTGTCGGGCAACAGGAAGGTCGCTGGTTCGATCCCCGGGCTCAGTCTAGTGTGAGTCGAGGTGTCCCCTGAGCAAGACGCCGCCTCACCCTACCTGCTCCTGACGTGTTGGTCGTTACCTTGCATGGTTGACACCGCCGTCGGTGTGTGAATGGGTGAATGTCAGGCAACTGTCAAGCACTTTGGATAAAAGCTCGATATGAATGCAAACCATTTAACATTTGCATAACCTATGTGTCAGGCAGGTATAACATGTTGGGGGGGGTGGCCAAAATGGTGAGCTATGAAGACAGCACATGTGTGACTCTTGCAGACAGGACACCATCGACCAGTCAGCAGATGGATCATGCTGCAGATAGACGCCAGTGCCTGCATGCATGTGTGTGTGTGTGTGTGTGTGGCTCAAGGTGACCAACGTTTGAACGCGGGTCCATTGTTTACCCAAGCAAACGGTCTGCCCATTCATTCAAATCCAATTCCAATTCCAAGGCGCTTGATGATTGCAGGTGATTAGAATATACGCAAGACCCCTTGAGACGTAGGCAAGAGCATGGGTGGTGCAACTGTACCCACTGTCTGTAAACAAATGCGCCACATGGCTTGAGAGACACAATAAGGCCCCTGTGTTGTGTTGTTGTTGTGTTTGGATGCTTCATTGACACCAACGCACAATTAATCACCATGACTACCGAACCCAATTATAAAAGACAAGAACAATTACAGTCGTTTTAATGCATGTGCGCACCAGGGGCAAGGTTTGTTTGTTTCATTCTTTGTTTGTTTGCTTGTTTGTTTTATTTACCTGTGGTGTCTCTGTGGCAGCGCAACACCACAGTGCCGTCTCTCTGGATGCGCACGTCCCCGGGCCCCTCGATGCGCCTCTCACCTCCTCCATCACCACCATCATCACCACCACCATCACCATCATCCACCCCTACTGATGATGATGGTGATGGAGGTGGTGATGGAGGTGACGGTGGTGACGGTGCGGCGTCCGCGTCTCGCCGCCTCCTGCTCCTCCTCCTCCTGCGGCGGAGGTTGTGCGCCAGCGTCCGGCAGCACTGGTAGCACACGGCCCACGCCTGCTCCTCGTTGATCGGCTGGCTGTACAACACGAGGATCTCCTCCAGGGAGAGCTGCTCCTGCTCCTGCTCCTCCATGTTCATGTTGTGGGGGTCTCCTCCTCCTCCTCCTCCTTGTCCTTGTCCTCGTCCTCCTCCTCCTCCGTCGCCACTGAAACCTCGGAGAACGTTTGGCGTCCTAACGCACACATCCATTTCATTCACGTACTCATCGTCACCACCACCGTCCACGCAAAGCAAGTAAATAAATACAAAAATAAATAAATACAAACAAATAAACAACAACAAAAAACGCGGAGGAAAAAATGTCAACGTAACGAAGCGACGTCGAGACGCGCAAACGTCAGCTGTTCTCAGACGACTGATTGCCGTCCGCACGCCGAGGAGCCGGGGGGGAGGAGCCAAGAAGAAATGTGGGCGGTCCCAAAGCCCGTCTGGCACGCCCCCCTTTTTTAACATTTTAAATTCATTGGTTTACATTCTCGTTCTGGTTCTCCACCCAGTTACAGTGGGAATCACTCATTATTCATTATTATTTATTTACTGTATACACTGTGGAAATCAATGCACAATTATTGTATATATTATTTATTTATTTATTTATTTGTCTGTGTACAATATTATTGTGCATTATTATGCTACTGTTTATTTCTCTATTGTTTTATTCTATTGCTGTGCAACCTGGCACAAGTATTTCCTTCGGGATTAATAAAGCTCTTAATAATAATAAAATAATAATACATTTTATTTGGAGGCGCCCTTCAAGACACCCAAGGACACCTTACAGGGGATAAAACAAGAGTCAAATTAAGATGAAAATAAAAAATTAAAAAACAGTGGTAGTGGCAGAAATGGCAGCAAAGTTAAGACAGAAAAAACTACAGGAAGTATAATACAGTGAAACACAGCGTACAGTAGTTCTTATCTTATCTTTCATGTAGACCTAAGCAGTTAGTAGGCCAAAACAAATGATGCAAATGCTTATTTGATGTTTGCTCTTTTATTTATTTTGAAATCACCAACCAAGACGATACACATTAATAAACAGAAATAATTGAAAGAAACCAAACACTATAATGTCATTAGTGTGTGTGAGCTGGATAGGCTAATACTGTGTGACGTCACACTTTCCCAGACCTACAGATCACGTCTGGAGGTCGCCTGTTGAATGGTTTCAAGCGAAGCTTAGTATCCTGTCATGAATTAATAGCTTTCCTTTTAAGTGGTTGTCTGCCAACATCCATTCAACTTGACAATCAATACTATTCTGTAGTATGGTTGTCTTTCAGGCCTAGAGTGGTTTGAGCGCCATCTGGTGGACAATCGTTGTACAACACGTTCCTTGCCCTGTGGATATAAATCCTGGTTCATGATGATTTCCTGATCATTATTATCATATCATACAACTCTCTAGTAAAGACTTTGACATGACTTCAACAAAAACCATTCCAGTGTTAACTGGTGTGTTTTCTCCACAGCTGAGCAATATTAGTGTTCATCATCATCATCATCATCATCAGTTAGACTCAGCTCTGGAAGTAAAATGTTAAAACGTGCAACACTTTAAAGCTGAACACAAGACACACCATCACAATACATTATGGCAAATAATACAGTGTTACAACCATAAAACAGAAGATAAAGATTACCTTAAGAGTGCGACACGTATGATGCCTCTTTGTTTTAGAAGTACACAGAGAAAAAAAGGTGAAATTAAACGAGGCACATTAGGCACATGCGGGTGTATATCTCTTGTCAGTTACATTTGCAAAGCCCTGTGGGAAAAATATAGACCTGAGCCCTCAAGTGTGAAGCCTTTATATATATATATATATATATATCTCGACTCCTTTAATACCGTTCAACCGTCCACCCTTAATGTGAACACAATCAGCTTTTTACTAAGATCCTCCGAATCAGTTGTGTATTTTTATTTCAACTGACATTGCTATTTCAGCCACGGCATCGGAGGCCTACACATCCTGCTAGCGCACACGATAGTACAGTTAAAGGGGACATATTAAGGTGTGAGTGTGATTAGCCATTGCCAGCCGTTTCACAATTGCCATGTGACTACCGTCTAGTGACATCACAAGTGGGGAATGTCCTACCTAGATGTATGCTGACTAGATCAGTTTACCACTGGGTAGGCTGGTAGATCATACATCTTAGGTGGACATTCCCACTTGTGATGTCACCCGACGGTCAGTCACATGGCAATTGTGAAGCTGCTTGCAATGGCTAATCGCACTCACACCTGGTGGCGTAATATGTCCCCTTTAATAAAGGAAGGCTCCACACAACAGAATGTGGGGGGATTGAGATACAAAATGCTCATGTGTGCGTACAGGAGAAACAAAATGTGTCCTTCTCCCTGTGTCGGTTCACCACACCGCCTCCTGGTGGACGCACAGCAGATTACCTCGCTGTGAATCTCAGAAAGTAATGATGCTCGTAGTAAAGCATGATCTCTCTCTCTCTCTCTCTCTCCTCTCTCTCTCTCTCTCCTTGCGCTCTCTCTCTCTCGCTCTCTTTGTTTTGAACACATGCATTCGCAACGGGGCACGATGAGGTGAACGAATGTATGCAGCATCCTTCAAGGTCTTTGGGTGGAGTTGTGTGGTGGAGGCGTGTGTGGAGGTGTGTTTGCGGGGGGGGGGGGGGTCACCCGTGGTCCATGGTCACGTACGTGTAGTAGGCGTGTACGCGCGTCGAGCTCAGAGGAGAGTCGTCACTCCCTGCCGTCACGAGGGGGGGGGTACAATTGCTCCATCGTGAGCATCTCTCTTAAATGTGGGGAAAAACCCTTTTTTCTTCTTTAGTTCCTTCCGTTTGTTTTTCCGTTTCATCTGTCGTCGCACAAGGCCTTTCCTGGTTCAGTTGCTCCTCCGACTACTCCTCCGACTCCTCCGACTCCTCCTACTCCAACACCTCCTGCTCCTCCCCCAACACTTCCTCCTCCTCCTCCTCCTCCTCCTCCTCCTCCACCGTGGACCGGCTGAGATTCATCAGAGGAGCCGTTCGCCTCTTTGGACGCTCTGCGCTTGGAGTCTCGGGTTGTGTGCTGTGTGTGTGTGTGGGGGGGGGGGAGAGAGACGACACACACACACAACATGTCTCACAATGTGAAATACATTTTGTGTTGTAGTCTATGTCGAAGCAGAGGCTTCCAGCTAAGCATAATGGTCAAACAATCGTGTCATGATTTGACACCATTTCGCGTACAGGAGAAACAAAATGTGTCCTTCTCCCTGTGTCGGTTCACCACACCGCCTCCTGGTGGACGCACAGCAGATTACCTCGCTGTGAATCTCAGAAAGTAATGATGCTCGTAGTAAAGCATGATCTCTCTCTCTCTCTCTCTCTCTCACTCTCTCTCTCTCTCTCTCTTGCGCTCTCTCTCTCTCGCTCTCTTTGTTTTGAACACATGCATTCGCAACGGGGCACGATGAGGTGAACGAATGTATGCAGCATCCTTCAAGGTCTTTGGGTGGAGTTGTGTGGTGGAGGCGTGTTTGCGGGGGGGGGGGTCACCCGTGGTCCATGGTCACGTACGTGTAGTAGGCGTGTACGCGCGTCGAGCTCAGAGGAGAGTTGTCACTCCCTGCCGTCACGAGGGGGGGGGTACAATTGCTCCATCGTGAGCATCTCTCTTAAATGTGGGGAAAAACACCCTTTTTTCTTCTTTAGTTCCTTCCGTTTGTTTTTCCGTTTCATCTGTCGTCGCACAAGGCCTTTCCTGGTTCAGTTGCTCCTCCGACTACTCCTCCGACTCCTCCGACCCTCCGACTCCTTCTACTCCAACACCTCCTGCTCCTCCCCCAACACTTCCTCCTCCTCCTCCTCCTCCTCCTCCTCCACCGTGGACCGGCTGAGATTCATCAGAGGAGCCGTTCGCCTCTTTGGACGCTCTGCGCTTGGAGTCTCGGGTTGTGTGCTGTGTGTGTGTGTGGGGGGGGGGAGAGAGAGACGACACACACACACAACATGTCTCACAATGTGAAATACATTTCTTTTGGCAGTCAAATCGTCAGATGATGGGGCAGCAATAGCTCAGGAGGTAAGAGCGGTGGTCTGGCTACAGGAAGGTTGCTGGTTCCATCCCCCAGGCTCCGCCTTGCTCGTGAAGTGTCGAGGTGTCCCTGAGCACCACAGTGTCAGGGACCTTGACACTGTGGTGCAGTAACCCTCCCTCCGATATCGAGGGAGGGTTACTGTCACATAGGGAGCTCACTAGCGCCACCATCGAGGCACGACACCTCAATGGTATTTTGACTGCAAATTCGTTCCATGACATAACACGAGAATGTCATGTTAACCCTCCAAAAAAAAAGCACAGGACCTGAGTAGAAGTATTCATCTGTCAACAGTCTATGCTCAGATATAATTGGACAGGAGCTCTTAACCCTAAAAAAAACGGGAAATGTAGGACAAGGAGGAACCCTTGAGAAAGAAGCGAAGACGATGTCCCTTTCAGCACAGCAAGGAGCCTAATAGGTGTCTCTGTGGCACATAATGATCATGACAGTGCATAGTAAGGAATAGTAATAGATAATAGTGACATAATGATAATGATGGAGAATAGTAAGGAATAGTAATAGATAATAGTGACATAATGATCATAATCATGATGGAGAATAGTAAGGAATAGTAATAGATAATAGTGACATAATGATCATGACAGTTCATAATAAGGAATAGTAATAGAAAATAGTGGCATAATGATCATACCTCTGTGTGTGTGTGTGCGTGTGTGTGTGCGTATGTGCGTGCTGCGTGTGTGTGTGTGGTGTGTGTGTGCGTGTGTGTGTGTGTGTGTGTGTGTGTGTGTGTGCTAGCCTGGGACTGTCTCACAATGTGAAATACATTTTGTGTTGTAGTCTATGTCGAAGCAGAGGCTTCCAGCTAAGCATAATGGTCAAACAATCGTGTCATGATTTGACACCATTTCCAGTCAAATCGTGTCAAATCGTGAGATGATGGGGCAGCAATAGCTCAGGAGGTAAGAGCGGTGGTCTGGCTACAGGAAGGTTGCTGGTTCCATCCCCCAGGCTCCGCCTTGCTCGTGAAGTGTCGAGGTGTCCCTGAGCACCACAGTGTCAGGGACCTTGACACTGTGGTGCAGTAACCCTCCCTCCGATATCGAGGGAGGGTTACTGTCACATAGGGAGCTCACTAGCTCCACCATCGAGGCACGACACCTCAATGGTATTTTGACTGCAAATTCGTTCCATGACATAACACGAGAATGTCATGTTAACCCCCCCAAAAAAAAGCACAGGACCTGAGTAGAAGTATTCATCTGTCAACGGTCTATGCTCAGATATAATTGGACAGGAGCTCTTAACCCTAAAAAAACCACGGGAAATGTAGGACAAGGAGGAACCCTTGAGAAAGAAGCGAAGACGATGTCCCTTTCAGCACAGCAAGGAGCCTAATAGGTGTCTCTGTGGCACATAATGATCATGACAGTGCATAGTAAGGAATAGTAATAGATAATAGTGACATAATGATCATGATCATGATGGAGAATAGTAAGGAATAGTAATAGATAATAGTGACATAATGATAATGATGGAGAATAGTAAGGAATAGTAATAGATAATAGTGACATAATGATCATACACTCTGTGTGTGGTGTGTGTGTGTGTGTGTGGTGTGTGTGTGGTGTGTGTGTTGTGTGTGTGTGTGTGTGTGTGTGTGTGTGTGTGTGTGGTGGTGTGTTGTGTGTGTGTGTGTTGTGTGTGTGTTGCTGGGACCCTACCTCTGTGTGCGTGTATGTGTGTGCGCGTGCGCGTGTGTGTGTGTGTGTGTGTGTGTGCTAGCCTGGGACCTTCCTCCTACCTCAGTAATGGAACGTCTGGCCATCCCTCTGGTAGCCGGGGCCGCTGGAGCCAGGGTTCTTGGCTCCCTCACACTGGGTGCCCGTGGTTCCACCATCCCTCTTCTCCCTGTAGGCTGCTGGCCCTCCAGGACCCTTTGCCTGCACAGTGGTGGTGGTGGTGGTGGAGGAGAACGACACACCACACACACACGCACACAGACACACACAACGCAGGGTGCGGAATGACAACACCTGAAGCTGAAACCTCACATACCCCAACAGACGCCACAGGAGGTCAGCCACTTTCTTGTCACGTCATGGTCAGGAAGAGACCAAGTTTACAGACGGATCAAAACAGACATGCATGTTGTGTATGCAGTCAACCTGGAATCAGAGTGAGGCGTGACATCTGAATTGTTCATATGCAGTACTGCATATATAACATCTGACGTGACATGGTCCAAAATAAATGAAGAGGTGTTTACCCTTCGTGAGGTTTTCCCCCCACCCCCCACCCCCCTTACACACACACACACACACACACACACACACACAAACACAATCCGTTGTCCTCTCTTATAGATTGTGGAAGACTCCCATAGTAAGCTTGTGTGGTAATTGTGAGAAAATGCCAGTATATACTGTAGTCAAGGCTATACATATCCATACATATATACACACAGTATATATATATATCTATACGTACCGTTGATGGCATGGGGGAGAGGGGTCTCCACGTCGGTGTTGGTGAGCCACGTAGACTCGGTCTCCCTGGTCCAGCTCTCATTGTTGTACCTCGGCTCGATGATCGCGTCAGCCCGACTCCCTCCACAACCCATCGAGACGTGTCATGCAGCTCCAGTATCCAGTGCTCTGCGCCTTTCGCAAGATCCCAATCCCCAATTAAAATAAATAAATAATATGAATGAGGATGATTCTGCGGGTGGTGGTGGTGATGTGGTGGTGGTGGTGGTGGTGATGGTGGTGGTGGTGGTGGTGATGGTGATGGTGGTGCTGATGCTGATGCTGCGCTCCGGGCTCCGGGAGGCAGACAGCGGCTGTCAGGCGCTCATGACAGCCGCGCACCTGCGTCATCGGAGGCGCGCAATATCTGAAATAATATGTGAATAATCTCTTTATCTGGATACATAAATAATAATAATAATAATAATAATAATAATAATAATAATAGGCCTGTGGCATGTCCCAGGGGTTACTGGACTGATCATTATGCGATAAAAAAAAAATTCAACAAGTAAAAAAAAATTATATTTAATTTAATTTAATTTATTAATTAATTTATAGGCCTGTGTCATGTGTATGTGTAAGTGTAATAGGACATTGCATGAGTCACAGTTGAATGTAATACAAACATTTTAATTAAAAAAAAAAGCTTTATTTATTGGCCTGTTTCATGTGTATGTGTTTGGGGAATAGGACATTGCACGACAGTCAAAGTTAAAGTCTAGTATATATCTTTATTTGGATCACTTTATTATTTTGACAACACAGTATTTGCACATAGATAGTTCTGAGATTCATAGTATACACGAAATACCGTTCACATGTTGCTTCTCGATTGAATCACAGCATGAGGTTTGAAATGGCAGAAGCACAATAGAAGCAATTCTTTAAAGGGGGGGAAAAACTGTTGGAACACTTTTCACGATGACTTCTGAACGTCTGGAGGTTCTACACACACACACACACACACACACACACACACAACGTAACACTATACAGACACAGCACCTTCAACGGATGAACACGAGCACAACATGAGCTATAGTCTCACCAAATAAATACAAACATCAAATTTTTTTTTTCCCTGAACAGGTAGGTCTACTATGATACTACTTGGGAGTTTCACGAAGCGAGGTGTCAAACTCAACAAACAACAAAAAATACAAATTAAAAGACGAGACAAAGCCCTGGAAGTTTCAAGAGAAAGGGATGGCGCTCAGGTTTACACTTGACAGAGATGAAACCATTCCGCGATAAAACACTTAAACAGCGATTTTTTATTTGTGTTTTTTGTTCGTTTTTCGTTCGTCGGACATGGACATTCTGTCAGCAATGTAATTGAGAGCTTGCAAGAGAGAGAGAGAGAGAGAGAGAGAGAGACAGAGAGGAGAGAGGGAAAGAGAGAGAGCTATACTGTATAGAGAGAACAGAGAATGAAAATGGAAATGAAAAAGAGGGAAAAACTCCTGAACACACGAAGCAAAAAGGAATGTAGAACACGGGTGTGTGGTACAGATACAGTGATGATGCTGATATAGCGGTCCGGTCCGGTCCGGTCCGGTCCGAGGACACCACGTGGGGGGGCCTCTAGAGCTTGAAGTCCAGCAGGTTGCAGTCGATCTTGTAGTAAACGTAGGGGTAGTACTCCTGCTGGCTCAGGTTCAGCCCCGGGATGTCCATGGATGCCTGCGGACAACCACGGCAAGCACACCACACCAACCGCAAGCGCTCAACTCAGCTCAATTCAATTCCAAAAACACCAATCGTTTCACAAACGGTGGAATAAATACCGTATAGGCGACGCGAGCGGCACACACACTTCTTTTACAAACGACTCGTGGAATGAACAACAACATTAATCGACCCTGTTTCTATTTGCTGCCCGTGTCTGCGTTCTGCTGATGACCGTCTGCGTTCTACTTTAACTGTAAATAATGACATGACGATTGTTTTAATTTAAATGTTAGCCTCCTGACCAATTCTGGCATCTTTACAATACTGTCTATTAATATGCACTGATGACCCTGATAAATAAACAATAAAGAAAATATGTTATGCAAGGTTTGGCGGTTTTTTCCCCTCACGTCTATGATGGCGGCGCTGCTGTCCAGGTGCTTGTACAACTCGTAGAGCACCTCACGCAGTTTCTTCACGTTCTTCTTGTGGGGCTGCAGCAGCATGGCCTGGAAGTTCACCGGCAGCCCGTACCTTCGAAACAAACAAATACAAATAAAAACAGCGGCGAAAAAAACAACCAAAAAAAATTGTTCATGCCAGAACAAAATGGCCGAAATTTGTTCGACGACTTTTTTCCGTCTTCCCTGCTTCGTCTCCTCACCGTAGGACTGACTCGATGAAGACACGCAGGGCTTTGATGTGGATCCAGGCGATGAAGGCCTCGCTGAAGTTCACTTTCAGCCACCGCACCAGGGGGCCCTGGAGAACGGTGCACGGCGCGCACACCACCACACACACACACACACACACACGCACACACACACACACACACACACACACACACACACACACACACACACACGTGGTCTTTTAATGAGCCTCCATAATCTCTCCACTCATGACTCATCAGCCCCCACCGTCGCTTCAACACGATTTATAAACGTTCCTTTGTTATTATATTATTATCGATTTGAGCAGTCTCACCGTAATGAGTTATCTTAGCAATAATCTGGCTGGGTTCGTTTAAAAAAAAAAAAAGAACTAAGGGAAATTGCCTGATAATCGTGTTTATTGTGAAATATAGATCTAGCTGTGGATGACGCACTGAAAAATGAAACCCCCTGTGATCGTACAAACTGTTTCTTTTTGTCGGTGGACAGCCGGGTCATTTCCTCTTTGTCTGCCTTCATTTCCTCCGCGTTGTACTGGAAGTCCCGCACCGTAAACCTAAGGAGGGAGGGGGGGGGGGGGGGAATTCATCTCTGATGATCGCATCACACGTCACACTCTCACACAATGGAACAACGGTAATATGTAAAAGCAGAGACAATGCATCTCTGGAAATGTACAAAGCATGCGTGTGTTCTACTTTCATCGGCCCACACCCACACAATCAGACCCCCCCCCCCCCCGGGATCGCATGAATTGGAGAGGTGTGGCAAGAGGGCAAGAAAAAGGTCCTTCAGTCCCTGTGACGTGGTCACGGTCCAAATGTCCAAGCCAGGTTTAAACAAAAAAGTGTATATGAGCCATTCTAGAATCCAATAATATAATATAATATAATTACATTTACATTTACATTTAGGGCATTTGGCAGATGCTTTTATCCAAACCTACAAAAGAGTACATTTGTTACATTTGTAATGGCCAGATGATTCAAATGTTTTACTAAATGACTCGATTACTGACCATAAGACATATAAAAATATGTCCACATGTGTCTGCTATAGTGTGTCCATGTTATATGCTGTACTTTACACTTTACTTTGGCTCACAAGAGAGTCTTGCTAGCCAACAAGGGACTGAAGTGGCAGCCAGACGTTACGGGCTAACCTTGTGTGGTCAAGTCAGTTAGGTCACAAGCACTCAAAAAGGTACCGTCTTCTACCTAACTGAGCTTTTTCATGAATAAACTTCCTCCCAACTGTCCAAATCCTGAGAGTGTCAATCCTTTCCTTCCTTCTTTAACTATTATCTCAAGTGTCCAGTTACCTATTTCCACAATGTAAACACACATCCCATTTTTTTTAGCAGTCGAACATTTTCTAAGTGGCCGCACCGGCTGTGCTGTGGCCCGACCATTTTGACATTTTGAAAGCCAATTAGAAACACGTTAATCATCGCACGGCGACGCTAATGAACGCTCTGCCCGCGTGCCAGCCTGCCAGCCTGCGGGTCACACCGGGACAACCTACTTGTTTTCCCGGGCCTTGTGCTTGAAGTCATCAATGGCCTTCCGGAAGAGCGTGACGCTGAACAGGCCGCTGTCGTGGTCCTCGAACAGCAGACTGTGGGGGGGGGGGGGGGGGGGGGGGGGATGATGCAAGTGAGTCAAACACCGTCGCGGGTAAGCGGCCGGCTCCACATGATGTCTTCATGGATAACTCCCATGGGAGGATGAGCCGAGACTAGACAGCAATAGTCACCAGGGATGAACTATTCCTACATGGTGATAGATTGAACTTTAAACTGAGCAATTTTAACCTTGTTACACACATATATATACAAATGTCTTTTCTCAGACAACTTCAAGAAAACACCAGGGGGGGGGGAAATGGGTTGGTGCTCAGTACATGTGAGCAGGGCAGGGCAGTAGCATTATACTATACAGTAGTATACATGTTGCCTGAACTGCATCTGGCTCCACTGAGCCGTGGACGGAACTCTCAGGCGATGTCGAGGCTTACTTAGTGGAGCGCGGGACCACCATATCAGACAGGGTCTCGTAGGTCTTCTGCCACTCAACGTAGTTCACCCTGGAAAAGACGCACAAACCGAAACAAAATCAGACCCATCGTCACCGCTGTTGACGTGACACCATCACCAGCGATAGACGCCTCGCGGGTTCAGTGCGAGCGTCGTCTCGGATAACCGACGCGGTACTCACTTTGGCACGACCACCAGCATGGTGAGAAGGTACTCGGAGTCCAGAACAAAGTCTTCTTTCTTGACGATGTCGGCCAGGCTCCTGGTCAACAGGCTCCCCCTAGAGGGCAGCACAGGCACCGCAGGTTAGCAATGGGAAACTGTTCACAACATGAAGACAGTATCACTGCAAGTACTTGGGAACGATATACAGTATATATATATATATATATATATATATATATTTATTAGCAGACTGTGGAAAGTGTGTTAACTCAACTGGCATCAACTGATTTGTGCATATTGTTTTTAACTTGTGTTGAATTTAACTCATTATCACCATCATATCTCTATTTCACTCTTTCAACAAATGTACATATTGTCAGTCCCTTTGGACCAAAGGGTCTGCCAAATGCCCTAAATGTAAATGCATGTATGCAAGTACCAGTTGCATACTTTGATTGGTTCTCAGCCTGACATTTAAGTCGCTTTGGATAAAGCTTCTGCAAAAATGACAAACTATGAATATAAAATAAATGTTTATAATTAGGTGTTCAGGTCGCGGCTAATTCAGCGCTGAAGCGTGGTCACGGCCATCTTGGAGAGGAAAGTGGTGGCGGTGACGGCGGCGGCGGCTGCGGAGGTCATCTTGACTCACGCGTTCTTCCTCTCCAGGTTCTGCAGGTTTCCCTTCAGGTTGTTGTAGGCCAAGGCTCGGGCCTTCAGGTCGTTGTCTATCTGGCTCACTTGCTGTGGGGGTCACACAGCAAGTCACACAGGGGTCACACAGGGGTGACACAGGGGTCACACAGTGTCAGTACATCCATCATATATGAATATGTTTACATGGCACCAACTTCAGTGAACAAATGCCAAAACCGCTCCAAAAGTGACCATATACTAACTATACTAATTCATTAAATGTTATCATTTAAATTATTTATTATGTGTGTATTTGTATTTCATATGCTTTGCAATAGAATATAGCAAATAGATAAAATACATGTACAGAAAGCATAAGAAGGTACTAGTCTCCAATGGGTTCAGCATCACTGTCTGTTACCTTGGAGATGATCTCAGAAATGTTTTTCAGGGACTGTTTGATGGGATACTTGGCCATGTCCCACTGGAATCTGGTCACATAGGTGACCAGGTCAACTGTTTGGGGTCAAAAAACACAGGAACCATTAATGACCTTTAACCTTTATGTTGTAAGCTTTGTTTGTGTGACAAAATGACCCATGGAAAGTATACAGAATTGGTTTTGTATTCTGATTGATGGGATGTCTGTAATCAATGTGTGGCCTTAGCCAATCAATGTTTGTGATGTTATCGAAGAGCAGCTACACGTATTTTTTTTAAATGAACTCAAACACACATCTCTTTACACACTGAACACTGAAACATAACAGTCATACTGAGACTTATAACTGTGACGCATACTGAGCAAACCACATTGACCTTTCTTACACAAACACAAGTTAATCTAAACGTTGGCCCATTGGACAAACAAAGGCATCGGGGTTAACATATTGTTAACCTTGTTAGACCCAACCCAAACATTCTCTGCAACAACAATGTCCAAACTATGACCTAAACTTCAAGGGTGCTAACTGCTTTCATACTTGATCTGTTTCAGTCCAACTCTGGAGCACTTCCCCACGGGGGCATATGACGGTTAGTTTGAGGTTAATTAGAAAACATACAAACTACGCTTGAGTCAACATCGAGTCAGGCAGATGTAAACTAAATAGAAAAATGAGTCATGGGTTGCGGTCGAAAAGGAAAAAAACACATTTCCTTAACCTTGATGCAAAACGTCATTCACTCGGTAAAAAAAAAGTCTATTGGACCGCAACCATCGTCAGACGTGAGCCACTAAGGAGGTGAAAGCCCTTATCGAAATATGGTCTCACAATCACATCAGACAGACGCTTGTGGGAACACACAGAAGTGTATAAAGTCTATACATTCTTTTTTGGTTTTAAACATTAAAAATGCAAACAAGTATCAACTTCCCCTCTGAATCGGAACGTGTCTCCTGAACTACGGATGTGAAAGTGCCCGAAGAGTTCCTCAGTAGAACCAATCAGAAGCATCCATCTATGCAAACCCCTGTGATGTATATCTCCCTACTACTACTACTACTGTACTACTACTACTACTACCATGGACTAGACTGCATGAGAAGGCTCATCCCAGTGTGAGGAGGCGCCGTCACAGTACCTCCATTCGCCAGCAGGTTCTCCTGGACCTTGTCTCGGCTGTCCTCCAGAACGTCAGCCATGTACTGCGCCACCTTCTTCACCACACTGACCGTAAAACCAAAAAACAGCATTAGGTCATGACTGCACTAAGCTCATTATGTCAGGAGAAAACATGACACACACACACACACACACACACACACACACAGTTACTCTGTTTAAGTAATGAATAGCAAAAGCACAAAGAGCATGACGAGATGATTACTTGGTATTAATCGGTACAACATCTTGGTAGATATATATATATAACCAGGTTTATGCCCACCTCTCCACGAAGGTGTCCAGCTTGGCCAGCTCGTCTGACAGACCGACCAAGACATCTAGTGTTCCAACCTGTGACGGCGAAAGCTCAATTTTTTTTATCAATGCAATCAGGCATCAAACTCATTTGAGGCTGAGGGCCAAATGAACACATGACACACGTACTGTATAAACATATACATTGCTCATTGATCCATCAGCATTGTATTGGACTCGTGTGCGTGTGAGTGTGAGTGTGTGCGTGTGCATGTGTGTGTGTGGTGGTGAAGGTGACCTTGAGGTCGGGTACGTTGAACTTGTTGTTGGTGGAGAGGTTGGCGGCGTGTGTGGTGGCCACCATCATCTTGTCCCAGCTCTGCTGACACGTCTTCTCGCCCGGAGCGGAGATCAACCAGAATTCAGCCATGGCTGCGGGGAGACGGGGAGCTTACAGGGCCGGACAGGGCAGGGCAGGGCGGGGCAGGGTAGGTTAGGGTCGGTCCTCTCTTCTGGAGAGAGGAGCAAAGCATCGGTGTTGTTACTCAATCTTTATACGCCATTGCTTTGACCCAGCTCATTTGAATCATTATGACGGCAATATATCAATAAGTCCCCTTTCTTTCCTTTATATACACTATATATGCCTGGTATACATAATGAATAACTATGATTATTTGTAAGTTGCAAGTCTGCTGTACAGTAGTTGAATCAGTGTCACATTACCAAAACACTGTCTTCCCCTACTGCCAGACTGCTCTATTCATACACTGTACAGTATAACAGACTCTAGTCCACACACATTGTGACTTCCTTCTTTTCTCACACAGGATCACGAGGTCTGCACTTCTTTGAGCATGATATGTCATTATTGATAATATGTATTTATGTGATACTGGCACATGTTATTCACCAGAGCCAGATATAAAGATGTCATGTGATCATCCCTCTGTACTGGGAAAGACGTACAGTACATCTGCATGTCACATTTACTGTCACGTTGATATTTTTACAATATTTACTGTGTGCAATATCATGTTCACTGGCTTTTGCAGTGGAAATTGGACACACCGTTTCATTAAACTAAACCATGCCTGTCAATGTTTATCCAGGAACGAGCTTAGTGGCATTAGGCTTGTAGCAAATGATAGTGCGTGTGTGTGTGTGTGTGTGTGTGTGTGTGTCACGACATTGAGAATGTTACACTCACCGATGAACGTGATGTATTGATCCCTTATTGGTCTGCACACTATGCTGACAATCCAGTGCAGTTTTCAAATGATCCAATGGCGTGCATAGCCCAATCAGGTACACTGCAATTCAGAGGTCCTTCAAACGCGGACCGAACAAAAAATACCATCGCACACAGACACACACTCTCTCTCACACACACACACACACACACTCACACACACACACACACCGAGTCAGCTGATCAGCTGTGCGTCTGCGCAGTAGCTGCTGCGCACTAGTATTTGTTTTGGTGGTTGATTTGTCCTTCTCAATGTCGCCCCCTAGTGGCCATCGTCCATAATGGCGAGAGAAGGCCTAACTTTGTCATTATATAACACACTGTTCTGCACTCAATTGAATGCATGTTTTGATCATTATTATGTGGGATGGAAAATATTGTGCGTGCTTAATACCTATGATTCACTGCTTCCACAATGTATCTGTAATGCATATTATTATTATTATTATTATTATTATTATTATTATTATTATTATTATTATTATTATTATTATACTGTTTATTTCTCTATTGATTTATTCTATTGCTATGCAACCTGGCACAAGAATTTCCTTCAGGATTAATAAAGTTCTATCTTATCTTATATTATATTATGTGGGTAGATTTCCGACTGTTTACAAAGCATGTGGTCAAGAAGAGGGGGAAAATCCGGACACGGTCCATTCCACCAGTGTCTTGGAAACGCATTAACGCATCTCAGAAGTATCACGGGTTCGAGAGCTCCGTCCAGAAGAAGGATTTATCAGCCCTCTTTCAAACCCCCTGAATTTCTCTTGGTTAACCACGTGGAATGTGTTCCTTCTTGCTGTCTGATTTTTCAAAGGTTGTGAATAATCCAAATGGGAATTAGCCTGAATATGTATTATTCTGTCACAAAACCTCTGAATAGATGAATAGAAGAACTAAGCCTACAGCATATTTCTGCTGAATCTTTGAAAGGATCTTCAAGTTTGCTATTTCAACATTTAGGCAACTACATATATGCTTGTATAGCCTGTGTGACAGCCAATGTGAGCAGGCATGTTTAAATGTGTCAAACAAACAAAAGCTTTTCAGTGTTTGCTCTTCTGGTCTTTAGCTTTTGGTTAGTTTATCTCAGTGCTCAGTTATGTTTTGTCTAGAAACAGGAATGCAATGTATCCTTGAGACTGTTTGTAGTCATATATACAAAGACAAAGTTCTGTGCAACCATATTGAACTTTGAAAATGTAACCTTGAAGCTATTTATCTTCAAATATACTTATATATACTGTATATAATTGGCCAATATTTCTGCTTCACTGCAACCAACAGCCCATGGAGTCATATTTAATTGAGGCTGACCAGATTTACATGGGTTGCTGCAATGGAAATACGCACTATGAACTATGGAACACTTATATAGTATGCAAACCTGAATCATGAATCATCCCCAAAAAAATATGACATGGCAGAGTTTTGACAGAGCATGCTCTAAATGCATTACCTAACACTTTGTAGTAGGCCTATGCAAATATGATTCATGCCCGGTGGAATGATAGATATGGAAAACGAAAAACAGGGAAACTTATACTCACAGTCAGTCAGTCAGTTAAGATAAGATAAGATAAGATAACTTTATTAATCGCGAAGGAAATTCTTGTGCCAGGTTGCATAGCAATAGATTAAAACAATAGAGAAATAAACTGTATAATAATAAAAAATAATATAACTATACATTTGATTTACAAATTTACAGTGAGTCTAAAAGAAGTATAAAAATATAGGTGAAGTACAAATATACAGGTGAGATAAGATATTCAGTCCGCAAAGACAATTTTGCAATAATTGAAGTGTAATAAAAGGGTAATAATAATAATAATAATAATAATAATAATAATGGTGAGAGGAAGTATTGCACATGACATAAAGAATATTAAGAATATTGCACATAATAATATAGCAGGGTAATATTGCATGGATAATAATAATAATAATTAATAATTATTTCACTGTAATGGCAAGATTTAAAACCCAACAACAAGGCTTCTTTGTGCGGGAGATTTTCATTAAAAGCATCAATAATTCCTCATTAGTTACGTCACCCGCACATCAATCTCACCACGTCGCTACTCGGAAACCCCGATATGGGCGCACAGCGCTCACCCCATTGGCTGAGGCGGGGCGCGGAAGTCCCGCCCCGCCCCGCCCTCCCGACGAGCGCGTTGACTTACCCTTACACTTCCGGTCGTTCTCCACCCACTAGCGACACGGAGAGAGAGAGACCAAGACGTAGACCGCTCGACCGACCGCCAGCCCGCCCGCTCTTTCGTAGAACCGTATGGCAAAATTAGGCCTCTTCCTTTCTTTTATTGTGGCCCCCACCACCGTTTAAAAATTCCGCCGAAAAAGAGAAGACGATTTTCCAAGTCATTGTGGCCGTTATCTCACGTAAGTAGTGGACGACGACGACGACGAGACCGTTTTGTTGAACCGCGGAGCTCCGGCTCGCTGCTTGCTGGTGGAAACATGGCGGGCTGAGCCTCCTGACAGGCCGATACACTGACACACACACACACACACACACACTCACTCACTCACTCACTCACTCGCGCTCTCTTTTTTTTTTACACCTTATTTGGTCACGGAGGCGCGTCGCTGGAGGGTTTTTTTTGTTGTCGTTTATTTATTTTTAAATAAATGAAACAAAAAATAAACTTACAATAAATACAAACCAATAGAAACACAACCGGAGTAGAGGATCGTGGTCGTTTGTCGGGGTGTGTGTGTAACGTGGGCTGCCAGCATGTCCTCACCAGATACCGGGAAATTGCTGCTGGCGCGGTTTCCAAGAAGTACACGTTTAGTTGTAGTTTTTTTTGTATATATATATATATATATATTTACATATATATATATGATCTTTCTAAAGCCGGTAATCCGTTACATTCCCACATTCAAACAGCCAATATTGGCTTTTTTTTTTGCTGACTGAATATCTTATCTTATCTATATTTGTATATTTCTATACTTCTCCTATGACTCAGACTTACTGTACATTTGTAAATCTGTTTTTATTATTCTATTGATTATTTCTGCTATGCAACCTGGCACAAGAATTTCCTTCGGGCTCAATAAAGTTCTGTCTTATCTTACCTTTTATTATGGTCCGCTATTTTTTTATTTAGTTATTAAGCAGCTTTTTTTAAGAGCAGTCCACTGATCACTTTTATACTTTTATCAGGTGTTTGTTTTTCAGCTGGAACAAACAAACCAAAAAATACAAAAAACAAAACCTCAGCCTGAATGTTATATAACGTATTGATCGTACCCCCACAGACAAATGTGGAACAAAGGTGTGTTTGACCTGAGGTCAAACACACCTTTGTTCCACATTTGTCTGTGGGGGCCCCATTTAGAAGCAGAAGTGAAAGTGACATGGCTGACCTTAACTATAAATGGTGTGTGTGTGTGTGTGTGGTGTCCCGTCCGGTGTGTTTGTAATTCATTAATAAGAATCGTGGGTCAACTTATGCAATGACATGACAACTCGTTTGGTATGCATTCGATGTATTCTAACCAATGTCTGTGTGTGTGTGTTTGCCGTACAGGGCTCCCCTGTCTCTGTACAGGTGTATAACCGCTATCCAGAGGGGCTAGGGGCGGCTCTCTACCGGGAGCACTTTGACTTCAACGCTGAGCCGCCTTGGGATCCTAGCTGATAGTGGGACAAGTCCATCTCCCGACTTGTCCATGTGAGTCCACTCCCGTTCCTAACACACACACACACACACACACACACCTACACCCCTTTTACACACGCAGACACACACGCACTTTCTTAACTGCTTTAGGGCTTAATGGGTCAATCAATGTAGTTTTTTCCAATTGCATGCTAAGATGTTGACTTGTTTTTAAATGCAAAGTGACCTTAATTGTTAAGTTAACCCTGGCTAACTTGTTGTCGTTTTCTCTCTCTTTGTTTCTTTCTTTACTTTCTGCAGTTTGTTGCATACCGGCAGGACCCCATTGGCTCAGTGGTGACCTTCTCCATTCGCCTTCTTTTCTCTTCTTTATGATTGTCAGCTAAGCGGAAAACGGTTAAGATGAAAGGACTTTCAGAGGAGCCCAGCTACGTCATCGAGCTCCTGGAGGAGGGAGCGACCATCGGCGACGTCGTCGACGGCTACATCTCCGAGCATGCTCTGGTCAGTTTGGCGCTCCGAATCGGGAAAAAACCTATTGCTGTTAAAATTGCTTTGCAACTTTAGAAACTCGGGTCACTTGAGAGGGGGAAAGCTTTTCTCAGGGTGGTCAAGCTGGACAGATGCCCGCCAATCCTGTCACGCAATTATCTTACTCCAGCGACTAATGGGATTGCCTGTGTGTACGGGGGCCATAATCCCTAATCCAACGCGTACTACTTTACTCACGGTCTATGCAAACCAACCCTGTCTGGCTGTCACTGATTGTACCTCTTTGTGTTGTTCCCAGGTGGAGAGCAGTGCGTTTGTGGTGGGCGACCTCGGTGCCCTCATGCGACAGCACGAGCGCTGGCAGTCACTGGCGCCGCACCTGCAGCCCTACTACCCGGTCAAGTGCAACAGCAGCCCGGCCGTCGTGGAGGTGCTGGCCTCCCTGGGCCTGGGCTTCGTCTGCACCAACAAGGTGTGTCTCCAGGCCAGCCGCCGCCGTGGGTCTCACCGCAGTGCTCTTCAAGGATAACTGCGCAGATTTTTATGTTATTAAAAAAAATGTTTTCAGCCATATCTCCCGTCGATCCGCATTGGGGATCGACGGAACCTCTGTATGCTTCTTCCGACGCTTCTGTTGGGTTCTTTTCGTTCGTTTGGCGGGTCGCTGGAAAAAACCCTCCTGGGTAACTTGCCTCAACACATGTTGTTTTGTGAACGGGCCAATGGACTTTTAGCATTTCATGTTCCTCGCAGCTGCAGCGAAGTTCACGCCGCACACAAAGTTGTCATTGCCGTCACGTAGTAAAAATTGCTACGATTGATGAGCATCGATGCAATTCAAGATGACACTACTGCTGTTCATAAATCATATTTTTTTATTCGATACCAACATCGGATCGATCGAAATCCTCTGGTCCCCAAAATTTATTTTCATCCTCCCGATTGCTATTTTTTTTTTCGCCGGCCTCCAGGGATGGCTGGACGTACTTAAGGTCAAGTCCTGGTTTCGGTGCGTGTGCGCACGCACACACCGAAACACCACCACACACTCTCATCCGGTTATGAAAGCCGCTTGCCCCTTTTTTTGTTTTTGTTTTCAGTTAGCGCTTCGACCCCACGGACCCATCACGTTGATTGCCGTTGGTGACCCAATCCGTCCGTCCGGGGGCTTTCACCTTGCATAACGGCTGTTGCTCTAAAGGCTTCTGAAAGATTTGATCATCATAATAATAATCCCAATAATATCTGTTGGGTATCTCTCCGCCAGGCTGAGCTGAGCCTGGTGCTGGAGCGCGGCGTGCCCCCAGAGAGTGTCATCCTGTCGGGGGTCTGCAAGCAGCTGGCGCACATCAAGTACGCCGCCAGGAACAACGTCTGCCACCTCGTCTGCGACAACCCGGCGGAGCTCTGCAAGATCGCCCGCGCGCACACCAACGCCAAGTAGGTGGAGATGTAAATATGGCTCGATTAATGCCAAGGCTTTAATATATAAGGTTTTATATTTTTAAAAGGTGCATGCTATTGTTGTGTTGTGTTGGGGCAATTTAAATTGTAAATGGATTACATTTATATCGCACTTTTATCCAAAGCGCTTTACAGTTGCCTCACGTTCACCCATTCATACACAGACGGTGAGGTCAACCATGCAAGGTAACAACCAACACGCCAGGAGCAGTTGGGGTTAGGTGGCGTCTTGCTCAGGGACACCTTCCTGTTGCCAGACAACCGCTCTTACCTCCTGAGCTGCTGCTGCCCCATTTAAAAGTTTTGAATGCAATACATTTCACCGCGGGACGTGAGACAAAACCAAACAGACAAAACAGTGGATTTTTGTTTTTTCCCCCCCACAAGGTTTTGTCATGACTACAATGGATTATGTGACTTTGGCTTGGTGTAAACACGCAATGTACTTTTGAAGGACACTTTCGGAATGGAACACCTAGTCGTGTTAATAGGACACCGCGACTGAGTCAATGACTTACTCAAGAGTACACGGCATGACTCAGGGCGATTGAGGTTTCGATCACTGCCTCACCCACCCACTCTCTCTCTCTCTCTCCCTCCCTCCCAGGTTGCTGCTGCAGCTGACCACGGAGGCGCACGCGGCCGAGACCAGCGTGGCGTTCGGCTGCTCCCTGAAGAGCTGCCGCGGCCTGCTGAAGCTGGCCCGGGAGCTGGGCGTGGACGTGGTGGGCGTCACCTTCCACATCCCCGCGTCCTGTGCCGACCTGCAGCAGGCCTACAGCCACGCTCTCTCGGACGCCCGCTGTGTCTTCGACATGGGGGTGAGGGAGTGCGTTGTGTGTGTACATTTGTTGATGGTCTTCCAGGCATTTATGGGGCTAAACATGTGTCCTGTTAAATGTTATTGTGTCAACATGTGATTTTTAGTATTTTTATTTGTGTGTGTGTTTTCAGGCGGAATTGGGCTTCAGCATGAGCATCTTGGACATCGGTGGTGGGATCACAGGTTCAGACTTTCAACTCCAGCAGGTAATCATTAGCCCTCAGATTCATAAAATGCACCAAAAAAAGCCTGCTCTGTACCAAACATTGACGTGTTATGCCCACGTCAATGAGTACCATAAAGTTGATAAAGTCAAAATCGGACTAGATTAACAGCAAAAGTCTGATTGCAGGCGAGCTCAAATGTGTGTGTGTGTGTGTGTGTGTGTGTGTGTGTGTGTGTGTGTGTGTGTGTGTGTGTGTGTGTGTGTGTGTGTGTGTGTGTGTGTGTGTGTGTGTGTGTGTGTGTGTGTGTGTGTGTGTGTGTGTTTGTGTGTGAACGGGGCGTTTCCCTTTCTGTCTTTCGAACTTGTTTCGACCAATCATGTTCCTGGGGGCGGAGTCACAACAAACGTGATATGATATATGATCATCCATTGGAAGGGAGTAAAAAAACAAAACAATAAGATAATATAGAAGGTTATTCATCCCGAAGGAAATTCTTTAATCGTCTCTCGGTTGATGCTGTCATGGCTTCGACTTAAAAAAAGACGAAGAAGAAAATGGACTATTACGAGGCAACAACTTATGCATTTGTTGAAATAGTCCTCTGAAACCTCAATTTTGCCACTCTTAAATGAGTCCAGATGAATACCTTCAAAAACAAAACAGTACTCCCACCAGAAGTTCAGGAGCACAACATTGTCGAACTTCTGGATCTGAGATTACCGCGTAATGTCGCCGGGGCAATGCGTGAACGTGAGCGCTTTGTCTTCCCCCTGTGCTAAGCGTCTCTGTCATGTAATGTAATGTGTTTTTGGTGTCTGCAGGTGGAGTGTGCGGTCAGCCCGCTGCTGGACGCTTACTTCCCCCCGCTGTCCGGGGTGCAGGTGCTGGCCCAGCCCGGCGCCTTCTACGTGGCCGCCGCCTTCAGCCTGGCCGTCAACGTGATCGGCAAGAAGATCCTGAACCAGCAGTGGGACAGCCTGGCCCAGGGTACGTCTCTTGGCCGTATATCCTAATGTCCTACTTCTCTCTTTGCTCCTTACTTTCCCTTTCTCGTTGTTCCCGCGGGATTTATATATTTATTTGCCCCCCCCCCCCGTGTTCCAAAATAACCACGGGGGAACTGTTGGTTGGTGTTTTTCCCCCGGTTGAGGACTTAACGTCCGTAGCTAATCTGTGCGGAGGCGCCAGTGGCCACAACAACTTGCCCGCTTTTTGCTAGCGGCGGCTACGTAAGCACAGCGGCACTTGACACAATGCGCCCCCTTGTGCTCCGTGCGCGCAGGGGAGCGGAGCGGCGCCGACACGGAGTTCCAGTACTACATCAACGAGGGCGTCTACGGATCCTTCCGACGCAAGCTGCTCGGGAACGTTATCCCCGCCCCGTCGGTGCACAAGGTCAGTGGGCCGCCCAACACACACACACACGCCCCCACCCAGACAACGGTGACAATATACAGTGGAAAGAGGGGCTATGTAGTCAAAGCGTGTGTGCGTGTGTGTGTGCGTGCGTGTGTGTGTGATTTTTATATTTGGAAAAAGCGGCATCAAATGAGTGAGAATGCAAATGTATTTTCTATCAATAGTTATGTCAATCTTATATTACATACATTTCCATTTAGGGCATTTGGCAGACGCTTTTTTTATCCAAAGCGACTTACAAAGAGTACATTTGTTGAAGGAGACAGGAATATATCACTGTGGTACATAAATAAGATTTTATTTGTATTTATATTTACATTTAGGGCATTTGGCAGACGCTTTTATCCAAAGCGACTTACAAAAGATTGTATTTGTTTGTATTTATTATTATTATTTTCCGTCCACCACTAATTCTCGCCCCCCGGCCACACACAGCGTGCCCTCTGCGCCAAGCAGCGGGTGTACCCCAGCAGCCTGTGGGGCCCGTCGCTGGACCAGCTGGACCAGGTGGTTGAGCGCTGCCTGCTGCCGGAGCTCAGCGTCGGCGACTGGCTGCTCTTCTCCAACATGGGCGCCAACGGCCTGCTGGAGGAGCCCACCTGCCTGGCCGGCGAGCCCCAGCTGCCCGTCTACTACGCTGTTTACACCGCAGACTGGTGAGGAGGAGGAGGAGGGATTATGCCTTTTTTTTGAACACGTGCTTTCAGCTGCTTCAGGTTTTATGGACCATCGGGGGAAGGAGTCTCTGTCTGCTTTCAAATATCGTTATAAATTATTATTCCTTTTGTCCTGGAACATTCAGCCCATGAATTTAACGCAAAACTGCTGCTCAGTTGATTCGATCCACCATTTTGAGAGGGCCTTTCTTCTTTGATATTGTCCAACTATCGCTAAAGATCGGGTCAAAGCAGAAATTAGTTGCTCTCTCGTAATAATGAATCCAAAATGCAGCTATTGCTGACCGTGTCGTTAAGAAGCGCGTTGTTGAACGTGGTCCTCATTTCAAGTTTTTAAAAACGGGCCAGTGTGTTGATTCTGGTTGCCGGTCTCATGGAGTTGTGGAGAGGTGAGCAAACAGGGATGGAGCTTCACTGACTTGTCGGCCATTTTGTTTTTCGCTGCCTGCAGGTACGGGATGCAGGAGGCCGGCGTGGCCCTGGACGGCAGCATGAAGAACTTCTCCCTGATCAACCACAGCGCCGTGTTCAACCCTCCGTCCAAGTCGCTCTAAACTAGATCGTGTGGCACAGATTCAGTTTGACCCTTTTCTGCTGCCCAACAAGGGAGGGGGGATAAATTTGGTCAACATTCCAGCCGTCTTGGAATTATTTTTTTTGGTTGTTTTTACCAGCAAATCAAGACCTATTTTTATTTTAGTTTTTTTTTTTTCAGTGTTGAAAACAGGAAATGCGTGGTAATTTCCTACCTCAGTACTCCTGGATTCTCCTCTGAAAATAAAGTCCTTATTTCACCCCCCTCCCCTCCCTTACGTGTCCCTCTCTCAACAGTTCAACAATCTGTCTGCCAGAAAAACACCATTATGCAACAAAATGGACGACTCCGTGGAGATGGAACCCCCGCCATTTTAGGAGGGGGTTTATTTCCCTAATTTAAAACCCGTTTACATAAATGTACAATTGATTTTTAAATCTTTCTCTGTATTACCTGTCGTGTAAATCGCTTTGTTCAACACATAGATTTTGTCTAATGATTTTTGAAAGATATCTAAAAAAAAAATCTGAATTCTATGTGTAGGACCGCTACTAGCATAGTTTTAATCGCATAACATTGTGACATGTTAATCTTAATTATGATTCACTTTTTTCTTTAATTTATTGCTCTCAAAAACACTGTTGGGGCTCATCGAAGTGAGTTTACTTTATGTATCTGTTCACATGCTGTGACCCATCAAAACAGTATTTGCTGATTTATATATTGATGTATTTCTAATGCTTCATAGTTGGTGTGCTGTGACTGACATTTGTGACCTCACTGTTTATTTTGCCTTGCTTGAAAGGCATGAAGGAATTGTTGGCGGGGAAAGTTTTTAACTTGCATAGAGCGAGCCTCACTATAAGGCGCCTCTCCGTTGATAGTGCAGTTAAGGTTAACTTTGAATATCTTTTTAAGCCATTCAAATCATCAAATGTGCCACAGCAGTAGAAATTATATCATGTTCTCCATGTTGCACTAAAGACATTTCATGTTCAAACGAAACACCTTAAACTGATGACGCAAGTATAGGTTTCTGGCCAGTGATGGCCTTTTACAGACCAGAAACACTATACAGATAATATAGTCTTCTATAATACTTGCCTGGCATATTTTAATTGATGCAGCAGTAATCCTTCATGCTTCTCTGAAGCAAGTTATTTGAGAGATGTCACTTGAGTCTCTTGCAGCTGTTTGTTAAAGTTGACCTCGCTGAACTCCAGTTAAAAAAAAATCCTGTCCGTGTGTTGCAAACAAGTAATGTATTGTTAATTACTTGCTGTCTAAGGCACTAATGGACCATAGCGTGTTTTGATTGTAAATTGTGCTTAAAGTAATAAAAGTGAATAATTTAATACATCTGACTGAAATTATTTGCTTGGCTTGTACCACAATCCAGACCAAATTGTGTACTTGTTTACATGTAACGTGCTGAAGTTCATGCTCAGTCACCATACGTAACATTCAAGATTACTTTACTTGCCATATGTAACAAGTACAATGGAATGCTTACTCCCTATTCACTCCTGCTGTATTCTTCTATACATAAATTCAAAAGGAATTCTAAACCATTAGTGAAGATTGTACTTAATATGTACAGTAAAAATGACAAGAGTAGCAATACTACGGCGGGTGGTGCAAAAATGTAGTGTCCACGTGCAGTACAGTAATATCTTTAAAAACATGCAACATGTAATAAACTATAATGATCAATGATAAGTGACCAGTGCAGTTCAGTACAGTGAGAGTGCCTGCATGCTATGGAGGTGAGTTCTTTTTGTAATTGTATGTCTACCCCCTGTAAGTCTAGTGTAGTTGTAACTCCAATAATAATCTAATACTCCAAAAAGTACAATAATAGAGCGATTAACAGTTCAGTTGGAGCACTGCCTGTGGGTAGAAACTGTTTTTAGTTTCTCTACCTGCTTGTCCTGGTTCGAATGCTG
The DNA here is from genome assembly GCA_002895965.2 of Coryphaenoides rupestris. Lineage (NCBI taxonomy): Eukaryota > Metazoa > Chordata > Actinopteri > Gadiformes > Macrouridae > Coryphaenoides > Coryphaenoides rupestris. Next base: position 181,670 of record PIJE02000495.1, read on the forward strand.
CAGAACCGGCGTCATCCTGTGATGCACCTGGACCCATTATCAGTGATATTTCCTGGGTTCCTCGAGTGTTTCTGTTCTTTCAACTATCAGACAGCCTCCTCCAGGCGACCCAGCCAGGGTTGATCAAGCCCCGGCTGGTGTCCAGGTAGCTCTACCCCACCCACGGCTCTCCCCTCCTGATCCACAGCCATCTTGAGGCAACTTCCTCTGCCTCAGTGACCAACTTGATGGCCCTTCGCCTACTGGCTCCTGTGATGCCCAGCGTGTTGTAGGCCGTGCAGAGGGACTGGCCTGCGAACCCTCTGCATCCCACCTCATTTGGCTCGCACCTTGCTCGCCACCCATTGCTTCGGCATTCCTCCACCAGCTCAGCGTACTTTGCCCTCTTCCTCTCGTTGGTACGCATGGCCTCCTCGATGCGGTCCTCCCAGGGAACCCTGAGTTCTAGGAGGATGATCTGCTTAGAGGCCTCTGAGATTAGCACCATGTCTGGCCTTAGTGTTGTTGCAGCAGCATTTTCTGGGAACTTCAGTTGCTTCCCCAGGTCAACTTTCAGCTCCCAGTCTTGTGCCGCTGCTAGTAGGCCAGAGGAAGTGGCCCTGGCAGTTGGTGTCTGACGAAAGTCTTCTTCACTGAGTGGACACCATCTGCAGTGGCTCTCGAACAGCTGCTGAGGATGTGCTCCAGGGTCCCTCTCTTCAGGCACAGAGGGCAAGCTGGTGACTCCACCTTCCCCCTCACAGAACAAGTTGGACGGGCTTGGTAGAATGTCGTAGACAGCCTGGATTAAGAGTTTAATTTGATTAAACTTTGATTCCCAAAGCTTGGCCCACGAGACTTTGCACTCCACCGCTTGCTCCCATCTTGTCCAGGCTCCCTGCTGCCGCATTCCAACCATCCAGCTGGCTCGATGTTCCTCGAGTGATGCCCGCACCTCATCCTGGACCAGCACCCTCCTATCCTTCCTCTTCGCCTTGTCATAGTGAGTTGTAGTGCTGCTACCCAAGCCAGCCCTCTCACGAGTCACTGCGCCCACCAGTGCCATGTGCCTTAGACGTGACTCAGTAGCATCGATGGCCTCTGCTGCCCTCCACTTCCGCCCAGTCTTGACCTTGATCCTAACCTGAGAGACTTTTGGGTCGCAGGACTCTCTGTATTGCAGCACCTCCCTAGTACAGATCACCATGAACTCTTCATCCATCACTCTTAGTGGATGGTATCTGGATACTACCAAGTGCAAAGCGATCATTCCTTTCTTCAGCACCAGGGATACAAATAAAAATAACCACATTTTCGCAAAAAACATTTCGCCAAGACATTCACATTTCCGTGTACTTTTGTAAAAACATTTCGGCTAGATCGCGTTGAGGTTATTTGAAAAACTGCTTTACCGAGATAGTCTTTATTTGCCTCGCAAATATGCCAAAAATATTTCGGGAACCGAAAGCATCCCCGAAAGAATTTTTCGACAAAATGTCTTACATTTATAGTACGCTATTTCACAGCATGAACTAGCAAATATGAAATATGACACAAATTACTGGATGATGGGGCTTTATCACTGTTTACGGTCACATTTCGTATCATGAAAGCCACATTTGATCTCGCCATGAACAACAGCACTGTCCAAAAATGGCGGAATAAAAGCGGCATAATCTCACGACCACGGGGGGATCGTTTTTTTTTTGTGGCTCCTCCCATTAGCTCACTTTTACGACAGCTCATTGGCTCATCGGCTAACCACGTGACATTCTGCAGTCACAAGGAGGCGCCGTCGTGCAACGAGGCGTCCGTTTGGACTCAACGGTTGAAACGTTTTTTTGCGTTGTCATTTCGACACAAATGCGGTGTTTAACCGACGTCGGGCCGTGCCAAGAATAACCCGATTTGAAACGACGTTAATTTCCAAACACGTCAAAAAGTTGCGACGTGTTTGGCTTAGCTCGAGTCTGATTGGTTGGCTGCGCGACATGCAAATGTGTCCCGTAACGTCAGCGCCTCAACTACACCGCCATTTTTCTTCTCTCTTCCAGAGGAACGCGGCAAAAGCGCATTCACGTTGTTTTTTCCTTCTTTTCTTTTTGCAGGTTGGTACGCATGTTATTACACATATTTACACATCTATCTATAGAGCATATATATATATATATATATGTAGCATAGTTGACGCAGTAGTCGAGTAGTAGCTCAGGTACGCTGGTCGAGCGGCTTGCGTCTCACAATAGGGCTGCTGGGTGTGTGGCGTAAAACATTTTTTGAAATAAAACGAAATAAAAGCGGAAAAAACCCAAGCATCCGCCCATCCGCTGGTTTATGGCGTCGGCGTTGAGCGGGTTAGTGATGGATAACGAGTACATGGCGTGGATGTTAACTGCAGACGAGCGTCAATAATGCACACACACATCCAATAAATACACACATACATACATAAACACCATCATATATGTATATATATATATATGTGTGTTATTTAATTTCACCATTCGACCTGTATGCTTCGTTTGTGATCTGGCAAGTGTGGCTGGCAAACTATTATGGCGAATGGGGGGGGGGGGGGGGGGAGGGAATGAAAAATGTATGTTCTTTTATATGAATATAAATATCAGTCATACAGGTGGCTGGCTTCATTGATAGGATGCAAAACTGTTTATATTGGCACGTCATTGTCATTCAATGGAGCTGGGGTTGTGCATTGATCCCTTAATCATTATTTTATTAATAGATTAGAATAGAATAGAACAGAATAGAACTTTATTTATCCCGAAGGAAATTCTTAATAGTGGGAGGCACCAGTAAGAGTGTACTCAGGATTATATGTGGTTGGAATATTATGTTATATAACCGTCCAGAAGAGGACGGGGAAAAAAAAAACCCCGGTTTAAAACGCTCCCATAAGGATGCCAGGCCAGGCCAGTAGGTGGGGCTGACACGTTACGTCATCATCATCATCACGGAAGGAGACATGAGGCGCATGCGCATTGGTGGCCTTCTTCTCGAGCGGCCGACTAGACGGGGTGACGTCACAGTGGACGTGCGTGCGTGCGTGCGCAACACAGGGGCGGAAAGCGTATCCGTCGCCAGGCCGTTAAGCGCGCTAATCCGCACAGGGGCCACGGAGACGCTTTTTTGTTATTAAATATTACACATAGCAAGACAAGTTATGGATCCACGTCACCTGCCAAGTTTTGCCACAAACCCATCCCCTCCCGATTAGGATTATCCTGCATTTATAGATTTTCTCATCTCGTGTATATATATATCGATATCTCAATTTCGCGACGATACCGATCAAAGATCACTATCGCGATAATATTGAATTATCGCCCAGCCCCTTGCATAGGCTGCGTCCATTGACACAGTTATAACGGTTATAACGGTGTCATTGACTGTTTAAAATGGGCTATGATCTTGTTTTATATTCTCAAAAGGTCAGCACGGCAGCCAGGTTCATAAATCGTAACGTTTTTTGTTACTCGGTTAACCGAAGCAAGCCTTCTAACATTTAGAACAGAACGATACTGTCGTGACGAATGTGATCACAGCAGTTTAAGATATTATCAATGTGATAAGCCGACTACTAGCCGTGTGTAAATGCACCGTTAGTTCGCCATTGTTTGTAGGTGTCTGGTGCAATGTGTGAAACAACAATTGCCGTGTCTAAAGTTAAAGCCGAGTTCGTGATGTAATCAGTCTGCGAAACCTCTGTTTTGCCGCACATAGAAACACATAGAAACTGAAACGCTGTTTTGGTGTGGACAGGTGGCCAAAACGCAGAGAACGGATGCGGACTATAAAGCTGTCATTTTCATTTCCAAGCTTGTGTGAAAGCGCCTACGGGGCTATTATGTTATGAGGAAGAATCTGGTGGTTCTATACGCAAAGCAAGTGTGCAGGACAGTCCAACCCATAAGTGGGTCGCATCAGAGGTCCCCTGCCGTCTGCCCTGGACTGAGCCTTCTTAGACCACTGCAGTTGTCCATATTTAGCTGGTTTACAGGGACGGTGTGCTCGCTGTCTACCGGGGTCTTTTTGACCCACACAAGTCTTGCCTGTTCAAAGTGGAATGTGGGACCCCTTCTACATGTTCCTTCTCCCTGCTGAGTTCCTCTTGTCCTCAAGGGCTTAGTGTTGGGTATTTCCTTATATGGGCCTATAGAAGAAGTCATGCGTCATATAGCAACACTTGCCAATGCTACTACAATATTACAGTAATGGATTGCATTTTTGATGGCGCTTTTATCCAAAGCGCTTTACAGTATTGCTTCACATTCACCTATTCATATACAGACGGCGGTGTCAACCATGCTAACAACCAACACGTCAGGAGCAGTTAGGGTTAGGTGACGTCTTGTTGATGTTGCAGTGATGAGCACATATTGTAAAACTATAATTTCCTGGTTGCCTCATTGAAAATAGACATCCGAATTATTAAGCAGAAAATGTGTTGGTGGATAGACGGTTTGCTATTAGTTTGCGGTTTATTATTAGTTATGGCGTACTTGACAGTTTAATTGTTTGATTCACTCCGTGTATTTATGAATTAGGCAGGTGACCCGACTTTGACGGAAAGAAAATGTATCAACTCCCAGTGGGAAATATTGAGAGGATCCGCAAGTCACGACGGAAAGTGAAGAACATTCTGAGTGAACTGGGCCTGGAGGACTGCCAGAACCTGCTCAAGGTATCCCCCCCTCCCTCCCCCTCCTGTATGATAGGATATGCACATGCTACCGTTACTCAGCTCAACAAGTTGCATGCTATTCACCACTATTTCATTTATTTAAAAATTCCTCATGGATATTGGATATTGTTGTAACTCAAGAAGTAGAGGTGATCTTCATTTTTCACTGTTCAGAATGGCCCTGTGTTATGAAGAACATGTGACAATAAAAAACACTGACTTTGTTTGGCTCACCATTAAACAGGAACTCGGAAAGTCGGAGGGCAAATCTGAGGCCGACGAGGCCTTTGAGAAAACGGAATGGGAGGATTTCACGGAGGAAGACACAAACACGAGGAAAAAGGTAAACATGTGCTCTGAGTTCACTCACCTGTGATGCGAGGCGTTGGCCTTAGCAACTAAAGACACAGGGAATTTCATAAATGGAGGTCGCAACATGTTTGTGGTCCACTGCTGATCACACCTAGCTGCCACCTGGTAAGCCAATCAGCAGGGACCACACCCACACATCCCAACCAATCAAACATCAACTAACTACACCAATCAACACCTAAAGACACTTAAATGGCATAACAATGAAATAATTAGTCATACATTTTTTGCATATATTTTGCTATATTGTTTGAAGGGGAGTGTGGTCTGTAATCACCCTATTTGTACGTGATAAATTACTGAAATGATTAATCGATTCTCAAAATTAGATTTGATAATTTTCTGTTTCTAATTGATTAATCAACAAAATGCTGCAGCCTTAATTCAATCAGTGCATTTCATTTTCCCTCTTGTAGACAAAATGCCTTTTGAGATGTGAGATTTTTCCCAATGGAAAAATTGACAATACGCGGGTGTCTACAGTAATGACTTTGTTTTGTAAACCGTGAGACACAACAAATTGAATTGTGGCTGTAATTATGTTTCTACGTTCTTTTTTTCGTAGTGGCCCTATCGCTCGCAGATACTGTGCTGTGCGCTGTGCAAGTATTCGACAAGAAGCCTCCACACGTTCAAGAGCCACGTGTCGCGGTGCCACAACTACGAGTACTCAGCCTGCGCCCTGGACGCCTGCCTCGACTGCCATTATGTCGGCCATCCCAGGGCTCTCCGGAAACACGTTCGCTTCTTCCACACGTCCACCGGCAGCCTCTCCGCGCGCCCCGTCGCTGCGCCTCAATCGTCCCCGTCGGACCGATATCTCTGTCGGCGATGCGGGTATCTGACCGGCACGCTCGGCGCGATGAAGAAGCACGTGCTTCTCCGGCACCTCGAGAGCTTGGCGCAGGAGTTCATCGGTTACAAGTTGCAGGCGTACGGCAAGGTCTACATTTGCAAGGTATGCAAGTCAAGCATCGGAACGCTGGACGAAATGCTCAATCATATGCTGAACACGCCAGTGCACACTTGGGTCAGCTCACAAGTGCAAAAGTTCATCAGTGACAACAAGAGTACTCCCAAACTGATTTCTCCCAAACAGCCGGCCAATGGGAACAGCATGTACTTGACATTCCCAAATATCGGTCCTCAAACTCTTACCAATCGGCCTGTGCTTGTGTCAAACGTTGGCCCACATGGACAGAGAGTCGTAGCCTTCCAACAAGTGCATGGATCTGCTAACGGCGCTACATTGATTTGCACACCTGGAACCAACCAGTCCTTCCTATCCCCCCAAGCGTCGGCTCTCGTGCAACTGGCTTGCGCAGAGACTAAAGACTTGCTCCCACCCGGGACATCTGTGGCCCTCCAAGGCTCGACGTCCTCCCTCAAACAGGCGCCACTATCCATAGTTCCAGCGGCGGTGCAGTCGCTCCAAAATCTACAAGGCCAGCAAATACGCCTGCCGCAGAGCAGCAGCTCGGCGGGGGTGATGGGTGTTGCCCAAAAAGATTCAAAAGACCTGATAACCCCACAGGGCACCATGATGACTTCTCAGTCATTACTCACGCACTTGATTCCCACCGGCAAGCGCATCAACGGGTTGCCCACGTACACGTTTGCGCCATCGAGCGTGAACACTCCTCTCAAGCCCGTCGCGCCGGCAAACAACTCTTCGCAGGCCACTAAGAAGTGGATCACCTGCCCACACTGCAATGAACTGTTCCCCTGCAATGTCTACGAAATGCACATGGAGATCGCCCACAGGACTAAGTCCATCGCGGCGAAAAGTGAGTCCGTGGCTGTCCGGGCGCCCTTCCTGAAGAAAATGCCTGACAAAACTGTGAAATGCCTCATGTGCAATATCCTTCTGTCGGAACAGGGCGTCATCCAGCACCTTTTGCATGGCCTGAATTGTTTGTACTGCTCCGCCTTGTTCTTCTCGCTCCCACAGCTCATCGACCACCTGAAGGAGCAGCACCCCAAAACTACTGCAAACTGTGACTTGCTGAGACAAGAGTACAGGGTGTACACCGACCATTCCATGCAACTCATGTTCCCTTATTTTGACATTACCACCACGGCACCGAAGGATCTGTTGGGAGACATGGAGATCAACCTGGTGCTCGTCACGGGCGCCCTTGACCTGATCTTTTTGAAAATGCTGCCGAGCAGCAGTCATCCAGACATCTGCCAAGCGTCTGTGAAAATCAGCAGTGCATGCTGCCCCTTCTGCTTTGAAAAGTTTCAGAATCCAGCCAAGCACCTCCAGCATTTGAAACAAAAGCACTTCGTGGCACCCACCGTCCATGCGATACTCAAGACTGAGGCGTACAAGTGTGTGTACTGCAATGGAGTGTATACGGGGAAGCTCACACAGCAGGCTGTAATGCTGCATTTACAGCGGTGCCGTTCTTCACCAAAGAGGGCGCCAGAACCTCTCAAAATCTCAACTGCCCATCAGGTGCCGGCTGTTGCAATGACCACGCATACACAGGGTGAACGGCCAAAGCTGTTACAGATACTGATACAGAAACCAATGCAAGCGTTTACGCCCGCGCCACCTCACAAGCCGCCAACACTTCTGACGCTGGTTCCCACCGTCAACACTCCAGAAGTCACCGGGGAGAATCACAACGAGCAGCGTCTGGAGGAAGCGTGGAGGAAGGTGGTCGAGACCAACCGGCGAGAGCGGGAAGAAATGGCCGCAAAGTGCAAAAGGCGACGAGAGGAGCGGATGAGGGCACGGAGTCTGCCGCAGGCTGAGCCCGTGGTGGAGAAGTTGCTGCTGGAGCCTACCGTCACAGAAGGCTTTTTGCCCTGGGAGCGCAAACAGTTCATCTTCCGATACTTTAACCGGAACCCTTATGTCACCAAAGGCGAGGCGGACGAGTTGTGCAAGAGGTTGAACCTCAACAAATCGGAGTTGGGCGCCTACTTTGGGAACCGACGCAACAAGTGCTTGAAGAGCATCCGGAGAAGCACTGTCAAGGTGCTGCTCGGCTTCAAGATGACCGAGCTGAGGAAGGTCAAGCACAACCTGCTCATCCCGAAAATTCAACCGGTGGTACAAGTGGAGAAGCACAAAGAGACCTGTTCCGTGAAAAAATCCAGAGCTTCTGCGCCAGCGGCTGAATTGGACCAGACGGATGCAGCTGAACAATCACAGACAATGGAGAACTCTAACATTGCACCTGATCCACAAGGGGTCACTGGCGAGGTTGAGGAAATGGATACCTAGTCAGTGGATTACTTTACATTCGTGAGGTAGCAGATGCCGTTTATTTCCTGACACACCTGTAATTCAGTGTGGTATCGTTTGTCGCCTTGTTAGACTGATAATACACTATAGACGATGTCTCTTCAGTAAAGTGCGGTTAATGTTCTGACTATATACACATGGTTTCAGTCTGGTAACGTCTTCAGGCCAAGTTCAGTTTGCTTCTGCTTCCACCTGGTTCCTCATGTGGACTTGCACATTGTAACATCTGGCTAAGCTGTTTATGGCTGTCTATCTCCCACCCCATTACAGTGTGTTCTATGCCTTATCCACCCCCCCACACCCCCCCCCCCCCCCCCAGATTAACATATTTGTGTAGAAAACTGTTCCAACTGAAGCACGCACTTAATGTACAGATCATTAGCTTAACAAAAAAAAGCTTACAAAACAAACCACGCCGTTAACTAATTTATGTGAGGTAAGCACCTGTGTTCCTGTGGCAGACCGGGTAGTTTGCATGTGCTTTTTGTATAATGATAGTCTATAAAATAAAGTTTGAGTGTGCCATTTTGACATTAGGTCAACTTAACTGCATACATTTCCAGTGAAGATGTATCGAGACGTGTTGAAGTGTTAATATTGTGTAGCTATCATTAACAGTCCTGTTGTCCTGAAACTGTTAATAGTGCGACAGTGGGTTTTTGTACTGTACCTATTGTATTTTTGTTACCATTTATTGATACCAGATTGGGTAAAATAAGCTGCTTCTGATTATGTAAGAGGTGGTCGTGTGATTAAACAAAGGTAAAGGCTTATTATTATTAAGGCTTCGTTTATCAAGTGTTTTTGTAATGTGTGTGTGTGATCATTTGGGATTTTTTTTCGAGTAGTTCCCTCTGTAGGAGTGTACTGTAGTGAAAGGAAATACGCAGGTTTCTACCAAACGTGTTTATTGAAGGCTTATTTTGTACAACAACAACATTCAAGAGGCGACCGTGCCGAGAGAGATTTGGTCCAGTAGTGAGGGTCCGGTGTAGTGGTTGGTTTCAACCGCTTCGATTTTCTTCAAGTACTCCCCTGGAAGACTGTGCTGCTTTGCTCCCAGACACAGCACCTGCAGAATGCGGATGGAATAAAACAAGACGGGTTTCAGACAATACACATACAGGATATGCGGTGAAATAAAAATTATTTGTGGTGATGCTTTGCGGAATGTGCAAAAGAACAATACAAATAACAGGTTGGAGGGATCAGGTTATTCACAGTAAATAGCAGGAATGAGAAATACAAATGAAAAAATAGAATGAGTGTGCATGGGAGGGGCAGTGAGGGGCCCCTGGTGAGGTCAGAGTTCAGTCCTGATGGCCCGCGGAAAGAAACTCAAACTGGAAATAACGTGTCATTTGTCATTGGAGCAAAGGTTAATGTTCACCTGTTTATACTGCGGCGACGGGGGGCTGGAGAAGAACCCTGCCATCCGATAGGTCTTGCAGCGCAGTGCACCTTCCTGTGTCTCCACATTCACCTCCAGAGGGGAGTAGATTCCTCTGTCCACCCCTTCCTGCCTGAAGAGACCCAGAGGTTATAACCCGAGAGTGAACTGGAAGCCTGTTTTAGGACATCTTTGATTGTGTTAGGGGTATAGTGTTTTACCCTGGACTATGGAAGTCACTTTTTGAAGTTTGCAGACTTGGGCTTAACTTATGGATATTTGGTTAAATGGTAAATAGATTGCATTTATAAAGAGGTTTTATCCAAATCACTTCACAGTATTGCCTCACATTCATCCATTCATACACCGACGGCGGTGCCAACCATGCAAGGTAACAACCAACACGTCAGGAGCAGTTGGGGTTAGGTGGTGTCTTGCTCAGGGACACCTCCACACTTAGCTAGGAGGGGGAGGAGCCCGGGGATCAAACCAGCAACCTTCCTGTTGCCAGACAACCGCTCTTAGCTACTGAGCTACTGCCTCGGTGACATTTGTTAGTCAAAAAAGATTGGGAGCCACTGGAGTACGACTAGCTCACGGGAACGAGTTAATATTATGAAAACTAATGCACATAATCCCCGGGTGTGTGGAATGCGTGTCTCTCACTGGTCCAGGCTGGCCATGTCCTGGTTGCTCATCGACCACACCACTCCCCACACCTCTTCACCAGGACAGGGCTCGATGCTGGCCACCCCGCCATGCCACTGGTTGCTGACATGCTCTTCCCACAGGCCAAAGGTCAACGCATAGTCCTAATAATAGAAAAGTAGGCATATCAATAACATGTCATGCAAGTAGTAATACTTTATTATAATTGCATTATAATTGATGTCCAGTGCTGTGAATGTGTAAGCTGAAGATAACTTCTTGAAAGCAACCTCCTAGATCACGTCTGATTGTGCAGACAGAGGACCTTGCATGAGAGGTCATTTGCTGATTTTCTGATGAAACTATCGCCTTTAATCAAGATGTAAATATTAACTAAGATCTAAATATACCATTGTGGATCCAAGATGACAGTGGAGTGGTCACTATTCAGATGGGCCATTGTCTCAGTAACTCAATCGTGGGTTTTTAGTGTGTGGTTAGTGTTCCACGGTGTAGAAATAATTACAATTTCAATTATAATTGAAATGATCAAGTATAGTGTACAGTAGGCCTATAGTAACGCGTAACCGTAAGTACCGTAGAAGCCTGCGCTTCGTTTTGCGGTGCGCGTCTATACGAGCCATGGCGCTCAGAGCGGACTTATGTCATCGGCGTTGACTTTCACGTTCCTTATTCGCACTCGTAACGGTGTCTGATCAACAGGCTGATTCGTTGAGCTCCATAGACCGACTCGGTGTCGTGTCCGCGGGGTTGGCGAGTGCGATACTAAGGCTGTGGGTCATGAGGTTATGACACAGACACACGAGGAAGCTCTCACCTTCAGGCGGCCGGTGCAGCGGAAAGCGGCGGACGGATTGGCCAACTGCAGTCTCTCCTTCAACAGATTGCTTCCGAACGCAAAATACATGAATCTACCGGCGCCACACATCATCACCGTGTCTGTCTGTCTGTCTGTGTCTGCCTGTCTGTCTGCTACTACGGTACTACTGTACCGTGGTAGCAGCAGATGGGACTCCAACCCCCTTGCGTAAGACAGCCCACTATAGGCACTGTGCACCCACGGTCCTGGGCCCCTGGTGGCCAACAGTGGTATCGCCACAATCCTACACTACACTAACACTACACTAAGGCCTTCCCAGAAAGCCTCCCTCTACCCCCACATACAAATAAACAGAATAGGGATAAAGTTTAATGTGAACTGTTTCGAAAAATGGAATTCTTAAACATTCATTTGCTATTTTTATAAGTCACACAACATGCTTTAATGGTTGACAACTAACAGAGCATCTAACAGAACCAGCTGTACTGTAAATTAACCCAGCCCAGCCCACCCACCCACCCACCCAGTCTGGCTCTCTCAGAGCACCTATCGACAACTAAGGGCAGTGTTCAACATCACCGTTGAGTAGTACAACCTTTAAGATACAGTTTTGTAGGGAGGGAATGTGTCTCTCTCTGCCTGTTTACATGGCGTAGAGCTGCCCAGAGTGGCGTGCAGGGGACGAGAGCCGTTGTCCATAATACGAGTAGTTTCCTCAGCACCCTCCTCTCCCGAGACCTCCACCCAAAGAGCTCCAATCCAGTTCCACTCCCAGGAAAGAAACCCGCTTTCTCGATAAGCTTATTGAGACTATTAGCATCAGCGGCCTTCACCCCTGCTGCTACTGTACACTATAGCGTAGAAGATGACACTGGCCACCACCGAATGAATCTTTCATGCAATTTCTCCTTCAACTTATGAAATAGTAGTTTTCATACACATATTAGCAAGTCCATGTCAATCAATGCAATAATGAGAATACTTCCATTTCAGTACATTTCTTCAGTAGGCCAATCATTACTCCTGAAATAGGACAACATGCTTTCCCATTATGGTACGGAGTTCATTTTAATGGCAATCATTACTTTCAAGATTAATGTAGTTAACTATATCCCCAAAACAACACTAGAATAACAACAAGACTGTCACTCAGTACTTCAGTAAGCCAGCTGCAGTTCGGTTCCCTGTTAGAAAAACACCTCGGAATCTGGCTGAGTGTCGTGGCAATTATCCGATAATAATTGCATCTAAAGCGAGTCTAAAAAAAGTCTAAAAGTACTTGTAGGAATTAAGAGTTTTAATGGATGCATCCACCAGACTCCTCTATCAGAGTGAGTCCAGACCAACCTTCACATGACAGTTTTAAGCACAATTTTCACAGCATGATATTCCTGGTTTGACAAAGGAGGAACACTTAGCCCCCTTTCATGTTGTCTTCCAGACGCCTTAATTGCATTAGTTTCCTGAATATCATACAAGATTTCCCTTACAGTGACCACAGGGCACACACCGAGATTACTTGTGACAGACATTCTAATGACATCAACACACCAGGGGTTACTCGGGACAGGACACCCTGAGCTGATCACCTCAGAGTTTCCTCCATTGACATTTACCAGATCCTTTGTAACTGACATTAAAAGGTCTCCCTGTATCCTGTATTGGCGTCAACAGGTTCCAATTAACCTCCCATCCCAGTACTTTCTGCCAGTGACTGTTCACAGGATCCCCTCAATGATATGCAGATGAAGGCATTGTTGCCTGTAAATGGCCAATAGCTATATTTCCACCACAGTGGACCTTTAGAGAATCGGACATATATACACTCTTGTATGAACAGACACGACAACCACACTTTTCTGTGTTCAAGAGGAACATTTTAATTTACAAAATAAGAAAGAAAAAAACGCATTGAATTCACACGTTTCCGTGAATAAAAAAGAAAAAAGAAAAGAATTCCTGTACAAACAGTGCGGCGACGGCCAAAAAAAAACTGCATCGCCATGGCGATCATCTCCTGGGTCCGCCGCGTCCTCGGCCCCTCCCTCTGCCACGCCCGCGGCCTCTTCCTCGGCCCCGGCCAGCCACTGAGGAGACAAGGGGGGGGGTGGCAGAATAATGAGGGTTTAGCTGCAGGAATACACTGGAGACAGGAGTACTGGACACACAATGTTCAATGTCATGATAAAACACACAAACATGGTTAAGCTAGTCACAAGCGCTGGCAGAAACCCTGTCATAACAATATATTACAATGATGAGGCAATACAGATGTAACATTTAGATATACATGTTATTAATACACAAGTTTCCCTTTAAAATAAGGTTTTGCTTCGCCTCACTTGCTCCATTTCCCTTGGCAAGATGATTTCAAAAACGTGTGCAAATCATGAAATACAAATACATGTACTTAACAGTGTATCATTATTCATCATTTGACTAAAGAAAGTGAAACAACTAAAAAGTAAATATCACAGCTGAGAACATAAAACTGGCACCAGACATCTGCTGCATTTTCCAATGAGAGTGAAACAAAACCACAGTGGTACAGCTGGTAAAATATTAAGTTCCAAAAGTCTCCAAACAAGTTCTCAAACAACGAGCAGGAACCGGTTACAAATCTCTCGTTTGTTTGAGTTCCCACTCCGTGTGGACACTTTTATACGACACGTTATATTGGCGTTTAACCCCACTGACACCCCATGGACACTACTGGCATTCCATTAATGCACATCTTTTCTATAAATTGCGCCTTTTTAATGCTTATGATATATATCATAAGCAATGAAGTCAACCCTGAAAAAACGGTGCAAAGTTTAAGTTGTATCCCCACGGACCAGAGCCCCAGTGTGTCGGGGTTCGGCGCATCGGGTTGAACCGTTCCGACGTGGCTTACCCGCTTCCCTCTTCTTGGACTTGACCTTGGGCTCGATGTCGACCAGCAGGGTGTCCAGGGGCAGGCTGTCGGGCAGGATGAAGTAGCGAATGTTGTTGCCGCGGATACTCAGGGACTCGAGCTGCGTGGGCTCACGGTTCTTCAGGGTCATCTTCACCGCTTTCAGGTGAGTGTTCATGCTCACGTCCACACCTAGAGTGACAGAAGACGTGCGCGTCAGGGACGGCTCGCAGGCAGAATGACCAAAGCCTAGACCTGAGAGTTCCTTGTTGTTGAGAGACATTGTTCAGAGTTCACCTGGACTCTGCAGAACCCCCACCCCCCCCCCTTCCCTCTCCTAACCCGAGCACTAACTTACGTGTTTGTACGTCTTGGCATTATTAACAGTACTTAGCATTGTTTAACATATTGTATGTTCTTAGATGTTGGTAATGCACTCAGAATGGCACGCCTGCTCTCATCCCAGCAATAATGCAGGCAACCTTGCAACTATGAATGCTTGAAACCTGCTCTATTCCTACCTTTATGCACCACAGTGATATATTGCTGTCTCCCCTTCAACAAATGCACTTATTATTGCAAGTAGTTCTGGATAAAAGCATCTTCCCAATGCCCTGCATGTAAATGAGAGGTGGTGGTGGTGCAGGTAACTTATTGATCAGGGGAACCCGGAAGTGAAGGGGAGGTTCCAGTGCTCACCTGTGATGGTGCCGTGGACCTGGGTTCCATTCTTCAGCTCAATGGTAACCGTCTCATGGCTGAGTTTCATCAAAAACCTGCAGGACGCAACGGTTGCTGTTTGAGTGAACACATTTAGATTTTCGCTTTGCCGGTCTCTGTATTGTATTGTTAGCATTAAGCTAAACAATACGAGCATAGTCGGATGTGAACATTACTCGGACATCATTTTAATTCAGAATGTGGAGAGAACAAAGCAACGGGTGTTTCTTTTTTAAACGCATTTCTTTTACAACTGGAGCCATGCACATTTTAAGCTAGCGCTAGCGGTAGCACTAGCGCTTAGCCTCCATTCATTTGAACGCCGCTTCCCGCCTCACAACTATTAAGTGTCGTCCTTTTCAAATCCAACGCCATCCTGCGGCATCGCGCACTAAAATCACCCGCGAGTGACACACGTCGACGCGGGGTCACCGTTCAGCATCACCTACCGGACGAGTTTCATGGTGGCGATGGATCTTTTTGGAAAGAAATCCTCCACCGAAAGTTGCAAAAATTACGGCGCTCAAGAAGGCCGCTGTTGTGTATGATGTACGTTTCGTGTCGCACGGAACACACGTCATCAGTCGGGCGACACCGCCCCCCAGTTGACCACCAAATAGTTAGACCGCCCCCTAGCGGGACAACACATAATAACCTCCCAGTGAATTAATCATTTATAATAGAATCAATATATGATAATTCATCAATACAAATAAATGGTAATATGGTACACGAAATCAGCAGGAAAAAAACAAACAAAAGCAATGGAAAAAGGTGTCTGGAATTCGTTTGTAAATGTGTTATTTTATTGTATTTTCTACTTTTATTGTCTTGTTTATTATTCTATTGCTCTGCAACTTCTGCCACAAGAATTTCCTCCGGGATCAATAAAGTTGATCTTATCTCATGTTTGCATGGTGTTCAAATGCACCGAGTAAAAGTCATGTATGCAATTGAATCACAATTATTTTCATCTCCTTTTATTGAGAGCAATCTTTGCACGCACTGAAACTTTCTTGTACAGTACTGGGCACACAATCAAATATTGGCTCCGGTCTTCTGGACTGATTGGGAATGTCGGTACAATCTGCGGATGTGCAATCAACACTTGAAATGTACAGTCATTGGTGGAGGATGGCTGAGGAATGATACTTGACACGACTACAACTGGGACAAAAAAATAAAAAATCAAAGATGATGGAAACCTCACAATCAAAGCCATTTGGTATCTTTGCTCCACGCTTGAACTCATAGTCGTGAAACCATTGATTAAAAACGTGATGAATCAGTGAACAATAATATAATTGCCTTAAATAAGACCCAATGGTGTGACAAAGCATCGAGTTACACCATACAAGCCGTTATACTGTTATAGTAGTCAGTAGTCCTTCTTGCAGAGACTCAGGTGAGCTGGTATATGAGCTAGCGACACGCTGGGCTCCACGTCTGCCTCCAGATGCACACAATACTTGCGTGAAGAAAGCGCAACGTTCCTCACTGGGATTGGCTAAATACTGTCACGTTCACCCTTACATCGCAGATATATACCAGAACCCACTCTGATCAAGAGCACTTCACTTTAACCTTTAAGGTCAGAATGCGGGAGCAGTGTTCAACGTCTGTGTTGGATGGTGCTAAAATACCACAAGCTTTAAATAAGTGGAGGCATATTTGATTGCATAAAAACAACCATTTCACTACTTTTTTTTCAATTGAGTAGCGCTCAGAAACCGAATTTATTCCCGGGTAGTACACTCTACCGCTAATATTTATTTATTTCACATCTGTTTGGCAAAAAACAGTCAAGCTAAAAGCCAATATGACCCCCCCCCCCCAGCCCCACCCACCCAGTCTGGTTCTCTCAGAGCACCTATCGACAACTAAAGGCAGTGTTCAACATCGACCATTTGTAAACAGTACAGTTGAGTAGTACACCTTTAAGATACAGGCAGTAGGAAAACTATAGACTCAGAGGCAACCTCACACAGCAAGATCCTTATAAAAACATGAACTCAAAAATGACCTCAGAGACCAGGAGTAAGGAGTGGAGGTCCGGCCAAAGGATAGAAGTATTGAATAAAGTATCCTCTGAGTTTTTCCTCGTACGTTATTGAATTACGTTTAAGTGTAGAATGTGGGGTTTTTGTTATAAGAGAGGCTGGCTAGCAAGTGGACATTGCTTTGTGGCATTTGCCTCTATAGTCTCCCAGACTTCGAAGGGCACAAGGGGAACCTCTGGTAATTCACTAGTACCTTAACCCCCCCCCCCCCACACACACACACACACACACATATGGCAACAGTCACACCCAAGAGGTGTTTGGTCGGTTAACGTCAAAAGTAACAATTCCTATATCTCAAGAGCTCCGTATAAAGATAATGCAACAACACGCATAAATTAAAGATAAATTAAATAGAACCAAAAGAAAAAAGAAAAAAAAAAAAAAAAGGCACACAGACTGAACAGTGACCTTATGTATGAAAGGAAAAATGATTCGGCGTTGTGTGGTATAAAAAGTGGAATGGTGAGCTTAAGACTAATATCAAAAAACAATCGACAATTGATAGATTTGTCAGTAGCACACCGTACTGGCCGTCAGTCGAGAAGTCGGGAGCAATGCAAAAGAAAAGCCCACTCCAATTCATATGTCAGGTGACCACGAAGCCTCATCCTTTTTTGTGAAAGAAAGTGTTTCGATTCAAGCACTGCAAGTGTCGAAATCATATGTTTTCATTTAGTCAGTGATTTAATGACTTTATCAACGTCGGCCATGTTGACCGATTGTTTCCTTCCTAACGGAGAAATCAGAAGAATCTGGAAAGCTGAATTTGAAATGGCCGCTCTCTCTCTGTCTGTCTGTCTCTGGGAGCATAACCTGCAGCTCATATCCCGTACTCTGACCAACGGAAAAATAACGAAACAACGGCAAATAAGTGAAATAAACGGCGGAGATGGAGGTTTGACTCCATCCGGGGTCGGCCATGGTCCCCAAGGTAAACGAGATGCCGTCGCCATCGCGTCCCATAATATCTGGTGGCGGACGGTGACGGTGACCTCCACCTCTCCCGCTCTCTCTCTCACCGCACACGGTGGTGGACAATGACGAACAACAACACTGCGATGGATGGATGGATGAAGGTGAGAAGATCCGAGCGCCGGGCCCCTCGATAGGCACACGTGTAACCATGGAGATCCCCGGGTACTAATAAATAAATGGCGGCGCCAGACAGTCCCCGCCGGTGATTGTATCGTAACGCTCCGTCAGCCCTGTTATGTCGCAGGTTTTAATGTACCCCTCCCCCCCGGCCCATCGCGGCATTGCCCGTCGAGACTCATCAGCTAGAGCTAGACTCTCGACCGACAAAGAACGACCGGGAAAAAAAAACCCCACACACACAATTTGACCAAAGAAAAAACCAAAAGAAATAAATAGTTTCAAAAAAGGAAAAGCAAAGTACACAAAGTATGATATCAGTAGCTTCCATAAGGTGCGCCCCTTGGATTGGCTTCCAAACACTGTTTGTTTTTAGAGGTCAAAGGGTCAGCGTATCCTCTTACAGCAGGCACGAATCACACTCCACCCCCCCCCCCCCACGTGGTCTTTACCCTACAAAGTGCCACCCATAGATGAACAAAGACACTCCCATTACATACAGTATAACACAGGAGCATGACACACTCGAGATAAACATAACAGACTTTCTTTTTTTTTTTACCATCCGACCGCCGCCCCCTTCGTTCACATCTCATGCTGTTAGTGTCACTTTTCAGACGGTTTCCACCACTCCCAGCACAGTTCACCTTCTGTTCTACTTAACATCTCCTTCTACTTAACATCCCCCCCCGCCCCCCACTCGCCATCTCCTTCAAGGTCACTGTGGAGTGAGTAGTGTGTGTTTAGTGGGTGGGTTAAGCAGCCTCACCTGGCCCCGAGTCAGGCCGAGTGAGGCTGCACGTCTGTGGTGCATGAGAATAATAATGAAGGCACACAGGTTAAACCGGCCGACACCACACACACACAAACTCGGGGAGCGCTAGCATGCTAGCATGTACCGTCTGCTCTGTTGCCATTCATCCTATAAAACTCTGCAATCATCATCATCATCAACTGCCTGTGTCCTTGGATTGGAGGAGCACCAGAAAAGCCACTCAAATGGCAAATGTAGCAGCAGCTATGCTACAATCACACTAAATGGACTTGCTCCTCCCATTCCTCAGGCGATTGGTCCTCCCCTATCCTGTGGGCGGGGTCTAAGTCTGAGTCTGTCTCCCTCGCCGGAGCTGTGGGAGCAGAGTCGTCGTTGTCGTCGTCTTCGCGGCCGATGGGGGGGCACGGGAGGGGGCCCGCTTCGTCCAGCGGCGGGTCCCCCTCGCGTGCCACATCCACCGCGGCCTCCACGCCCCCCTGACCCTCGACGCCCGCCTTCCTGTTCTCCAACTCTAGCTCCAGGTCCAGGTCCAGCTCCAGAGTGTCGGGCCTTAAGGCCTCCGGCGCACACACGGCCTCGGCCTCGAGGGCGGAGGTTCCCGCGCCTTTCCCCACCTCGGGCTCACCCTCCAGGGGCTGCCAGACGGGGGGCGGGGCGGGTCCTCCGGAGGCGTGGCTCTCCGAGCTTGGAGGCTCGGTGAGCGTGTCCGGGGAGGACTCCGTCTCGGTGGTGGGCGGCGAGGGGATGAGAGCCAGGCTCTGGGGGCTGTTCTGGGGGTTGATGTTGTGGTTGAACCAGGCCATGATGTTGTCCAGCAGCTGCACACCGGCTTCCGGGTCCAGGGGCTCCAGGCTCTGGGGGTCGCTGGGCGTGAAGGCCCTCCCCGGGGGGATGACAGGCGACACCAGGAGGTCCGGCTCCATGTCCGGGGAGGGGAGGCACAGCTGGGCGGGGGGTGGGCGAGCGACCGCGGCGGGGAGACGTTCTGCTGCGACGGCGGCGGCGGCGAGGGCGGGGGTGGGGGCGGTGCGCTTGGGGCTGGAGGAGCTGGCGGGGGAGGTGTGTTCAAGGTGGTCACCCGCCGATACCAGACGATACGCCTGCTCTCGACCGCCACAGCAGGGACCTCCTGCAGCGGCGACCGCGGTGGCAGTGGCGGCGGCCATGCGGTCCAGCAGATGTTGGACGGTCATCGCGTTGGGGCCGGCCACCACCTCGCCGTGGTCGTGTGCCTGACGCAGGGGGGGCGGCGGCGGTGGCGGCGGCGGACCCCAGCTCACGTTCCCCAGCTCCAGCAGCTCAGCACACAGGGCCGGGGGCGGCGGGGGGAGAGGCAGGGGGTTGGAGGAGGAGGCGCAGGTGGGGAAGGTGGAGGAGGAGGGGACGGGCAGCTGGCGAACGGAGTCCATCCTGATGGGGGGGCGGGGGGCGCTGAGGCGGGAGGCGGCGGCCCCAGGGTCCACCTTGGGGCCGTCGGAGGCGGCGGAGAGCATGCCCAACAGACTCACGCCAAGACCCAGACCCAGCCGGACGTCCGCCTCGCCTCCCTCCATCACCATCCTCCTGACGTCCAGCTCCTGGTGCTCCTCCTCCTCCTCCTCCTCCCCTCCTCCTCGCTCCACACCTCCCTCCAGGGGTGCCAGGCCCCTCTCCCTGCGGGACTCCTGCAGGGAGAGCTGGATGGCCAGCAGGATGTTGGGGTCCTCGTCATCCAGGGAGCCCAGGGCCCGTCTCCGGCTCTCGCTCCTCTCCAGTCCCTCTGGAACAAGAACCATGTCGTGGCAATTCAATAATTGCATCTAGGGCACGTGAGATCTCCAAACTGAAGTAAACACAATACTTGTAGAAATTAAGAGTACTTTAATGAATGCATTCACCAGACTCCTCTCTAGCAGAGTAACAAACAGATATTCACATGACCCTTTTAAGCACACTTTTCACCCCAGGGGGTTCTGGGGACAGCAATAAACCCCACTCATGGTATAGGAGAAGTTTCCTATCTTGACCAGACAAGGTTTCCTGAGGTAAGCATTGGGGGGGTTTAACGGTCAACCAACCATCACCCCAGCTGCTTATCTTTATGACCGGTCAAAGAAGAAGTCACCCTAATGCCAGTTAGTGGACGGTTTGTCTGTCGTAATGACAATCTATTCAAGGAACATAATGCCAGCTGGAAGAAAGGCCATATATGGACTTTTCCCATTACAACCACAGCACCAACATAAACCCACTAGCACCCCCTCCAGGGTGGGCCTGCCTGCAGCTCGCCATGGAAATGCGGTTTTGCATTTCAGGCATTAGAAACATCCTCTACAAAGCCTAGCGTGTGTTTAGAACTAGCATGTTTAGAACTATCGTGTTTATAACTAGCGTGTTCCAACCCGAGCTGTCGCTGCGTCGGCCCGTCTCCGGCGTATTGCTGCCGCTCCGCAGGCTGTGCAGACTCAGCATATCGCCGCGGCGACGCTGCCGATGCCGCCGCCGGTACTGGAGGTCGGCGTACTCCTGAGGAGGACAAGTGGAGCGAGACATTCGTCATTACAAGTCAAGGGGACGTTTAAAAATAGCTTGCTTGTTGTGGTGTGCGTGTGCATGTGTGTGCGTGTGTGTGTCAGGCGCTTCGAGGTCTGCAGGCTCGGTATATGGATCAAGCTCAGCAAACAAACCAAGGAAGTAGCCCATGCAGACAGGAAGTGCTTGTTTTGGAGAAATGTGCCCTTCATTTGCTTGCATTTGATTTATAGAGCTCTCCTGTGTGTGTGTGTGTGTGTGTGTGTGTGTGTGTGTGTGTGTGTGTGTGTGTGTGTGTGTGTGTGTGTGTGTGTGTGTACATGCAAATTTCCATGTGTTGTTACCTGCGACTGCCTCTCTCTCTGATCTCCTCCTCCCCCCATTACGGAGTGACGAGTCAGCATCTTAACACACACGTGCACACACACACACACACACGCACACACACACACACGCACACGCACACACACACACACACACGCACACACACACACACGAACGACTAGGTCAGCCACAGCCACATTATGCCATGCGTTGCAATTCTGCACCGACCAGATGAGCGATAGCCGGGGCGTCTCAACTCAAGGAAAACCGCCGAGCGCTAGCTAAGCTAAGCTAAGCTACGGGTTAGCATATTAGAGCAGGGAAAGGAAAAGCAACCCCAGGATGGGTATATAGTGTGCATCGGTCTCTTTCTTACATCAGGTGAGGCGAAACCCAGGTACTCCCAATCCCAAGATCCTCCTGGGTAGCTGCAACAGAACACAACATTTGGAATCATGCTCGGGTAAAAAATGAGCAAATTCGCAGACTAAACGACTGAGACTTCGCGCGTACTTCCTGCGGGGGCGTCGGGGGAGTCGTTGGGGGCCACGCCGCGGGCCACCGAGGCCAGGAACTCCTGCCTCTTCTGCTGCACGAGCCGCGCGCCGCTGATGATCTTGTGCCGCGGCGTGCGCAGGTACGGCCGGTTCACCTTCTGGGCCAGGTCCTCCACCACCATCTCCAGGTCCGTCTGGCCCGGGGAGCGAGAACACAACAACTCTCTCACCAACTCACATATCCACCCGCTGCTGTACTGAGGTCATCCATCTGCTTATCTAACTATTGTATTAATCTTATCTTTCTATCTATCTAGCTTTCTATCCATCTATCTATTGTATTAATGTTATCCATCTATCTTTGTATATTCCTAATGTTATCTATCCATCTACTGCTGTATTAATGTCACCTATATATCCATTTATGTACTGTATTAATGTTATCTATCTACCGCTGTATTAATGTTATCTATTTACCTAGAGTGTGTGCGTGCCTGTCTGTGTGTGTGTCACAATTCTGTGTCCGTAATCCCAATGCAAATTTATTCAAAACGAGTGACCAATGTTAGGGGGGGGGGGGGGTGTCCTGTGCACCACTCACCTGCATGAGCTCAAAGATCTCCTTCTGCGTGCTGCCCGGCTGCAGGAAGAAGCCGTACGGGTACGAGCACTTGAGCACCCGGCGCGTCTTCAGGAGCTCGCTCACGCCGTCCTCGATGAAGCGCGTGTCCGGCGGCGTTCCCTCACCTGGACGGACACACACACACACACACACACACACACACACACACACACACACACACACACACACACACACACACACACACACACACACACACACACACACACACACACACACAGAGACACACAGAGACAGACACACACACACGGACACACAGGGACACACACACAGACATACAGAGAGACACACACACACACACACACACAGGGACACACACACACAGTATCCCTTTATTTTTGTTGCTTGCATGAGAAAACATGAGAAGCCCAGGCACCAGTAGGGTTTACTATATACAGTACTATTATTATTATTATTATTATTATTGTTGTTATTATTGGGACTGTTTGTCTTCGCTTCCCAGTTCCAACCACCAGGGGGAGCCAGATTCAGCTCAACAAGGCTCGAGGTGCAGATGTATTCACGGTCTCCAGCGCCTCGCTAAAGTGTATGTGAGCCACAGCCTCGTGTGAAGTCGCTGTCTGAATGCTTGAATGAACCAGAGGCCTCGCATTAGCATGAGCATCTGAGGCATCCGAGTTATGCACGGCATCTGGAGAAGCCCGGAGCGTAACCCGAACACAAGCTACTACTTAACTGTTAACTATGATGGGTCACACGCCTATAAAACCTTAATCATAATTATTTATTATACATACCGGTATTGTATAATCGTATTAGGGCTGGGCGATGTGGACATCAACATCAAACATCGATATCTTGGACCAAATACCTCGATTCAACAATATTGCCGGTATGATTATTCGCGCTTTCACAAAAATGCTGAATTCCTCAATAAGATTTTCGGATAAATATTCATCAGTAATGTGGATATAATGTGGGTCAGGCAAAAAGTGGGTCAAGTGCAGAACATTACGTCACTTTACTGTAATGCAGCCCAGCAGGGGGCGGGGAGGGGGAACGGTTCTGCAACACCCAAAAATCTGAGTCGGATCTACCACAATACACTCAATATTTTAGGCGCCGACCGCCTCAGACTCAGAACGTATTTGCGCTGTACTGCCGCCTGGTTCAATACTGGCAGCTGGCTGGCTCAATACTGCACCAAGCCAACAGAGTTTGATCACCCCCCCCCCCACCACCCCGCCGTCCCCATTAGTCTGTACCTCACCCGATACACACTCCTCATAATAACCACCAGGGTGTAGGTGTAAGAGTGAGTCTCTAGCCTCAGTGTACCGTCTCCCACCCAGCCCCCCCCCACCCATCCCCCACTCCTCCCTGTGGGGGGAGGAGGGAGGGAGGGAGGGTGGGTGAGGGGAGGGGAGGAGACTCACGGCTAATGAAGGCTCTGCTCAGCTGCTCCATCTTTTCTTTGGCAGTTTTCAGCAGTCTCTGCTCCAGCTGATAGAGAGAGAGAGAGAGAGAGAGAGAGAGAGAGAGAGAGAGAGAGAGAAAGAGAGTGAGCAAGATGAAGATGGAGATGGAGGGAGGGAGAGAGAGAGAGAGACAGAGAGAGACAGAGAGACAGAGAGACAGAGAGACCGAGAGAGACAATGACAGAGACAATGACAGAGACAGGGAGAGAGAGACAGAGAGAGACCGAGAGAGACAGACAGAGACAATGACAGAGAGAGAGACAGAGAGACAGAGACAGGGAGAGAGACAGAGAGAGACAGAGACAGGGAGAGAGAGACAGAGAGAGACCGAGAGAGACAGACAGAGACAATGACAGAGAGAGAGACAGAGAGACAGAGACAGGGAGAGAGACAGAGAGAGACAGAGACAGGGAGAGAGAGACAGAGAGAGAGAACACCTGTCAAGTCTTCCATTATCGTCAGAGTGATGAAGTTGTGCATCAGTGAGCAAAAGCATCTTGCAGAATACAGCAGTCTGGGATTGTATGAAAACATCTGATCAGACAACAGGCATATGGCCCTCATTAGGCCTGTGTGTATGTGTGCGCGTGCGTGCAGTGTGGGTGCGGTGTGTGTGTGTGTGTGTGTGTGTGTGTGTGTGTGTGTGTGTGTGTGTGCGTACGTATGCGTTACCTTGTAGCTGTGTTCGTGGTTCTTGAAGCGAGTGTAGTAGTGCATGAATCGGTCCAGCTCCTGGAAACTCTTGTGTTTCTTCTCAGCCTTGAACACACACAGCAGTACCACACCAACGTCAGTCAAACAGAGGCTCCGTGTGTGTGTGTGTGTGTGTGTGTGTGTGTGTGTGTGTGTGTGTGTGTGTGTGTGTGTGTGTGTGTGTGTGTGTGTGTGTGTGTGTGTGTGTGTGTGCGTGTGTGTGTGTGCGTGTGTGTGTGCGTGCGTGTGTGTGTGCATGTGTGGCTGTTTGTTCAAGAGTCAAGATTTCTTGATTGCCATATGTAACAAGTACAATGGAATGCTTTCGACCCCCATTCACTCCTACAGTATTCTTCTAAACATGAATTCTAAACCACTGTAAACAATTTATATTAGTACCTAGCACCTTACAGTAAAAGGTTTTCTTCTCAACAGAATTCTTATAAACATAAATACTAAAACAACTCTGAACAATGAGTAATATAGTACCTAGTAAGTACGGTAAAAAGTACAAAGTGACAAGTAAAGTAGTAATACTCTGGCTATTGGTGCAAATATATCGTAAAAGTGTCAGCGTGCAGAACAGTAATATTCCTATACGAGCATAAAATTGGTAACTAGATAGTAGCGTGTGTGTGTGTGTGTGTGTGTGTGTGTGTGTTAGTGTGTGTGACATCGTACACGACCAAGGAACCAGGAAACCTAAAAGTTTGCGCACACCTGCGAGCGCGGCTGCAGACGTGTGTGTGCCGGCACGTCAGCCAAAAACACCCGCACCGTGTCAACATATTTACATATGTTGTTCCCACTGGCGCCCTACATGGTGTTCACTCAACCGAGGTGAGAGATTGCGCCGAGATTACGCTGTGTTTGCGGTTTTTCTCGGAGGAAGCGCTCGGTTTCGTGCGAAACATGTGCTTCAACATGACTTCAAAATGACTTCTGCTGAAACATCTTCTGCTAAAGTTTCATCTTGCAGTGCAGGCCCGGGCCCAGGTGTTCTAGGACAGTTTGTAGTAGTAGTGTAGTGTAGCAGGAGGTGTAGGTGGAGTCCAGTGTGGTGGTGCTGGTGTGTTGTGTTGTGTGTGTGTGTGTGGGTGGTGCAGTGGTGGAGTCCGGTGTGGTGGTGCTGGTGAGATGTGTGTGTGTGTGTGTGTGTGGGTGGTGCAGTGGTGGTGGTGCAGTGTGGTGGTCCTGGTGTGTTGTGTCTTGTGTCTTGTGGGTGGTGCAGTGTGGCGGTGCTGGTGTGT
Source organism: Coryphaenoides rupestris (assembly GCA_002895965.2). NCBI lineage: Eukaryota > Metazoa > Chordata > Actinopteri > Gadiformes > Macrouridae > Coryphaenoides > Coryphaenoides rupestris. The sequence goes on from PIJE02000495.1 coordinate 207,761, forward strand.
TGTGTGTGTGGGTGGTGCAGTGTGGTGGTGCTGGTGTGTTGTGGGTGTGGGTGGTGCAGTGGTGGAGTCCAGTGTGGTGGTCCTGGTGTGTTGTGTCTTGTGGGTGGTGCAGTGTGGTGGTGCTGGTGTGTTGTGTGTGTGGGTGGTGCAGTGATGTAGGTGGTGCAGCGGTGCTGGTGTGTTGTGTGTGTGGGTGGTGCAGTGGTGGTGGTGCAGTGTGGTGGTCCTGGTGTGTTGTGTCTTGTGGGTGGTGCAGTGGTGGAGTCCAGTGTGGTGGTGCTGGTGTGTTGTGTGTGTGTGGGTGGTGCAGTGGTGGAGTCCAGTGTGGTGGTGCTGGTGCATTGTGTGTGTGTGGGTGGTGCAGTGGTGGGGTCCAGTGTGGTGGTGCTGGTGTGTTGTGTGTGTGTGTGGGTGGTGCAGTGGCGATGGTGCAGTGGTGGTGGTGCCGACCTCTCCGGTCATGTCCTTGGACTGCTCTTCCAGCTGCTGGATGACCTCGTAGCGCGTGCATCGGTAGTAGCCCCCCGTCGACGAGCTGTGCTTCTTCCACTCCTCCAGGCAGATCCAGCAGAAGTCATACTTACACTGCAGAGGGAGAGAGACAGAAAGAGAGGGAGGGACAGAGAGAAAGAGAGAGAGAGAGAGAGGGAGAGACAGAGAGAGAGAGAGGGAGAGAGAGACAGAGAGACACAGAGAAGGAGAGAGGGAATCAGATAGGGAGATAGACAGGGAGAGAGACAGAGAGAGAAGGAGAGGGAGAGAGAGAGAGACAGAGACAGAGAGAGACAGAGAGAGACAGAAAGAGGGTGAGATGGAGAGACAGAGACGGAGAGACAGAGAGAGAGAGAGAGAGAGGGAAAGAGACAGAGAGAGAGAGAGAGAGAGGGAGAGATGGAGAGAGAGAGAGACAGAGAGAGAGTAGATTGGAGGGTGGCCAATTAATAAATCCCTTTTAAGTTTCAATTTACAAAAACATATTTACTTTAAATGTAAACAGGATTCAGCAGAAAAAGATGTGTTTTGATGATGCAGCTTAATTAGAATTTCCCTAAATGTATTTAAGTGCGCGCGTGTAGGCCTGTGTATGTGTGTGCTTGTGTTGTGTGTGTGTGTGTGTGTGTGCGTGTTCTACCTTGGCACACTGCATGTGGTTGCACCCCTCGTTCTTCTGAATCGGCGACTTGCAGTTGGCGCAGGGCTTGGAGTTGGTCAACAGCCACAAGCAGTTAGCGGCGTCCTCGTAGGCCTCGCCCACACCCGCCACTGTAGCGCCGCACACGCACACACAACACACACACACACACACACAACACACACACACACACACACACACACACACACACACACACACACACACACACACATTAGGGTCTCACTGGTGTCGAGACTGCGGGAAGGCCTTTGCAGCCTCCATCACGGTCACAGGTCTCTGCAGACTCCGCCCCTCATGCCAACGGTCTCTCTGCGCTCCAACATGGAGTCTGTTCAAGAGAGTCCTGATCCTTCCCATCTCTCCCCATGAGACACCAGACATCATAATGGTAAATGATAAATGGATTGCATTTGTAAAGCACTTTTATCCAAAGTGCTTTACAGTATTGCCTCACATTCATCCATTTATACACCGATGGCGGTGCCAACCGTGCAAGGTAACAACCAACACGTCAGGAGCAGTCAGGGTTCGGTGGCGTCTTGCTCAGGGACACCTCGACACTTAGCTAGGAGGCGGAGCCCGGGGATCGAACCAGCAACCTTCCTGTTGCTGGTTCGACAACCGCTCTTACCTCCTGAGCTACTGCCGCCCCCACCATTCACCCAACATCATCATCCAACTCATCCATAGCAAGCAAGAATGCTTCCGAGAGGAGAGGGGATGGATGGTGGGGGTGGTGGTGGTGTGGTTGGTTGTTCCCGGAGGTTCAGCGCTTGCGTTTATGCTAGCGTTAGCGCGTCTGACGCCAGGAGTCTAGGAGGCCGCGTCGAGGCTAAAAAACAAGCTAATTGTGACGGGTGATATAAAACAGGTTTAAATGACATTTATTTAGGCGGGCTGCTCGGCATAAACACCGCTGACACCCCCCCCTGTGAGCTAGAGCAGGCTTACACACAAGCTAACGGCACTGGGTCTGGAGACTCTGGGGTAAAGGCTACAACTGAAGCTACAACCGTTTCTCTCAAGACACGGCATGGTGACGGACAGACAGACAGACAGACAGACAGACAGACAGACAGACAGACAG